>CM019067.1:34331781-34914281 GCA_009667805.1 Leptobrachium leishanense | reverse complement strand
ATGGTTAACGCTAAACCTAAACATTCTGCTCCATTTTTGCTTCATTTTTAGGCAACTGATTCTGTCTGTTTTTTTGACAAGAGGGAAGTGACGCAACTATTTTAATGCATCCTATTTTGGCGCGTTTTTTTTTCTTTGGAACACGGTACACTTTATATTAAGACAAAAAGGTTACAGGTGCGACCTGTATAGCTTGTTGGGAGATGTGTTTCAGTTTTGTTCATAGCTACGGTTAGAAATTAGGGTTAGGGTTAGAACTAAGGTTAGGTTACTGTTTGTGCTTGTTTCAGGGTTAGGCTAGTGCCATTAGTCCCTCAATTCACCTTTTGACATGCTTGCCTTCGAGATCGATGCTCAAAACGTTGGAGTTGACTAACTTTTCTGGCCTTGGAAGTCCGCCTGCTCTTTTTGTTTTTGTGTGTGTCTACGTACCTGTTTCAGTAGTTCTTAGTGACTCGTTTTTTCGACATTTTCTTCTTCTGGGAAATCGCAGCTCAATCCATGGCCCAATTTAGATGTTTAGTGAATCTAGGCCAATGATGGTGAACCCTGGCAACCCAGATGTTACAGAACTGTCACCGATCATCACCGATAAGGCTGGCTAAGCATCACGTAACATGTGGGGGGCTAAGATTCACCAGCGTTGACCATTAAACAACCGACTGACCAACTGGATCACCCAACAGAAATGTCCACTTCCAAGCAGAAGAAAAATAGGAAGGGAACGAACGAAAAGAAGGCCAGAACCCCATAAGTACATGAGGCTCCGACAAAAAAAGTGTACCTGGAAAACAGATTTGATTATTAAAAGCAACACTCTATTAAAAAATAGTTGTTTTTTTCCCCTTAGATAACTGGGAAGACCCTGGTGGCAGCCTCTGCCCACTTATTATTTTTTTAATTATTATTTTTGGTAACTTTTCTCACCCTTTGTCCCTGGTTTCGAGCTGCTCCTCCTCTTCAGCTCAGGGACCCCCGAAACTGAAAGTCCCTGAAGCAATTTGTGGCCCTACCAACTTGAGTAGCGTAAGAGCTGCCAATTGTGCAACGGTACCTGCTCACTTTATGACTCCTGCGCAGAAAAATGGATTGGAGCTGGACGCGCTTGCGCAGATCTGATCCACTGGCTGCCTCTCAGAGGCCGATGGCTACAGCGATCGGTGTCATAGAGGGTGACGACAGCATGCTCTCTGTGTGCCGACATCACTGGTAACCGATCTGGTAACTGGCAGCCAGGAAATGTGAAATCCCAGTTGCCGATGACACTGGATGGGGTGGAGGAAGCTCCTCCACTTCACCCAGTGATTCCGTCAGGTCAGGGCAGCGGGGGGTGGGGAGAAGGGGGCGCTCCTCACATCCTTATCACTTTATAAATGTCTGGATGAGTAGAGTTTCCCTTTAAAATTAATGAGAATTTACAATCATTTTTATACATTTCCATTATTTTTTTATAGCCTTTTTTAATATTTTTTTCTTTCTCCACGTCTTGGAGCCATTGACTGTTGACCTAGTAGGAAGGTAAGAGCAGAATCTGTACATTGATCTGGCATGCGTGCATGCACCCGCACTGCCCTTTTCACGTTATTACTTCCTTTTGCTTTTATTGTAAGATTTTTTTTACATATCTGTCTTATCTTTATTAACCATACTATGCTTACAATGTTAATATTTTTTTTCTCCACTTCAAAGGCCGGGATCTGTAACGTATAATAAAGGACGTGGTTGTTATCAGGTTCATGCACTATATAACATCATGTTCTCAAGTAGTGAAGAGCATGAATACAGAAAGAGCTGTATCGTTATATTGATGCAATATCAATGCAGTCGGAATATGAAAGGGAAAGGATTGGATTGATAGTTGAATTACTGGCATGCATGGGACTGTTTATTTAACCTCTTAATGAAACAGATTATTTTCTCTGGCGATGTGAATTGACACAAGAAATTATTCAGTTTTGCTATTATCTTCTTTAACTGTAATTTCCATTTTCCTCTTTGGTGAACCCACACATATTATACACTATCCGGCCACTATATTAGGTACACCTTGCTAGTACCGGGTTGGACTCCTTTTGTCTTCAGAGCTGCCTTAGTTCTTCGTGGCATAGATTCAACAAGGTGTTGGAAACATTTGTCATCGATTTTGGTCCATATTGACATGATGGCATCTCGCAGTTGCTGCAGATTTGTCGGCTGCACAATCTCCTGTTCTACCATATCCCAAAGGTGCTCTATTGGATTGAGATCTGGGGGCTGTGGAGGCCATTGGAGAACAGTGAACTCATTGTCATGTTCAAGAAACCAGTTTGAGATGATTTGAGCATTGTGACATGGTGCAGTATCCTGCTGGAAGTAGCCGTCAGAAGACACAGGGTACACTGTGGTCATAAAGGAATGGACATGGTCATCAACAATACTCATGTAGGTTGTGTCATTTAAACAATGCTCAATTGATAGTAAGGGGCCCAAATGTGCCAAGAAAAGATTCCCCCACACCATAACACCACCACTACCTGCTTGAACCAAGGATACAAGGCAGGATGGATCCATGCTTTCATGTTGTTTACGCTATATTCCGACCCTACCATCCGAGTGTTGCAGCAGAAATCGAGACTCATCAAACCAGGCAACGTTTTTCCAATCTTCTATTGTCCAGTTTTGGTGCCTGTGTGAATTGTAGCCTCAGTTTCCTGTTCTTAGCTGACAGGAGTGGCACCCGGTGTGGTCTGCTGCTGCTGTAGCCCATCTGCTTCAAGGTTGGATGTGTTGTGTGCTCAGAGATCGTTTTCTGCATACCTTGGTTGTAACGAGTTATTTGAGTTACTGTTGCCTTTCTTTCATCTCGAACCAGTCTGCCCATTCTCCTCTGACATCAACAAGGCATTTTCATCCACACAGCTGCCGCTCACGGGATATTTTCCCTTTTTCGGGCCATTCTCTGTAAACCCTAGAGATGCTGTTTGTGAAAATCCCAGTAGATCAGCAGCTTTTGAAATACTCAGACCAGTCCGTCTGGCACCAACAACCATGCCACGGTCAAAGTCACTTGAATCCACTTTCTTCCCCATTCTGATGCTCGGTCTGAAGTTCAGCAAGTCGTCTTCACCGCGTCTAGATGCTTAAATGCTGCCATGTGATTGGCTGATTAGCAATTTGTGTTAACAAGCAGTTGAACAGGTGTACCTAATAAAGTGGCCGGTGAGTGTATATTGTATTTTTAAAGAGCAAACAGGAATGTCTTGTGGTAAGATAATATATTCACTATGTATTTAGAACATATTATTCAGTTACAATAAAATATTACAAAGTGTTATTTTGTGTGAAATCAATAACTAAAGCCATCTACCCAAAAATGTCCCCTAAATAATAAGTCACACTCAGAATATTAAACTCTGAAGAAAAAACCCTTAGGGTAAAATAATAATAGACTAGAATTTCTATATTAACAGTAAAATTTAAAATTATTAGAGTTAATTGTTACAGATGTAGCAAAAGTTTATTAAAATAATGTATCAGAATATGAAACCTTTAGTGCAAAAACATTGATGATTTCGATACTAAACAGGATATGGAGCACAATTTAGAGCTTTAGGTCCCAACAAAAATTATGAACGAATGCATAAAAAAATAAAAATAAGTAACTTTATATTTATTTCACCTTTTATTTATCTCAGCATAACAATTTATGCATGTTAAGGAAGCCCATTTAATGTCAAGAACTTATCATCTCTACAATATTTCTCTAAACAATTAATGAATCCATAAAAATTTACATTTATTTAACCTTTTATCTATCTCAGAATAAAAATCTAAAAGTAAAACAACTATTTCTACCCTACATAGCTTCAAAAGTGCTATGATAATGTTTATTTTTTAAAGAAAACGTACTTTGCAGTGAATGGGTAAACGTTTTAATTTTTTTTATATAGGGCAGGAGGGCAGCTGCAATGCATCCACTCTCCTCCACCATCTCCAGCCCTGTAATCTGTTTTTCACACAGGAAATAATTATTTTCCAAACTGCCCATTGGCTGAACAATTTTGAAATGTAGCTAAATTCACACAGATTATATTAAAAAAACAGACCAATATTGTTACTCAGCTCTTTGTTTAAATGCTGATGAGAATATTATACAAGCAGAAATTAGGGATGTGCATGGCTGAAAAATTAGTTTTGTTTAATTTCGTTTCGTTTTCAAATATTTTCGTTTTCGGAATTTTGTAACTAATTTTGTTTCGGATTTCATTTCGTTTCGTTTCGGATCGATTTGAAATTTCGAATCGATTTGATATTTTGAATCGATTCAAATTTCATATATCAATTCAATAGTTGATATCAATTTGTATTTTGGATCACTAAATAAAACCCCAATTAATCAAATTTTGCCGTTTAAAAGAAAAGCTAGGGTTAAATTTTAAGCTGTGTCACAGATTTAGTATTTGAGTCCAATCACACAGTGAAACAAAATTAATTTGTTTCATAAAGTCCTTTGCTGACTATTACTTGTATTTTAAGTTAAGATCAAATTGATAGTTGATATGTATTTTATAGTTCATTTCAAATTCCATAGTTGATATCAATTTGATAGTTCATTTCAAATTCAATAGTTGATATCAATTTGATAGTTCATTTCAAATTCAAAAGTTGATATCGATTTGATAGTTCATTTAAGATTCGATAGTTTATATCAGTTATTCAAATTTTTCTTTTATGATGATGACACAGTGTAAAACAAATTAAATTCGTTACATACCGTTGCGTTTCAAATTCGTATAGTATCGATTCGTTATTCGGAAGTACTTCTGAACCACGAATTATCAAATTACGTTCCAAATTTCAAATTTTTCCAAAACAAATGCACATCTCTAGTAGAATTAGGGAATATAACGAGTCTCCAAGCTCTGAGGAGAACTCTTCCATTCAAGTCATGCTTTTGGTCCCAATTTCCACTGGGGCATCTCTTCTGGTAATGAGCATTGTTTATAATACCATGTCTCTGAGGTCCTTTTCCACCTTAACCCCTCCACTACCAAGTGATTTTCCAAAAAAACATTGTCAGAACCAGTGTTTTTTTGAAAAATCTTTTTAATTAAATATTTTGCTACAGCCATTGCAAGGAACATGAGCTGCAACTGTATCGACTGCTAAATGTCCGATGTCAGGACATTCTTTCTGCTAATTTTGCACAGTTTTAGTTCTTTGGGCATTATGCCCACAGAGCTAAAACTTTGGGGGCACCTTCTGCAGCCCAAAAGCAAACAAAATTCCCTTGCAGCAAATTAATTTAATTTGCTTTTGGGGTACAGAGCTGCAGATCGAGATATCTTGATTGCGTAGTGAAGGGGTTAAGTGTGTTTTCTCAACAGTGCATCATTCTTTCCCTCTGCCCTCTAACTGACCGTGAGTGTGTAATCAAAACGGAATGATTCAACAGGTAACAAGCATGTTTACACAACTATATACAGTACTAAATAACCAAGTAATAACACACTGATGAACAGTAAAATGGGCCCTATCACCTATTCAATAGCTGCAGTTATTATTGGACTAAATAAAACACAATTCCATTACAGTAAAAATGTATATTTTACTTATTTACATATTTTAATGGCTATACTGGATATATGAAATATTGACATATATCATAAACCACCTATACTGATTAATAATGTCGACTCAATTTTAATGGTAAATCATGTTAAAACCAGACAAGTTATTCCACTTTATCACCTACAGCCTAGACAGCACTGCATGTGCTACAAGGAAACACTTCTTTAAATAACACGTCTCATGCATTCTTTTGTAGGTTAATAGGTCATTGTGTAAATCAGATCAAGCAGCTAAATCTCCATACTGTCAAGTTCTTATCTACAGATCTAAGGGCAAAGACATGTCAAGATACAGAGACTGTGTAATCATAAAAGTCTTCCTGGTGAACGTTTATAGGGGTTATTCAGAGAGAGCTAAACTGACCCCGATATTGCCGCGAACAATGAATTTCCCCGTACGGTGCAATTTCATGGCCATTCGGCTATTCAAAACCTAGCAGTTCGCCAAATATTGACGAATTCCCAGCGAGATACGGTGCCTGTTCGACGGCAGTGAAAGTCCCCATAGAAACGTAATAGTTAATCTGTTCAGAGACACAGTAGTGAAATGTCAGTGAAATGCCCTGATGTCATGTGCAGTGTTTTCATTCGGCAGGTTTAATCAGGTGAATCCCATAGGTTTCAATGTTAAAAATATTCCTGTTTTTATCCAATATCTAATAAACCGTTTATTCTTTTAATTTGCAGCAAAAAGTCTCTTTATTTTTATTTTTTTGGGATTTTTCAGGCATTTGTCGAGATTTTTTTTGGACAAAATTTATTTTCCGATTTTTTTTTTAAGTAGCGTTTCTTTTTTCTGTAACAAACCTTTTTATTATAATTCATAGGACCTTGTATGTTAATTCCAGACATTTTCGTTCAGTAGTGCTTTTGCCCGGTTCGTCAGCGTGTTCGCTTTTTCTAGCAGCTGTTCGTCGCTGTGTTTGGCGGATCGTCGGCTTCTTTCAGACCCGTTCAGCAGGTATTCAGCGGCTTATCAGATCGGATCCAATAATTTTGGCAGTTTTGCAGGGGTTTTTATTTTTAATTCGGCGGTTTTTCAGATGCAGATTTTCTCTGCACTTTGGGGACCCTGCGGCGAATGCTGAATTCACAACAGGGTTGGGGACTTTGACTCCCCAAAATGATAATGCCCAAAGAGCTAAAACTGTAAAAATCAGCTGCTCAAAGCTCTGAAATATCGGCCTTTCAGCAGCCGATACAGGGGGAAAAAAAAAACCTGCGGCTCAAACCTCTGTAACTCAATTTGGCAGTAGATATCGCCATCTGCTGGCCAAATAGGTTATTTACAGCAATATCTATTTATTACTGTATAATTAATTACAAAATATTTTACAAAAGAACACTGGTTTCTGACAATGTTTTTTTGGAAAATCACTTGGTAGTGAAGGGGTCAATAAGTGAATTTAAATTGTGAGAAGAAAGCAAAAAAACTTTTTAATACTAGCTGGCGAATGTGTGTAATGAACATCTCCCCAGTTGATCCTGCACAGAGCTAAGAACTGCAGTAACTCCATTTGGCCACTGGATGGCAACCTACCAAATAGGTGACTACACTAAGGGATAAGTGGGGAATATTCCCAAATATTTCTTACTGTGTAAATAAAAATTATTTTTCAAAAACAATGGTGACTGACAGTGTTTTTTTTGGAAATCACTTGGTAGTGAAGGGGTTAAGCATTTGCCTAAGCCATTATTCCGACCGAGAAGCAAGCTTTTCTTGCGGTTTGGCATAAGCGGCTTTTTGCTTTTAAATTATCTGTTCTTGTATTGTGTATACTTTGCATACGTACTAATAACTCAGAGTGAGACCAGTGAACTATTCAATGTGTGCAAAACAGGGGTCCCCAAACCAGCGGTCCCCATCATCCCATGCTCCAAGAGAGAGCCCATGCCTTCACTAAGCAAGGGGATGCCGTGACACATCAAATGCTCTACGGCAGAGGTTTCCATGCCCCCAGGGACCCCCAGAGCGAGTGGCCCTATTATCATAAAGGAAATATATTCAAGAGCATTCAATGATTCAATGTATCATTCTCACATGTCCCATCGTCATTTCTCTATAATAACGAAAAACAAACTGAGGATGATGCAACTTGGCCCACTACATTAATGAATGAAAAAGCTCTGTAAATAAAGACTTGGACATTTAATACAGACATTAAGGAAATCTCTGATCATTTCCCATGGGTATCGAATTGACATTGCTCCAAAGAAGGATGGAATAACACAGGTTTATGCACTCGTCGTTTGTTTAGCAAACACAGAGATAATCCCACACCATTAACTTTTACTCAAACTGGAAGTTGTGCTTAAGCGATAATTCTGTATTTCCTTTCAAATCCATTTAGTGTTTTTCAACATGGACAAGAAATGAATTTAAATTCCAAATTATTGTAAATATGTATCAGGTCAGTGTTGATCGGTCTGATTTAAAGGGCCAGTACCTCCAAAAAATGAAATGTCCTTATTGTGTTTATTTGACGTTGCTGATATATTACATGTGATTTGTTTT
This sequence comes from Leptobrachium leishanense, assembly GCA_009667805.1. NCBI lineage: Eukaryota > Metazoa > Chordata > Amphibia > Anura > Megophryidae > Leptobrachium > Leptobrachium leishanense. The sequence goes on along the minus strand of CM019067.1, from coordinate 34,906,157 downwards.
TCTCTTGTATGTTTAGTTAGTAATATTTTATTCTATATGTGTCACTGGGTGCATCCATTTTGTGATTTTTTGTGTTCTAATTGGCCCACTTACAGTATTTTTGCAGCCATTGTTCCACGCTGTGTGGCATTGGCCGTAGAATGGGCTCTATGGGTCAGAAGTCCTGAATTAAACCGACCTATTGACTTGCATTGCGTGGAATGTATGTTAATGTCATCATCAGGGGGTACAATTCAGTGTTGGAAGCCCACTCTCAGATCTCTTCCAACTACCATCTCTTATCTTGGGTAGCCTGGGCAACACAATAGATCCCCTGTAGCTTTGTCTAAAAATTCCCTCTTCCACCCATTGCCTCTTCACTACTGTTTTATCCTATACCACAGCTGTAAAGTGAAACTTGCCATAAGATTATGGGAGAACGTTGCATCATGGGGGAAAAAAATCCACAAAATGGAAACAGGAGGTAAAACGCAAAAATAATTTTTCCTGTTTACATGCACTTAATTAAAAAAGAAAAATCCCAGCAGCATGTGTTTTATAATGTGTTTTTTTTGTACTCGCAAGTAATCTAGTTACAGCTTATGTTAGTGGTAGTGTCCCTTTAAGAACATTGGCTTTTATATTGGTCTTGAAGAGGAGGCTTTTGGAATTAATTTTTCTGCACAGGTTACTGATTGCAGGAGATAAAAGGAAGATAGTTTTTTTTACCATTTATGCACTGCATACACCACTTTTGTGAACTGCACGGGGTATGGTGGCTGGTGAAATTTTAAGAGGGTGGGGCGCTGGAACTTGACCCCATGTCATTATAAAGCCTTTATTTGCTCAAGACCAGCATATAATGAGTTACAAAGTAGAATTTTTATAAACAATAAAATAATCATTTAAGGAGTATCGATCATCTAAATCGGTGGTTCTCAATCCTATCCTCAGTTACTCCTAACAGGCCAGGTTTGCCAGATATCCGAAACACAGCACAGGTGATTTGATTTGCTGCTCACTGATTGGAGAATTCTGTCTGAATTACTTCAAGGCAATCCTTAAAAATCTGGCCTGTTAGGGGGACCTGAGGACCAGGGTTGGGAAGCACTGCTCTAAATCATCATATTTCAAAGTGCTTCATATACGAAGATTTGAGGATGTAAATAGGAAGATTCTATTGATTTTATTCCTCTTGATAAACTCACGAAGATTAGTAATTCTGTCAGTACAATTTATTTATTTATTTATAAAGGATTTTACCAGGAAGGATACATTGAGATTTCTCTCGTTTTCAAGTATGTCCTGGGTTCAAGAACATTGAAGTGTTACAGTTACAGAAATACAAAGTAATACAATTCAAAATTAAGATTAACAGAAAATAAATATGTAGGAAATAGTCATTATGTTACATGTTTACAGGTGCATTCTGTATTGAGGTATGTTAGTAAGGAGCTCTTGAGTGACATAAGACTGGGGGAAGATTTGATGGTGTCTGGGAGGTTATTCCATAATTGCGGTGCTCTGTAGGAAAATGAGGATTGAGACACTGTCTTTTTGTATTGTGGTATTGCAAGTAAGGTGCTGGTCCTGGATCGGAGGTTATAGGATGAGGGAGCTGCTGGGGAAGCAGTCTATTCAGGTAGGGTGGCAGCTTCCCAAAAATGCTCTTAAACACCAGGCTGGAAAGGTGAAGGGTGCGTTTAGACTCCAGCGATGGCCAGTTTAGCTCTTTTAACATGTCACAATGGTGGGTCAAGTAGTTACATTGTAATGCAAAGTGGCAGAATGAGTTATACAATGTAGTAAGTTTCTGAAGGTGTGTTTGCGGGGCGGCTGCATACACTACATCTCCGTAATCAATAGCCGGCATAAGCATTTGTTGTACAATCTGCTTTCTTACCGCAGGGTTCAGGCAGGATTTGTTTCTGTACAGGGCACCTAGTTTGGGGTAAATTTTAGGTGAAAGTTTTTCGATGTGAAGGCCAAAGGATAGATTAGGGTCCAACCACATACCTAGATATTTGAGAGAAGTGACTGTGGTCAGCGTGCCATTTGATTTTGTCCCAACACATAGATGGGTATTTTGCAATTTGTGTAGTTTAGGTTTTGTTCCAAAGAGCATCGTTACAGTTTTGTCAGTATTTAAAAAAAGTTTGTTGTGTTTGATCCACTTTTCTACCCCTGTGAATTGTTCTTGCAGCACGGCTTCCAGCTGCCGGAGATTTGGTTTGCTGGTATAGATTACAGTGTCGTCTGCGTACATATGTACAGTTGAGGCTTTGCAGACATTGGGCAGATTATTTATGAATATTGTGAATAGCAGGGGGCCGAGTATTAAGCCTTGGGGTACACCGCAAGTGACAGGGAAAGGGAGGGAGGAGCTGCCAGAAATTGACACATATTGTGATCGGTCGGATACATATGATTGAAACCAGGTTAGCGTGCGATCACCAATGCCAGAGTCTTTAAGTTTTTCTAACAAGATGCCATGGTCTACCGTGTCAAAGGCCTTGGCAAAATCAAGGAAGATGGCTCCAGTTAGGTTTCCTTGTTCCATCCCAGCTTGGATATCACTGCAGACTTTTAAAAGGGCGGTTGTAGTTGAGGGTGCATTCTGTATATAGTCACTATGTTACATGTTTACAGGTGCATTCTGTATATAGTTACTATGTTACATGTTTACAGGTGCATTCTGTATATAGTCACTATGTTACATGTTTACAGGTGCATTATGTATATAGTTACTATGTTACATGTTTACAGGTGCATTCTGTATATAGTCACTATGTTACATGTTTACAGGTGCATTCTGTATATAGTTACTATGTTACATGTTTACAGGTGCATTCTGTATATAGTCACTATGTTACATGTTTACAGGTGCATTCTGTATATTGTCACTATGTTACATGTTTACAGGCGCATTCTGTATATAGTCACTATGTTACATGTTTACAGGCGCATTCTGTATATAGTCACTATGTTACATGTTTACAGGCGCATTCTGTATATAGTCACTATGTTACATGTTTACAGGTGCATTCTGTATATTGTCACTATGTTACATGTTTACAGGCGCATTCTGTATATAGTCACTATGTTACATGTTTGCAGGTGCATTCTGTATATAGTTACTATGTTACATGTTTACAGGTGCATTCTGTATATAGTCACTATGTTACATGTTTACAGGTGCATTCTGTATATAGTCATTATGTTACATGTTTACAGGTGCATTCTGTATATAGTCACTATGTTACATGTTTACAGGTGCATTCTGTATATAGTCATTATGTTACATGTTTACAGGTGCATTCCATATTGAGGTATGTTAATAGGGAGCTCTTAAGTGACTTTAGACTGGGGGAAGATTTGATGGCGTCTGGGAGGTTATTCCATAATTGTGGTGCTCTGTAGGAAAATGAGGATCAAGCCACTTTCTTTTTGTATTGTGATATTGTAAGTAAGGCGCAGGTCCTGGATCGGAGGTTATAAGATGAGGGAACTGCTGGGGGAAGTAGCCTATTCAGGTAGGGTGGAAGCTTTCCAGAAAAACTCTTAAACACCAAGTTGGAAAAGTGAAGGGTGCGTCTGGATTCCAGTGACGGCCAGTTTAGCTCTTTTAACATGTCACAATGGTGGGTCATGTAGTTACATTGTAGCATAAAGCTGCAGCATGATATGCTAATGAGTGCTTTTCAATATATTACAATGCAGAATCGAGTTAACTCAATTTTGGGAGTGAAGGGTTACCAATAAATGCATTTTCTAATCTTCATTGAAATCTAATGATGCTGTTATCCCTTCTTGCCTTTTCTATGCAAAATGCACATTAAAAGAACCCTTCTCCTTAATGTTTTGTGCTAGAAAACATATTCAAGAACAGTATATCCTTGGGAAAATATCACTTTGCTACGGGAGCCAAATATGCTGTTCTTGCCGGGTGCCAAGGGATCGAGGCTTGACAGAAGCATTTAAAGAGCCTATGACTTCCTGTTTAAAAAAATTAACGTTGCTAAAAATATAATTACTCCTATGCCGTATTTTCTTTTCTCTTGGCAGAATAGGATCCAAAGTTCTCTAAATGACCCTCCGGCAAAATTGCAGTGAGGCAAAACATGAAAACATATACTTTTTCATCCATAATGGCCACCATTAAAATGGAGCAGTTGAAAAGAAAATGTGAGTTAAACAATTTGGCGCTTTATAAAAAAAGAATAATAATAATAATAATAATAATTCCATTAACTATGTTGATTATGTTTTATAGTCATATAGTCACCCAAAGGCTCTCCATGATAAAGACTTCAAAGTGAAAAAGCCTTGTTGCGCTGTGTATGTAGTGAGTGAAACTAACACAAAGAAAGTTTCAGCATATGCCGCCATTGTAAATTAACCCCTTAACTACAGAAATCGAGATACACTATATTGCCAAAAGTATTGGCTCACCTGCCTTGACTTGCATATGAATTTAAGTGACATCCCATTCCTAATCCATAGGGTTCAATATGACGTCACTCCACCCTTTGCAGCTATAACAGCTTCTACTCTTCTGGGAAGGCTGTCCACAAGGTTTAGGAGTGTGTTTATGGGAATTTTTGACCATTCTTCCAGAAGCGCATTTGTGAGGTCACACACTGATGTTGGACAAGAAGGCCTGGCTCTCAGTCTCCGCTCTAATTCATCCCAAAGGTGTTCTATCGGGTTGAGGTCAGGACTCTGTGCAGGCCAGTCAAGTTCATCCGCACCAGACTCTGTCATCCATGTCTTTATGGACCTTGCTTTGTGCACTGGTGCACAGTCATGATGGAAGAGGAAGGGGCCAGGTCCAAACTGTTCCCACAAAGTTGGGAGCATGGAATTGTCCAAAATGTCTTGGTATGCTGAAGCATTCAGAGTTCCTTTCACTGGAACTAAGGGGCCAAGCCCAGCTCCTGAAAAACAACCCCACATCCTAATCCCCCCTCCAAACTTTACACTTGGCACAATGCAGTCAGACAAGTACCGTTCTCCTGGCAACCACCAAACCCAGACTCGTCCATCAGATTGCCAGATGGAGAAGCGCGATTCGTCACTCCAGAGAACGCGTCTCCACTGCTCTAGAGTCCAGTGGCAGCGTGCTTTACACCACTGCATCTGACACTTTGAATTGCACTTGGTGATGTATGGCTTGGATGCAGCTGCTCGGGCATGGAAACCCATTCCATGAAGCTCTCTGCATCCTGTTCTTGAGCTAATCTGAAGGCCACATGAAGTTTGGAGGTCTGTAGCGATTGACTCTGCATAAAGTTGGCGACCTCTTCACACTATGCGCCTCAGCATCCGCTGATCCCGCTCTGTCAGTTTACGTGGCCTACCACTTTGTGGCTGAGTTGCTGTTGATCCCAAACACTTCCACCTTCTTATAATACAGCTGACAGTTGACTGTGGAATATTTAGGAGCAAGGAAATTTCACAACTGGATTTGTTGCACAGGTGGCATCCTATCACAGTTCCACGCTGGAATTCACTGAGCTCCTGAGAGCGACCCATTCTTTCACAAATGTTTGCAAAAAACAGTCTGCATGCCTAGGTGCTTGATTTTATATACCTGTGGCCATGGGAGTGATTGGAACACCTGATTCTGATAATTTGGATGGGTGAGCGAATACTTTTGGCAACAGAGTGTATCTCGGGCTTCAAAGGCTCCATCAGCTACCAATATCGAGATATCTCAATCTGCAGATCTGCAGTCCAAAAGCAAATGAAAATCATTTGTTGCAAACAAATTTTGTTTGCTCTTGGGCTGCAGAAGGTGCCCCTAAAGTTTTAGCCCTGTGGGCATAATGCCCAAAGAGCTAAAACTGTAAAATCGGCTCATTGAATGTCCTAAAATCGGACTTTCAAGAGCATTCAGCAGACACTTTTTTACAGACAGAAAATCTGGTTTTCACAGACTTATCATTGTCCAGATTGTTCTTCTAAAACAGTCCTTTTTTCAGAATTTGGCTGTGGCTGAATCTGATCAATTGAATCAGCTGAAATTTTGGAAAAAAAGAACATATCAGTTGGTGGAATTAAATCAAACCCATCATGCATATATTAGGAAACATAACCTCCCCATCCGCCAGTACAGGTGAGTCCTAAAAATGTATATTTATTTATGTTTCCAACCTGCATATTTGAAGTGTGGGAAACCATTTACAATAGATGGGGTAATGTTTCTACTTGTGCACTTGGTTTCCGATGTTGAAATATTGATCACATTCCTCTGCATGTGGGCGAGGAATCGCAGGAACAGGGCTTATGCAATGCCACTGGGAGTGACTGGTGTTCATAGCTGTGAGATTAGCAAACGCAAACTTTATGATCATTCACCGTATCTCTTTTTTCCCTAAAGCATTGTATAAGATTATCTTCTTGGATGTGAGAAATATTAACCCTTCATGAACAAACGTTTGACTCAGTTTTGAACGCATTGTTGTGCATTAGAATTTGCTTTGTCCGACTTGGTTCCGGTTTCCAATGAGGGCGTTTACAAAACAGGGAATTTTTGGAATTTGCAGTTTTTAAAAAAAAATTGTGATGTTGGAAAGAATTTATAATCCTACAGACTTTTACGAGATATGTTTCCTAATTCAGAATGCTGTGACCAAACCTCCAATATTTTCATGTAGCAGGTGGTGTGTTATCTAAGATGTCCTCGTTGGAAGTTGACTGATGGCATCTCCCTGCTTTCCTTCAACGTCAATGCAACCCCATTTAACGTTTGTTTATGTATCTTGATAGGCAATGACCTAGCTTCTCTAAAGGTTGATATGGGTATGATGGTCATTCATGGTGTGTAGAGAAATTCCCGATTCACTTTGCATCCCATATTGTGAACGTGTGATCTGATAACAACTGCCTGGAAAAAAGCAGGATCCAAAACGCTGATGTCACGTCACTGGATGTTACGTGAGTGCACTGGAAGTGATGAGGGACTTGAGTTGCCACGGGTTTGATGATGGAATGGCGGCCATGGTGGTTGCACAAGACAGTGTAGCCCAATACTGACAGGGAGGCTTTGGTTAACTGCACAATCTTATACAATATCTTTGTGTTAAATTCACCCATATGTTATTACAGACATTTCATTTTGTGGATTTGCATAGAGATTGTTAAGGACGCATGCGTCAGTTTTTCTTGTGTGCCTTTTTTTCTTGCTCTGGTTTTCTCGTTCATGATTGCAGTTGCAGTGGCAGATTCCAGACACGAGTATCGTGAGGGTGCCATACCAATTTTTGGTAAAGTGTTCAGATTGCAGTAGCAGTGACAGGCAGAGCAGGTGCTTAATCGCAGGCTGCTCTTATCACACTCACTCTCTTCAGCACATTGCTGCACAGGGTCTGTCCTCAGGCTGCTCTTATCACACTCACTATCTCCAGCACATTGCTGCACCGGGTCTGTCCTCAGGCTGCTCTTATCACACTCACTCTCTCCAGCACATTGCCGCACCGGGTCTGTCCTCAGGCTGTTCTTATAACACTCACTCTCTCCAGCACATTGCCGCACTGGGTCTGTCCTCAGGCTGCTTTTATCACACTCACTCTCTCCAGCACATTGCCACACCGGGTCTGTCCTTAGGCTGCTCTTATCACACTTAGGGATGAGCCGAACACCCCTGTGTTCGGTTCGCATTCGAACTCGAACAATTTCAAAAGTTCGAGTTCGAACGAGAACACGAACCGAACTCAATGCAAGTCAATAGGACTCAAAAGTTCGATTTTTAGAGTGCCCTGCAAGAGGGCATATATGCAAGATATTTGCCATAAAAGGTGTATGGGGGTCCCCTGGGGGACAGGAAACAAGGAAAAAAAAGTTTTAAAAAAAACCTTTTTAAAGGAACAGTGAGTTTTCCATGAAATAAGGGTTAAAAATAAAAATGAAAAATTCCTTCAAGTATCGTGCCTAGGATGTCCCCATAACCTGCCCGTGAAGTGGTGGATTTATAGGATGTATAGAAACATTTAAAAACAAAAAAATGATGTTTCAAATGACGGTAAACGGTTTTCCTTTAATCTATTCATAAACAACTGCTTGGGGCAGCAGTCTGTATTAAAAAAGGAGACATTTTAGGACACGCATTTTAGGTGCTTTAAAATTGGGCCTTTAGTGTCGGCAACAGTGCCGTCAAGCTGTAATCCCTCTGTGGTATTATGGAAGAGTGCAGGGTTGGACCCTGCCGTCCAAAAAAATTAAAATGATATGAATCTGGTAATATAGGTGTCAGTGTCAGTGGCAGCCAAATATTGTGCCTTTGGTGGCAGCAAGTGCCTTCACACCATAACCCTTTTGTGGTATTGTGGAAGAGTGATTGATTGGAACCTGCGGTCCAAAAATTAAAATGATATGAATCTGGTAATATAGGCGTCAGTGTCAGTGCAGCCAAATATTGTGCCTTTGGTGGCAGCAAGTGTCTTCACACCGTAACCCTTTTGTGGTATTGTGGAAAAGTGGAAGTGGTGGAGGTTTTGTGAATGCAGAAGAGATCCCCGATCTATTCCGTTACGTCAGTATCAGGGGATTGATAGCTGCTGATCCAGGACTGATTCATTTTTATAAATGTCAGCCGGTCTACAGAGTCGGTGGACAGACGCACTCTTTTGTCTGTGACAAAACCTCCAGCGGCACTGAACATCCTTTCAGAAAGCACGCTGGATGAAGGGCAACCTAGTAGCTGCATAGCATATTGGCTAAATTCTGGCCAGTGATCCAATCTCAACACCCAGTAAGCCAGTGGATCATCTGCTGGAAAGGTATCCAGGTCTGTCCTTGCCCCTAGGTAGTCCTGCACCATATGGTGAAGACGCTGGCAATGGGTGCCTACATTTGACGTCCTTGGGCGTCGTGGACTAAAAAAATTTAAAAATGCATCAGTCAAGTGGCCGCGGCCTTCACCGCTCTTCCTCTGATCATCCGCAGCCTCAGAAGCACCTGTGTCATCACTTGGTAACCTACCAGTGCCTGGAAAGGTGTTACACAAGTGTCGCTTTAGAGCGTACTCAAGTTGTTTCATCCTGTCCTCCCTCTGTGCGGGCAGGATGAGCTCTGCAACTTTACCCTTGTATTGTGGATCAAGAAGAGTTGCCAACCAGTAATGATCCCTCTCCTTGATAGCACGAATCCTGGGGTCCTTTAGCCGGCTTTGCAGGATAAGGGAGCCCATGCAGCGTAGGTTGGAGGTGGCATTAGCTTCCGAGTCTTCCTGGTCAATGAGGATGACCCCATCGTACACTTCCTCCTCCCAGCCACGTACTAGTCCTTCGGTTTCTGGGCACACAAAACCCTCCCTTGAGGAATCCCCACCTTCAATGCCCCACTACTTAAATATTCCTCCTCTTCCTCATCCTCCTCCTGTCTGATCTGAGTAGGACCCGCTGGAATACTGTCTGCGGAAAGACTGGGGCCTTGAGAGCTAGGGAAGGCCTCCTCTTCCTCCCGCTGCTCTGCCTCTAGAGCCACATCTATAATTCCCTGCAGAGTGTGCTTCAGCAGGAATACTAAAGGAATTGTGTCACTGATGCATGCACTGTCCCTGCTCACCATCCTCGTTGCCTCCTCAAATGGTGACAGTACAGTGCATGCATCCTTGATCATCAGCCACTGCGGGGGAAAAAAAACAAGTTGACCTGAACCTGTCCTAGTGCCATACTCACACATGTACTTGTTGATGGCACTCTGCTGCTTGTGCAGATGCTGCAGCATTGCTAATGTCGAGTTCCACCTGGTGGGCATGTGACAGATCAGACGGTTTGTGGGAAGGTGGAATTCTCTTTGAATTTCTGCCAGGCAAACACTTGCTGGGAATGACCGTCTGAAATGGCTGCAGACTTTTCTGGCCTGGCTGAGAAGCTCTGCCAGCCCTGGGTACCTGGTTAGGAATCGCTGTACCACCAGATTTAGGACGTGTGCTAGGTATTGTACATGCGTCAACTTACCCTGGCGTAGGGCGGAGAGAAGGTTGCTGCCATTATCACAGACTACCATTCCCAGCTGAAGCTGGAGTGGTGTTAACCATCTCTGCACCTGCCCCTGCAGAGCTAACAGAATTTCTGGCCCGGTGTGGCTCCTGTCCCCTAAACAAACCAGCTCAAGCACAGTATGGCATCTTTTTGCTTGAGCCATTGCGTAGCCCCTGTCACGCGTCGGTTTAACTGCCACTTCGCCAGAGACAGAGAAGGAGGAGGAGGAAGAGGGAGAGGTGGTGGTGGAGCAGACAGACCTCACACAAGCAGCTTTCTGGAGGCGTGGTGGATGAACAAGCTCCAGCACAGAGCCCCGTCTTGGATCCCTCCCAGCTGCAATCAGAGTTACCCAGTGTGCCGTGAAGGAAATGTAACGACCCTGTCCATGCTTGCTGGACCACGTGTCTAAAGTGACATGCACCTTGCTGCTGACTGCCTTTCCCAATGACTCCATAACATTGTCTTGTCCACGTGCTGGTATAGTGCTGGAATGGCCTTCCGAGAAAAGTATTGGCGTTTTGGAACCTGCCACTGTGGTACAGCACATTCAGCAAATTCACGGAAGGAAGCAGAGTCCACCAGCTGGAAAGGCAGCAGCTGCAATGTGAGTAATTTTGCTAAGCTGGCATTTAGACGCTGTGCTTGGGGATGGTTGGGACTATATTTTTTCTTACGCTGCAGCAGCTGGGGCAACGTAATCTGACTGCGTAAATCTTCAGCTGATGGGATGCTGTCACATTGTGAGGAAGGACCTGGTACATCTATTACTGTAGCATCATCCCTGTCAGTGGAGGTTGGAGTCAATGACATGGCAGGACATATAGGGGGGTAGAGACAGGTGAGGAGGACCTACGCAAAGTTTTGCGTCAACGGGATGCGTTGCAGGTGGTCATATGTCGCCTCAAGCACGTGGTACCCAAGCATCCGGTGTCTTTCCCACGCTTGAGCCTCATCTGACATAGATTACAAATAGCAACGGTGCGGTCTGCCGCACATTTCTTAAAGAACTCCAAGACAGCAGAGTTCCTGGATGTGTGCTTTGAGACAACAGCGCTCTGCACCTGAGCAGCTCTGACATCTGATGCCTTGGACTGGCTAGTGCTACGGTTGGTCATAGAGGATGTTGTGCCTCGTGTCTGTTATGCCTCCTCCTCACTTGACTCCTCTGTTCAATCAGGCACCCAGGTGGAGTCATCATCATTGTCATCACCCCTATCTCCTCATCACTGGAGCCAACTTGGCAGTATGCTGCAGCTGCTGGGACAACATGAATGCCAGTTATTTGTGTGCCACTGGCACCCCCTTCTTCTAGGTTGATTATACTCCCTTCCTCAACCTCAGAGATTGAATCAGAGCACTGTAGTTGCTGCGCATCCTCAAGCAGCATGTCACTGTCATTGTAGTCAAACAATTCAGCTGACTCCTCCGTGTGTGATAGTGAGGCTACGGCAGGAGTAGCTGTGGACATGGAGGCTGCATTAGATGCTTTGGTAGCTGAGGTGGACTGTAAAGCACTACAAGTGCAGGATGTTATGTATGTTTCAATGTACTTCCAGCCAGGTTATCCCTGCAGCAAGATCCCGCTCCGTTGACATTTTTTCTTTGTAAAGCACTACAAGCCTGGCTGGCAGAGGACTGGGAGGATGAGGATGGCCTGGTTAGCCAATCCACCAAATCCTCTGTATGTTGCTGCTGCTTAAGAAGGCCAGCACCAGTTAGAAAGGACAAGCGTGCCCCTGCAGAGGATGCACCATGTTCACGACAACCAGAGGCACAGCCTCCCGACACAGAGGCTGCTTGCTCTCTTATCTGTGTCTGGGAGCGTCTGCCTGTCTTTTTTGGTCTTTCTGACATGGTGAGTGATATATAGATTAAAGATATACAGAACTCTGATTCAACTCTGTTATAAAAATTGGAGATATGCTGCAGAACTCTGATTCAACTCTGGTATAAAGATTAAAGATTTCCAGAACTCTGGTATAATTCAGTGAGACACCCTGATAGCTGGCAGCCAGTAACAAGACACAGATTACAATTCCCAGAAACCTCCTATAACTCAGTGAGACCCCCTGATGGGTGTCAGTCACAAGACACAAATTACAATTCCCAGAAACCACCTACAAGTCAGTGAGACCCCCTGATAGGACCCCCTGATAGCTGGCAACAGTGACAAGACACAGATTACAATTCGCAGAAATCTGCTAGAAGTATGTGGGACCCCCTGATAGCTGGCAGTGAGAAGACACAGATTACAATTCCCAGAAACCTCCTATGTGTCAGTGAGACCCCCTGATCAGTGGCAGTGAGAACACAAAGATTACAACAATTCCCAGATATTTTGCAGAAATGAGACCCCCACAATTGCTGCTGGCGGTGAGAACACAAAGATTACAACAATTCCCAGATGTTTTGTAGAAATGACTGACCCCAAAATAGTTGGTGGCAGTGAGAACACACAGATTACCACAATTCCCAGATATTTTGCAGAAATGAGACCCCCACAATTGCTGCTGGAAGTGAGAACACAAAGATTAGAACAATTCCCAGATATTTTGTAAAAATTAGACCCCCAAAATAGTTGCTGGCAGTGAGAACACACAGATTACAACAATTCCCAGATATTTTGTATAAATGGCTGACCCCCAAAATAGTTGGTGGCTGTGAGAACACACAGATTACAACAATTCCCAGATATCTTCTAGAAGTGAGACCCACACAATTGCTGCTGGCAGTGAGAACACAAAGATTAGAACAATTCCCAGATATTTTGTAGAAATGAGGCCCCCCAAAATTGTTGCTGGCAGTGAGAACACAAAGATTAGAACAATTCCCAGATATTTTGTAGAAATGAGACCCCCACAATTGCTGCTAGCAGTGAGAACACAAAGATTAGAACAATTCCCAGATATTTTGTAGAAATGAGACCCCCAAAATATTTGGTGGCAGTGAGAACACACAGATTACAACAATTCCCAGATATTTTGTATAAATGACTGATCCCCAAAATATTTGGTAGCAGTGAGAACACAAAGATTAGAACAATTCCCAGATATTTTGTATAAATGACTGATCCCCAAAATATTTGGTAGCAGTGAGAACACAAAGATTAGAACAATTCCCAGATATTTTGTAGAAATGAGACCCCCCCCCAATAGCTGCTGGCAGACTGGCAGTGAGAACACACACTAACAATCTCCTCTCAAAAAACACGTGCTGGCGCTGCAAGGGACGCCTTATATAGTGTGTTGCGGGACTTAGCTCTGTGAGCCCATGATTGGGCAAAATTTGCCCAATCAGGACTCTGAGCCGTGATTGGGATAGTCTTGTACCTGTCTTGCACCTAACCTGTGGTCAGGTGCAGGCTGTAGCCAATTACAAGCTTCAGACCAGTGGAAAAGTGCATTGTGGTCCATTGTGGTGCATTGTGGGCGAACATGCTGCGAACACTCAGAACACATCGAACTGAACAGCTCATCCCTAATCACACTCACTATCTCCAGCAGATTGCCGCACCGGGTCTGTCCTCAGGTTTAGGCCGGCATCAGACTAACGCAGTGATCACGCCCGTGTTGCTGCACATTTTAACGTCCGTCGTAGCATAGAATCATGATTAATAGAGACCCACACACGAAGTACGTGCTCACTGAACTGCGCATGGACAACGCACGTGGCAAACGGACGCAAGTTAGGCAAGAAAGTAAAACCACTAGACAGACGCACAGAGTGCGCCACGTCTGCGAAGCGTTCTGTGTGAGTGATGAGGGGATGTCATATGCAGAGCATTTGCGATGTCCAGCACATTAATGCACAAAATGGCTTTTCATATCCTTTTCAAATTTTTTATCATTTTTCATATTAATTTTGTTTCCCATAATTCCTTTTTTATCTACGTCCGTCAACAAAAACGGACTGTGTGGTGTCTACAGTATCTTCCATCAGTATGTCCGTCCGTTGTGCACACACACAGAGTGCGCTCAGACTATGTTCATCTGACATTAGCCTTAGTTGACACCCGACAGAACCCATACACATACACACACGGGCTTGCAATAAGGCACCTTCCATTTCCCACACGGAGAACAACTTCTGTGTATTATACATAGTCAATATTTATGAAATGGAATGTGCCAAAATACAAACAAAAAATGTAGTTCTTTAGTTCTGCCTCGTTATATTTAAGTATTTCATTAGAAAAATGCAGTAAAAGGTTTTCGGTTTCTGGTTTTTTTTTTTCATTCTTTTTTTTTTTTTAAAGTACCATGTAGAATATAAAACCGCAAAGGTTTGGTTGGTAAAATGTAATTTACACGCTGCAGATGAATTGAATCTGAATGGATATATATATTTTGTTTAATATTTTTGTTATAGCATTCTGACGGGACATGACTTATACACATAGTAAGAATATATTTAGAATCTGCTGAGCCTGCTGAAAAAATTATATATAATATGTCTGGATCATGGCTTAAACATGACTTCTGAAGATGATGAGCAAAAATTGTGAAAAAGAACTCTGGACATGGGAGAAATGGCTCGCCAGCAGTAACAGAGATAGCAAGGATGAAACTTACAGACAACAGGACATGCATTTTTTTGGATCGACCTATAGTACTATGTTAGAACGTAACCAGTGCCTCCATCAAGGGGGTGACAGCCCCTGACATGTCAAAGTGTCCTGTGGCTCTAGGGGGCCCTGACAGTTGCCAAACCCAGTGGAAGTATCTCAGGTGTAAGGGCCCTTGCATGCCACCCAGGAAAGATACCAAGAAATTGTCCAGTTGGCTGTGGCATCTGGGTTCCGTCCGTCAAAGCATCCGTTCCCACAGTGGTGTGGTGAGTCCATTAGAATGGCCGGCACCAGGTAGGGGTACAGACAGATTGCTCACCTGCTAGACCACAAGGGCATACTTTTTATCCTCTAGCTGGACCACCACAGATTTATCCCACTCTCTGTAAGAGCAACAAAGGGGGCAACGCGTTTTATTTTTTACTACTTTACTGAAATGAGTGTCTAGAGGGGAGGGGGCCCCGAATAGTCCTTCATTAAGGGGCCCCTGAGCTTTCTGTTAGCAGCTATGAATGTAACCATGTTACTCCGTAACCAATCAGTAAGACTGACAGCTATGAATTTAACCATGTTACTCCATAACCAATCAGTAAGGCTGACAGCTATGAATGTAACCATGTTACTCCATAACCAATCAGTAAGGCTGACAGCTATGAATGTAACCATGTTACTCCTTAACCTATCCGTAAGGCTGACAGCTATGAATGTAACCATGTTACTCCGTAACCAATCCGTAAGGCTGACAGCTATGAATGTAACCATGTTACTCCATAACCAATCCGTAAGGCTGACAGCTATGAATGTAACCATGTTACTCCGTAACCAATCCGTAAGGCTGACAGCTATGAATGTAACCATGTTACTCCATAACCAATCCGTAAGGCTGACAGCTATGAATGTAACCCTGTTACTCCATAACCAATCAGTAAGGGTGACAGCTATGAATGTAACCATGTTACTCCGTAACCAATCCGTAAGGCTGACAGCTATGAATGTAACCCTGTTACTCCATAACCAATCAGTAAGGCTGACAGCTATGAATGTAACCATGTTACTCCATAACCAATCCGTAAGGCTGACAGCTATGAATGTAACCATGTTACTCCATAACCAATCCGTAAGGCTGACAGCTATGAATGTAACCCTGTTACTCCATAACCAATCAGTAAGGGTGACAGCTATGAATGTAACCATGTTACTCCGTAACCAATCCGTAAGGCTGACAGCTATGAATGTAACCCTGTTACTCCATAACCAATCAGTAAGGCTGACAGCTATGAATGTAACCATGTTACTCCATAACCAATCCGTAAGGCTGACAGCTATGAATGTAAGAATGTTACTCCTTAACCTATCCGTAAGGCTGAGAGCTATGAATGTAACCATGTTACTCCATAACCAATCCGTAAGGCTGACAGCTATGAATGTAACCATGTTACTCCATAACCAATCAGTAAGGCTGACAGCTATGAATGTAACCATGTTACTCCGTAACCAATCAGTAAGGCTGACAGCTATGAATGTAACCATGTTACTCCATAACCAATCCGTAAGGCTGACAGCTATGAATGTAACCATGTTACTCCATAGCCAATCAGTGAGGCTGACAGCTATGAATGTAACCATGTTACTCCGTAACCAATCAGTAAGGCTGACAGCTATGAATGTAACCATGTTACTCCATAACCAATCCGTAAGGCTGACAGCTATGAATGTAACCATGTTACTCCATAGCCAATCAGTGAGGCTGACAGCTATGAATGTAACCATGTTACTCCGTAACCAATCAGTAAGGCTGAGTAACATCTTATTTGTATTTTACGTGAACCATCGTTATCAAAGTATACGAGTGTTTCTGCATTCTCATTAAACTTTATGTTTCCTTCAAATGGATGTCGGCGTGTCAGTAACAAGTCTGGCAATCTATATGAGTAAACATTTATGTTTTATCTTTTAGATTTTATTTACATCTGAACATTCATGAGAAAATGTATAAAATGTAATAAACCTGAAGATTTATGTATTCTTGATGGTTTGCCAAACATAAGCTGTTGGAACCAACATTTCCTAATGCGTTTCGGTTAATATGTTTTTAAGAAAATAAGAATGTTGCAATTCATGTAAAAATATGTGTTTTTTTCAAACGGAGATAGATCAGGAAATGTACAATGGGGGGGGGGGGGTTATGCAGTGAGCTGACAGGCCTTTCTAAAATAATGCATTTTAGAGACGCCTAGAAAGACTGGAGGCATGGGGCGAGTCGACTGTTACACGGGAGATGCATAGATAGGGGGCAGCTTGGGAAAAGGCGAGAGTGAGAGGTCCCAGGACACGACAACTACACATGCGAACGTCGAAAAGTTTTGTTTTGTTCATTCGTTAACTGCCAATTTTCATTATGTTCAGATTTTCGTTTGTTTTTCGGATCATTCTTTATTTTCGGAACATTAGTTACTTTGGATCATTAGTTTTCGTTTGAAATGTCTCATTCGTAAAAACTTTTATTTGAGTTTTCATGTCATTCGTTTATGTGTTGTTTTTTTCCGGATACGTTATGTTATATGGATTCAGGATTTTTCAAATTTTGGATTTTGAAAAAAATATCGACTGAAAGCAGATTATGTTTTTTTCGGATGGAGTTAAATCGATCCGAATTCGTCGAAATTCACAAAATATGTGCTATTGCCCATCCTTACCGTACAGGGTAGGCTTTGAGACTGGACAGTTCGTTCCCATTTGGACGGTTAAGAAGACAGGTGAAGCATCTCAGTATCTGGAGCCCCATGTATCTGACACAAGTCTAGCAGATAAATGTAACACCTTTCCTGGAAGGCATGTGAACTGGCCATTGTTCATATTTTTCCTTGGCTAATTACATTTAATTAAATACATTTATTTTCCATGGTACTGGGAATTTTGGCAGAATGGTCCGATTATAAATCTCAGGTCCTTCTTTCAGTCTATCTGATGGACCCTCTCACCTGACCTTCCCTACAATTTGCAGAAGTCTTGGGTTTTCCTTGGCTATTGGTAATATTATCAGGCATTCCACCTCCTGTGCTTATTGGGATGGCATAACACTACTAGCAAAAACACTGCTGAACTATAGAGGTTTCTTCTACTTGTTTCTAGAGGTGGAGTTGTCTGATCACGCTTAACAACACGATCGCCTACATTGCAGAAAACTCAGCTGATAGGGTGACCAAGGGTTGTGCCCGGCAGGTAGCTGGTTCCTCTGGCCCGTCTACTGTATGTAGCTGCCGGTGTGTCAGTGGCTGCCGGGGGACTGCTTGAGTTCAGGCCGTCCCGCGGAAGCCAATGACTTACGCCAACTGGTGGGCGGGAGCACAGAGGCCCATTGAAGTCAGCTTCAAGACCCATCCACCGCAAGGACGGTATACAACGCTCCGGGCCGGTAAGAGGGACAAATATTGCTTTTTCATGCAGAGGGGTGCACAGGAAAAAGTGCTGCCCTGCAACATGTATTATTCATATGCTGCAGGAAAGAAATCAAGGCAGGTCACCTTGGAATCCTCTTTGATTTCTTCCCTGCAGTGTATAAATTCTGCATGCTGCATTGTCATTAGTGAATTCCACCAAACTGAAATGACAAAGGAAGTCTCCTATTCTCCTAATAGGAGTTTCAAACAATAACAATTTAGTAAAATTTGTCCAAATAATAAAGTTCCTTAAAAAATAATAAAAAAGGTCTGTTACAGAATACTAGAAAAAGTCTTTAAAAAAATAATAGAAACCAAAATGTCATCTAAAAATACAAAAAAAGGTCTTTTAAAAAATAAAAATGTTGTTTTTTGCAAAAAATAAAAAAGAATAAACAGTCTTTTTAAAAAAATAAAAAGATATTCCATTTATTAGATTGAGACCATAATAAAGAAAGCATATACAGAGTTATTCAGAAAGCACTGAAATGTCACCGACATTTCGGTGCTCTCTCATTCCCCGCACTTCGGGGACTCACATTCCCTGACCCTGCAGTGAATTCAGCATTTACCGCAGGGTCCCTGAAGTGCAGGGAACAGATCCGAAAAGGCACCAAAAAAATCACAGAAATTCTGCTGAAAACCCCACCGATAAGTCGCCGACATGATTCAAAAATTCGGATCGATTAGAAACGCTGCAGAGAAACCGCCTAGTGTACCAGACGATCTGCTGCAAACATGCTGAACACGTCTGAAAAAAGCCGACAATCCACTGAACTGCAGCCAGCAGCCAGAAAAAGCCGACAAGCCGGCGAATGGGGTAAAAAAAAAAAACACTATTGAAAGTTTCCAAATTTTAAAGGCTGTTTGCCAAAAAATTTATGGGCGAAAATGTCTGGCATTAACATATAAGATCCTATGAATAATAATTAAAAGGTCTGTTACCGAATAAAACCCCGCTATTTCAAAAAATTGGGGGAAAAAAATTGACGAAAAAATCCCAAAAAATGCATAAAAAATCCTAAAAAAAAATAATAAAGAGACATTTTCCTGCAAATTAACAAATAAATGTTTTAATAGTTATTGAATAAAAACAGGAACATTTTTAACATTGAAACCTATGGGATTCGCCTGATTAAACCTGCCGAATGAAAACACAGAACAGCAGGGCATTTCACTGACATTTCTCTGCTGTTCGGTGTCTCTGAATAGATTAACCATTGCTTCTCTATGGGGAACAGGCACCGTATTTGCTGGCAATTCACCAAAATTTGGCGAACTGCCTGCTTTCTGAATAGCTGAATGGCCACGAAATTGCACCGTACGGAGAAATTCCCTGTTTGGTGCAATTGTGGTGCCAAATCGTCTCTCTCGGAATAACCCCTATAGTTAAAAGCCTCCAGGAGTGCCCGTCTTTGTGATGAGTTGTATTATATTGAAACCAATGGGGATTGGCTTGTTTAAACCTGTCGAATTGAAATACCGAAAATAAGGGCATTTTGCCGCAATTTCAGTGCAATTCGACATTCTGTGAATAGAAGACACCAATGTCTTCTACGGGACAATTTCGGTGCTGCCGAATGCAGAGAATTGCGGTGTAACACTTCAATGTTCTTGAACCCAGGACATACTTGAAAACGAGAGAAATCTCAATGTATCCTTCCTGGTAAAATCCTTTATAAATAAATTACACCATGTTTTACTGTCAATTTAAATGTATTTGGCAAATTGAAAGCTTAGTGAATAGACGATTTGACACAAAATTGCACCAAATGGTAAAATACACCGTTCGATGCAATTCGGGGCCGATTCAGAGGTTTGTGAATAATCATTTTAGTTTTGTAACGAAATCTTATTTATTATTCACTTTTATTATCACGGAGCAATTAGTTCCGTCGTTTGCAAATAATTGAAATAATTTTTACATTTTATGAATAGGTTTCTTGGATGAAAAGATGCTTCCAGGTTTAATTGGCAAGTGCCAAGACACATGAAGAATGGTTGAGCACCCGCCCAACTACCCCCACCAAAACATTAATAAATAGAGAATAAAACAGTGTGCGTAAGACTTTTTTGATGATTAAACCAGCCAGGAAGAGGTAAGGATCAAGAAGAATGAGCAGACTAAATTGAGGTTTGGTTGCTGCCCATCATTGAAGTCAATCTTCATGTGAGCCAAATAAGTATCCAAAACTGTATGTTCTACTTTATAATTATACATACGGATTCTTCTATTTCGTTTTTGTCATTCCAAGAATTCTGTGGCTTGGGTGTCTTCCATACAATTTTTTTTTAAATAAGTACCAAAAAACCATTTTATGATTGCGTAATCCAAAAATAGAAGCGATCTACGCGTGGAGATGAAATGCGATTGATGGTTTTTTTTAAAAAAAAGGAAGTAATCCAACCAGTAGGGAGGAAAATTCCCGCACGGAATTCTACGAAACCACAAATGATACAACAGTAAGTGATACAGTTATCTGGAAGCCGCAGAGTGTAGCCGGTGGAATAGCAGAGTCCTTTATTCTTCTGGACGCTTTGATATCTGCTGAGTCACTGGACGATTGGCGACTGATCGGGAGAAAAAAATCAGAAATTTAGTTTCTATTACATATTCTGATCCTTATTTTCCATTAAATATTAGCAGTTATGATTTGCATGTTGGATTTGCATCTCATTACTATGCAAAATCAAGGGCATTATTCCCTCAAAACATCTTTACATTGTCCTCGCGTTTTGAATATCTTGTTCCTATTTGTCCTGGTGTTTTTGCTGCTATAGCGCTCTAACGTGCCTTTATTTTTGGGTGTATTATGCGCCATTGTACCTTTTCTTTTTATCACTCTAAGAAAAAACAAGATTCCACAAGCTCAAGTGACTCAGACGTTTCTTTATTCAATCGCTATTTGAACAAGAAAGTGTAATCACAGCCAAGAACATTTAATAATAAGTTAAATATTAAAATATGATTTTCTGAATCAGGTCTTTGACCGCAAAGGTGGCATTTGCAAGTGATTTGTGTAAGTAAGCCACACACAGGAAAATCAACGACGATATGCAAATAAATGCACT
This sequence comes from Leptobrachium leishanense, assembly GCA_009667805.1. Lineage (NCBI taxonomy): Eukaryota > Metazoa > Chordata > Amphibia > Anura > Megophryidae > Leptobrachium > Leptobrachium leishanense. The sequence goes on along the minus strand of CM019067.1, from coordinate 34,885,110 downwards.
TTAAAACAATTCCCCTGGCCGCCGTGGATATTTATCCTCTACTCTCTTTTTCTTTCATTGTGTGAATATAAAACGTATATATTATGAAGATTCTAAAAACACAATACTAAAACGGAACCTGACCTCGGGATATAAAGTTTTAATTTTAAAGGGCCACTAACACCAAAAAATGAAATGTCCTTATTGTGTTTATTTGATGTTGATGCTGATATTTTACATGTGCTTTGTTTTTATCTTGTATGTTTAGTTAAGAACATATTTTCCTCTATATGTGTCACTGGGTGCATCCATTGTGTGATATTTTCCTCTATATGTGTCACTGGGTGCATCCATTGTGTGATATTTTCCTCTATGTGTCACTGGGTGCATCCGTTGTGTGATATTTTCCTCTATATGTGGCACTGGGTGCATCCGTTGTGTGATATTTTCATCTATATGTGTCACTGGGTGCATCCGTTGTGTGATATTTTCCTCTATATGTGGCACTGGGTGCATCCGTTGTGTGATATTTTCCTCTATATGTGGCACTGGGTGCATCCGTTGTGTGATATTTTCCTGTATATGTGGCACTGGGTGCATCCGTTGTGTGATATTTTCCTCTATATGTGTCACTGGGTGTATCCATTGTGTGATATTTTCCTCTATATGTGTCACTGGGTGCATCCATTGTGTGATATTTTCCTCTATATGTGGCACTGGGTGCATCCGTTGTGTGATATTTTCCTCTATATGTGTCACTGGGTGCATCCATTGTGTGATATTTTCCTCTATATGTGGCACTGGGTGCATCCATTGTGTGATATTTTCCTCTATATGTGGCACTGGGTGCATCCGTTGTGTGATATTTTCCTCTATATGTGGCACTGGGTGCATCCGTTGTGTGATATTTTCCTCTATATGTGTCACTGGGTGCATCCATTGTGTGATATTTTCCTCTATATGTGGCACTGGGTGCATCCGTTGTGTGATATTTTCCTCTATATGTGTCACTGGGTGCATCCATTGTGTGATATTTTCCATTATATGTGTCACTGGGTGCATCCATTGTGTGATATTTTCCTCTATATGTGTCACTGGGTGCATCCATTGTGTGATATTTTCCTCTATATGTGTCACTGGGTGCATCCATTGTGTGATATTTTCCTCTATATGTGGCACTGGGTGCATCCATTGTGTGATATTTTCCTCTATATGTGTCACTGGGTGCATCCGTTGTGTGATATTTTCCTCTATATGTGTCACTGGGTGCATCCATTGTGTGATATTTTCCTCTATATGTGTCACTGGGTGCATCCGTTGTGTGATATTTTCCTCTATATGTGGCACTGCGTGCGTCCATTAAGTGATATTTTCCTCTATATGTGGCACTGGGTGCATCCGTTGTGTGATTGTGCTGCAAATGAAAAGAATAAACAGTTGAATAAAAAATTAATAAAAATGGGGATTTTTTTTTACATTGAAACCTATGGGATTTGCCTGATTAAACCTGTCAAACGAACCACCGAAAATCTGAGCATTTCGCCAACTTTTTACAGCTGGTTGGCTTTCACTGAATAGATTACTTCTCTACAGGGAATTTCACTGCCAGCTAAGGTCCCAGTTTTATGCTGGCAATTCGCTGATATTTGGCGAATCGCCAGCTTCTTGAGTAGCCGAATGGCCACGCAATTGCACTGTAGGGGTAAATTCACCTTTTGAATAACCCCTATAGAATGAAGTCTACGGGTCGATCACTGACTCACATAGTTGTATTGTGTGGGATGTATTCAAAGGACATCCGCAGGGGGTAGATTAGAAGTCTTTAAAGTTCCCTGTCTTATCTCATTCAGCTGCTATCTCTTATCTAAGTTAGCCTGGAGAACAATAGAACTCCTGCAGCCTTATCTAAACATTCCCTCTCCCACCTCATTACCTGTTAAATACTGTAGATAAAATAAACAAAAGCTCCAAAGCTATTGGTAAATGTTGCATCATGGGAAAACTATACAAAATGGAAACAAGAGATAAAAACCTTCTTTATATTTTCTTTTTACATGCAATTACTTCAAACAAAGAAAAATAAACAGCAGCAGCATGCGGTTTATAACTTGTTTTATAATGTGTTTTATAAAGTGGTTTTGTTTATAATACACACGTGTTCTAGTTACAGCTTATGTATTTGGTGATGTTCCTTTAAACTATGGAAATTGGTTTCTATAAATTAACTTTTAACTCAAATTTGCTGAGGTATCTGGGTGAAAAAATGGGACTTTAGTTACAGTTGCAAGCAAGTATTTGTAGAGTGCCAACAAATTCCTTAGCGCTGTACAATGGGAGAGACAGAAAAACAAATATACTTACAAGGAGAAGGAAGGAGAGATGACCCTGCTCGAGAGTTTATAATCTAAGAGGAGAGGGGTGACCCATTAGGTGAGGGTGAATAGGGTAGGTGAAGTGGTGGGTTGCAAGAGGGTTGAATGGGAAGAGGAGCAGGAAATGACAGTGGGAGATCATGGTGTGAGCCTATAGGCTTCTCTAAAGTAATGTGTTTTCAGAGACTTCTTGAAGGACTGGAGAGACGGGGCGAGTCTGATGTTGCGGGGGAGGTTATTCTGACTTCCTAGCAAAGCTGTGAGGCGTGGGTGCTTGAGTTGAGACTAACTAAGTCTGTATTGACCAGTACTCACACAATGAACGTTCAGCAGACAGCGTCAACTCAGCAAAACTGATACGTAGAAAGATTAATCCAGTTGGAACTATAACGATCAGACTGACAATCTTTGTATTAGTGTACAGCAATGCAGGTGAAAAGACATTAGTTCTGTCAATGTCACGGTCCGAACCCCCAGACACTCTGACGCCCCCTTTTGTTTACCTTTTTTGCATGTTCTGCATGACCTATGCAGATTCCAGGACATTGTTGTTTCCCATGCTCAGTTCTGGACTTAGGTTCTGAATGCTAATCCAATCAGACTGATCACCTGCACCTTATCCAGCCTGTTCCACCCTGTAGTTAAGGAGGTCACTCCCTTTGATCTGGACTTCCTCATTGAAGTCAGGACTTTGTACCTAGCTGACCTGCTTTTGGAAACCCCTTGTGCTGGATTTACCTTCTGAATACCCTCTGGATTTGATACCGGTTATACCCTCTGGACCTGATACCGGTTATACCCTCTGGACCACCCTCTCGAGTACCCATCTGGAACCCTCCTGTGAACTTTTCCTACCTCTGCTATACCGGTAACCCCCAATCTATTGCTACCAGTTCCCCCTTATTGGATTTAACGTGTACGACCCCTGGCTATGGACTTTTGATCATTCTGTTATCTGTATTCCTCGACTTCTGCTTAAAACCCCGACTACGAGATTGCCTTATCCTATATCTGGATACCTTGCCGTGGACATTATTGTTTATCCTGTCTAGTTTAGATTCTATTTAGTTGTACGTATTTTCAGTTTCCACCTGTGTCTCCTAGTTAGCATCCCGTGTATACCTTTTTTCTTTTCGTTCTGCTTATTGCCTCCCTCTTCCTTCTCAGCGAACCTATTCATTTATTTCTGCTGTTTTATGTTTATTAGTAATAAATATCTTGTTTGACCCCTCAACGTGCATAATTCATTACCGCTCACTGCAGAGTGCACATGACAGTCCAGCATTGAGCAAAGATGGCTGCCAAGTGACCAGTAAGTACCTCAGAACAGAGGCCTGTTCAATACCTCAGCAGCTGCTGAATTGCTGCAGCGCAGCAATTCAGTTTGCTGCAGCAGTGTCGTTGAACCCTTTGGATGTGAATTTTGAATCCAAAATGGCCGACGATTTCTTAATGAAAAATTCAGATTGTTTTTCGGATCACTCGGACAAAATATAATAAAGAGAAGGAGTCAGCACAATTCCGTTTTGTACGCACACACCACAAATGATAGTTTTTAATGAATAAACGTTATGTTTACTTCTGAAACAATATATAAATTGAACTGTAATATATGTCTATGTGCAGGGGGAAATAATAAATAAATATTTTGTGCTTTGGTGAACAAAAACCTCAAAATTAACATTGCTGTACGGAATTATTACTTGCTTCGAGGCGGCGTCCATCTTGCTGTACGGCATTGTTACTTGCTTCATGGCGGCGGCCATCTTTAAAACGTCACACTCAGCATCTCCTCGGGTCGCTGCAAGTGCTAGGTTAGCACTGCTGAGCGGTTGAACGGCGTTCAATGGCAAGTTGCTAACTTAGCACTTGCAGCGGCTGAGGTATTGAACAGGCCTCTAGACTGAACAAAAAGGGGTGGAGCTAGCTGGATGCAGCAAGGCTAAGGGAACCCAGCAGGAACAAAATAGCTATGAAATAATAACTAAGCAGCAAAAGGCAGATTCAACACATAACATTAAAATATACAAATAAATCCTAAGTCATTGGGCATGAAAGAGGGAGTTCCATAGAAAGGGGGCAGCACAGGAGAAGTCCTGAAGGCGAGACTTGGGGGTGCGGGTACGAGGAGCTGATAGCATCAGATCATTGGCAGAGCGAAGAGTTTGGGGCGGGGTGTACCTGCTAATAAGTGAGGGGATGTAGGCAGGGGCGCGGTTATGGAGAGCTTTGCATGTGAGCACAAGTATTTTTAAATGGATTATAAAGGAATCAGGGAGCCAGTGTAGAGATTGACAGAGGGGTGAGGTGCGAGAGGTGCGGAAGGTGAGGTGTATGAGTCTGGCACAGGCGTTCATAACAGACTGCAGAGGGAGGATCTGGGATCTCTTAAGGCCACAGAGAAGGACTTTAGTAAAAAGCGTCAGCATTTTGCCCAATTCTTTAACAATACGATTTTCCCCAAGACTTCACCTGAGGTTTTCCTTCCGAGCATCTCTTAAGCGGTGCATGAGGTGACTAGAGAGGTATCAGCTATACTCTCTTGATGAGGCCGAAAAAGACTGAAGAAAACGTCACGGATTGCGTTTCCTCTCGGGCAGAGGAGAGGTCCTGGACGTTTCACCCCTTTCTGGGTGACAGCAGTCTGTTTTGCTTATGGCATCCTCTCAAAACAAAGAAAGGACCAGTTGCACCAGGTAGGTATGAAAGCAGGAGCATGGTTTTACTGGAAAATGCAAGGTTTCGTTCCTATCCAAGGATCTTTATTAAGTATGATACCAACCACAGTCACAGAATTGTTAAGCCACTCTTTTAAACTTTTCTCCTTAAAGATTTTAAGCCAGGTATAGATTTGTTGTCTCCTTTCTTACTTTTATAAAGTAATAAAGACGTTAATAAACATATACATATATATTTTTTTTACAGATATGAAAACATACAAAACCTAAAAATGCAGAGTTACTGAAAACTCTGCTATAAACTCAGGTTCCTATTATTAATCACTTCTAGTTCTTATATATATATATATATATATATAATATATATTTTATTTTTTTTTTTTGGGGGGTTTTCGTCAGTGGTTCAGGCTTATCGACACATTTTTATAAAGCAGCCAGGAGTTTGATAGATGTGTTTGTGTAATGACTAAGAAATGCCCCAAGGCTTGTTGTTTGCCAAGGAGAGCGGATGTTTGACTATTCTTGGGTATTATCGGACGACGCTGATAGAACCAACACTGATATTACCCGGAGAACCAGAGTAAACACGAAGACGTTTACTATAAAATTAGAAGCATGGAATGCTGAGCATTACTGGAGGCCGGGAGTAACACGGGGACATCCTGTGCAATTCTTTTATTCAATGTCATATCTTTTCAGAGAGGTCAGTGTGTGCAGTTATAAGAGGAAAAGTTGAAGGACAAGTTCCTTCATGAATGGGAAAAGAAGATCGGGTGGGAGGTCATCCGTTTTTAATCTTGTGCTTTACTAAACCCAATTTTCTGACGACACTTTTGGAACATTTCAGTTAAAGAAGCTTAGTCAGAAAAGTCAAATCGATGGGAGTCTGAGAAGTTGGTCATCTCCTCCATTTTTATTTCATCTCTATTTCATTTTTGAGCCACCTTTTTATAAGTCTTAGTAAATCATCATAACTGAGGTCACTTAAAGTGAGAACAGTCTTAGCTATAGACATTTAACTTATGATGAGCATCCCTTGCCTTTTGATGGGATGAGACCATCGTCGAAGGTCTAAATGCGGGATCAGCATCTTTGGCCCTCCAGATGTTTCGGAACTACATTTATCATGAGACTCTACCAAACTAATGAGTGGCTGAGCATCATGGGAGATGTAGATCTAAAACATCTGCACTCTAGCACTCTATTCACAGCATACACACAAGACAGACTGCATGGCTCCTTCCCCTCTGCACCCCTAAACCTGCATCAAGCATACACACAAGACAAACTGCATGGCTCCTTCCCCTCTGCGCCCTTAAACATGCATCAAGGTATCCGGATCCATCACGACGTCCCCTGCTCTCAAACCTATTTTCTTGACCGCCATATTTATGCAATTGTATTTTATGTTTGCCTTTATTTTAAAATCTCCCTCCATTTCTGTTAGATAAAAACCCTCTGTTCCTCCTCCCCCTCCTCCTCCCCTCCCCCATGCATGGTCACACAGTGTGCTTTTCTTATAACCTTATTCACTCTATTCATGGCATACACACAAGACAGACTGCATGACTCCTTCCCCTCTGCTGTCCCACTCAACCCTCCCACCCAGGGCAGGTCCATAACTTAAGGTCTCTCTTCCAGCTGTCTCCACTTCTCTCTCTAATTACTCTCACTAAGCCCAGGCTTCTGGTTCTTCCTATGCTGCCCTGCTAACCATCTTTACATTCCCTCTGCTCCTATCTGTTTCACCTACCCCAGTCCCTTAGATTGTAAGCTCACAGGATGTCTGACTGAGCACTTGGTTAAGTGCTGTACTACTTGGACAGTTATCCTACGGGCAGAGTCATCTTTTCATTATGTATCATGTGTGTCTCCTGTTTGTGTTCCCCTACTGTAAAGCGCTGCAGAATATGTTGGTGCTGTATAAATGCCTGTAATAATAACATCTGGAGGGCTGCGGGTGCTGACCCCTGGTCTAAATCACAGCCCACATCTTAGAACATGCACATGTTACATTTATTACTCGCAAACCGGTAATATTCATGTTCTCCATCATGAACCAAATAAGAAAATCCCAAAATGTGTAGATGGCAACACGAGGGGCTGAAGGCCAGAGTACTTAACCAAGTCGGCACACCTATGGTCGAAATCAATGATGGTGAGCCTTGGCACCCCAGATATTTTGGAATTACATGTCTAGGGTGACCATATTGGCCATGTTTAAAGGGACACATATCATTTATTCATGCTGATGGACAGAGCATGAAGGATGTGACCCCGCAGCATGTAGAACCCAAATGCTGCAGGTAAGAAATCAAAGAGGATTCCAAGGTGACCTGCCTTGATTTCCTTCCTGCAGCATATGGATTATACATGCTGACGGGCATCACTTTTTCCCTGTGCTCCCCTCTGCATCAAATAACAATATGTGTCCCTTTAAGCATGGCCAAAATGGTCACCCTAGACATGTCCCATGATGCTTAGTCACACATACGTCTGGCTTATCATCATGGGACATGTCATTCAGAAACATCTGGGGTGCCAATGTTGGTGCTCACTGGTCTAAATGGATTCAAGTATATTTTCTCGATTGGCAACCCTAGATCGAGGTTGGTCGACCGCCAGCTTATTGTAAATAGTGAATGTTGATCATACACAATGTTCTTCATGAGTGTCTACATCCTGCACCATTGGGGTGATTGTATGGCAAGAAACAGATAGGCGTTACTGTTGCCAATGTCATGTAACGGATAGCTAGGTAAGCCCTATAATTAAAAGACACAACAAAGTAGGAAAGGGGAAACATGACATATGATGACTCAGAAGATATGACATGTTAAGGAGCTTGGAAGAGATGTGATGGAAGGGAAGTGGAGCTGCAAGAATTCTTGACTTACCTCCAAATACAAGCGGATAATTGGGAATGGAGGACTCTCCGTTCCACTGTGGTGACTTCATGTGTACCTAAGCATGGCAGGAGAAGAAGGGGTCCAGGAACCCAAGACAAGGTTCAATATATTAATGGAGCATCCCAACAGGTAACATTACACCAGCATTTGCTGTGCTTGACAAAGCGTTTTCCCAATTGACACAATGACCAGTAATTTAGTCTTCATCCTTTTTGGCATGTTTATCTGAGCACAAGGAACCACCTTGGATCTTGACCCTCTCTGGAGTAGAATAAAGTTGTCTTATGAGATTAAAATAAGAATTATCATATACTGTGTCTTCCATGAAAATATTTTTGTTTCAAAATGATCACTTATGCAAAAACTATTCTTAACTCCTTCACTCCCAAGATCAATCTTCAAAGTACCTGCTGGTGCCCCAATTTGGAGTTCACTCAATTTGGTCGGTTTCTCTAAAAAATACAAAGGAATTCCTTTTATTGCAAACAGAAAGTGTTTGCAAATAGGCTGTGCAATGTACCCCAAGGTTTTAGTACCTCGAGCATGACAGCCGAGGAGCCAAAACGGTTCGAACAGCTGAGAATCCCGTTTTTTTATCCAAGTAAATATGGAACTCAGGTTGTATTATTGAGACAGTAGTGCTTCTCGGCCAGCAGATGGCACCATCTGCCTGTCAAATAGTCCATACAGTATGAAAACATGCTTTAAGGATTTTCAGGGCACATTATCACTGAATGGCTACTGAAAAGTGATTTTCCATAAGTCCACTGGGTATTGGCAGTGTTTCTTTTTTTGGGAAAATAACTTGGTAGTGAAGGAGTTAATTTTTACTTGTCATGGTTTCTTAAAACAATCAGGGTTATTCAGAGAGAGCCGAACTGGCTCCAAAATTGCACCGAACAGAGATTTTCCCCATACAGTATAATTTTGGGGCCATTCGGCTTTTCAGAAAGCTGCCAAATATAGGCAAATTGCCAGCGAAATACGGTACCTGTTCGGCAGCAGTGAAATCCCCCATAGAGAAGCAATGGTTAATCTATTCACAGACACCGAATGTCAGTGAAATGCCCTGATGTTCGGTGGTTTCATTCGGCAGGTTTAATCAGGCGAATCCCATAGGTTTCAATGTAAAAAATATTTGTGTTTTATTAAATATTTATTAAACTGTTTATTCTTTTAATTTGCAGCCAAAAAGACTCATTATTTATTTACTTTTAGGATTTTTTTAGGTATTTTTGGGGATTTTTTCAGCAAAGTTTTTTTTTTTAAGTAGCGTTTTTTTTCCTGTAACAGACCTATTTATTATTATTTATAGAACCATATATGTTAATTCCAGACATTTTTATCCTGTAGTTTTTTTGCAAACAGCGTTTAACATTTTGAAAGTTTCATTTGGTTGTTTTTTTTCCGTTCGTCGGTTTGTCGGATTTTTCCAGCGACAGGTCGGCGCTGTGTTTTGGAGGATCGGCAGCTTTTTTCAGACTCATTTGGTGGATTTTCGGCAGCTTTTGGATCCGATCTTTGCAGGTGGGTTTCAAGCGGCTTATTGGATCTGATGTTTTCAGGTGGGTTCCCGGCGGCTTATCGGATCCAATGTTTTCAGGTGGGTTCCCGGCAGCTTATCAGATAGGATCCAATCATTTTGTCCGTTTTGCTGCGTTTTTTTTCCCTTTCAGGGACCCTGCAGTGAATGCTGAATTCACCGCAGGGTCGAGGAATTTGATTCACCGACGTGTGCGAAACGAGAGAGCACATGTCGGTGACATTTCGGTGCTCTCTGAATAACCCCTAATGTGTTTATATGAAATTCATCAGTGACCCAAAATGACTAGTGTGAAGCTTACTGCCAAATATTGTGTGATGTTCCGCTCTTTATTGTGAGAAAACATATGGGGGCGCAGACTCACTGCAGCTGCCAGCATTATGCCTGAAAATAAGATATAGAAATTAACTGGCATGAAACAAATAAATGATACTTAATGCTTCATGAACTGCCTTTACGTTGTGTTTGTCTGAGAGTCTCTTTGTGTGTTACTTCACTACACAAATATTTAAAATATTGAATGATGTTAATATTACAATGCGAAGCCTGTTTGGGAAAAAGTAAGAAAAGAATAGACACATAATATCCTATAACCCGGACATTTGTGATGACCGATACAGTTTAAATCATACTCTGTGAGCTCTGAGCATTTTTTAGAATGTTTGAGATGATCTAATCGGTTTCCAGAGAAAGGAAGGAATGTTTTTTCCGTTTTTACAAACAATTGACTGAGTGTGTTTTCTATTTACTCGATTTAAAGGGATACAATGTTATAAATAGAGTTACCTTTTTTCGCCCTTAAATAATTGAGCAGATGCTGCTGAACCAATTCTTTTTGTATTAATATCTGGTTTATTATAGGTGGTTTTACTCACCTTTTCTCCCTCGCCACACGCTGCTCCTCCGCTTCATCTCAGGGACTCCCGAACTGGTTCGGCTTCGGCTCAGGGACTCCCGGAAGCCACTGAAGCTTTCTAATACAATTTGGCTCCTACGTAACTTGTGCAGATTAGGAACTGCAAATGGCGCATTACTACGGACTTGCGCACTTTACGTATGCAGGTTTTGTGTGCCGGCGCAGAATGATAGATGGGAGCTGTGCGTACATTTGCAGATCTGATCCATCAGCCGCCTCTGAGATCACGCACTACAGTGATTGGTCTCAGAAAGTGTGTCTAGTGACTGATCTGGTGACCGGCAGCCAGGAAATTAAAAGATCCCTGCAGTTGGAAACTCCTCCACTTCACCCAGTGTTTTCTCCAATATTTCGTTCATGTTTCTCCCATTTTTTTATTCTGTTAATTAACATTTATTAAAATAATTGAAAGAAAAATCGTCTTGCTTCTTTATTTCTTAACTTCTACCACTCTGAAATCACTTTTATTCTATCACTGAGCCTTAACCCCTAGAGGACCAATGATGTACATGGTACGTCCTGTGAAACTATCCCGTTAAGGACCAAGGATGTACCCTGTATATCATGGTCCTCTTACCCCCCTCCCTCCCATTACTTACCTCTCTGGCCAGGGTCCCAATGCGGTCTGACTTCCTTGAAGTCAGGTCTCCGTTTTTTTTAAAGACCAACAGGGTTATTCAGAGAAAGGTGAAACTCAGGAGAACGGGCAGGAGAAGAGAACAATCTAGACCAAACAGCCGATTTGGAAAGTGAGATAAATGGGAGAATTATTCTGGTTTGGCTATTTTAACCTAGAATTTTCACTTCTCCAGTCATTCTACTGAGTTTCACCTTTCTCTGAATAACCCTGCAAGGGCGACACACTGACATCATCACCAGGCGCAATGAAATCTGTTGCAGATGCCCCCTGGCACTGTCGGTGGAGAGCCTGAAGGGGGGTCCTTTGAACCCCTCTCCCTCCTGAATGGTAGGGAGTTAAAAGAAAGAGGCACCGCTGGAAAGGACACAGTTTGCCCTTTCCAGCGATGCCTCTGTTTAACCCCTTATGTGCTGGCTCACGGACCTCTCGCAGAGGTGGCTGACATCTAGAGGACCATGCATGGTATCATTGGAAAGGCCAGAACATGCCCTTTCCATTGATATCAAACATGACCAGGTTTGGTGTAACAATAAAAAAAAAGAATAAAGTAGGTTTTTTTAGAATTTTTTTTTTTTTTTTGTCTGTGTCATATAATAAAATAGGACTTCAAATCACATTTAAACATGATGAGCATAAAACGGTCAAAATGAGCTCAGCAGTGAAGGGGTTAAAAATCAAAACCATGTAAACATTGGGTATTTCTAATCAGCGGGGGTCTTTTTTGGCAATTGTAGATTTTGGGGTCAAGGTTTGAAAAAGTGTGTTTTTTCCATTTTTTTTCATCATATCTCAGATTTTTTTTTTAGTAAATTATACGATATGATGAGAATAACAGGATCCTTAGAAAGTCCATTTAATGGCGAGAAAAACGGTATATAATATGTGTGGGTTTCATAAACTAGTAAGAGTAAAATTAGAGCTAAACACGAACATGGCAGAAACGTAAAAACAGCAGTGGGTACTTTCGGACAGCCAATGGGAAAATCGCTCGGTCACTATGGGGTTAAGTGGTAAAAAATACAGGTCAGTGGGAAATCCAGTGCTGACAAAACCGTGCGTCTTTATTGGAGACAAAAAGCCTTAAGTGGGGATAATGTTAATATTCTAAAGATAATTAGGCAAAAGTATCATAGCCTTTATCTATAACTATCAAAATGACATAATGATATATAAACCAGTACCAGCTTATATATATATATATATATCAATTATATACTGTGTGTAAGGAGACTTTTAAAGAGTGATCTCCTTTCTGTTGACATCCACAGATACTGCAACTATACCAAGAATTCAGTCAATCAAGTGCACATATACTCTTGCATACCCCTTCAATAGGAAGTTTTTTCCATAAAACCACTGTCAGGACACGGTGGGCCTATGGAAAATAATCTTCCATTGCAGACAGTGTAAAAATTAATGTACCCTTCATAAAATACATTTTATAGACAGTGCACTTATTTGACAGACAGAGCGCACACCCTAATGACCAAAAAGTGCTACTACATGTATACTAATACACCGGGGTAACCCAACTATATCTGGGTTATCCCGCTGGTAGTAGCACTATATATGCACCATTGTATTTTTATCATTGTGTACCTAGAATTACTCCCGGTACCCAAATGGTTAAGTTCAAACTGCACAGAAGATGAATCAGGCTCATGCTGTACATTTGTTATGCACAAATATGTCCATCCTGTTTGAGTTTCCTCCATACTCTGTGTGTCAAGTAGATTAACACAAGGCTGCGCTAATAGCATTATTTTTGGAAGGAAAGGACATCCCAAACGGAATTACCAGGAGGATTCTGACTAATAGTATTATCCATCGTTTATCTAAAACTAAAATTATATGTTATTACTCAATTCTAGCTATCATTTATCTACCCCGTATCTATGCATATCTATCTATATCTATCTATCCGTCTATACCATCTATCATCTATCCATATCTATCCATATCTATCTATCTATCCCATAACTATCTATCTATCCCATAACTATCTATCTATCCCATAACTATCTATCTATCCCATATCTATCTATCCCATATCTATCTATCCCATATCTATCTATCCCATATCTATCTATCCCATATCTATCTATCCCATATCTATCTATCCCATATCTATCTATCCCATATCTATCTATCTCTATGTATCTATCTATCCCATATCTATCTATCTCTATGTATCTATCTATCCCATATCTATCTATCCCTCCCATATCTATCTATCTATCTATCCCATATCTATCTATCTATCCCATATCTATCTATCTATCTATCCCATATCTATCTATCTATCCCATATCTATCTATCTATCCCATATCTATCTATCTATCCCATATCTATCTATCTATCCCATATCTATCTATCTATCCCATATCTATCTATCTATCCCATATCTATCTATCTATCCCATATCTATCTATCTATCCCATATCTATCTATCTATCCCATATCTATCTATCTATCCCATATCTATCTATCTATCCCATATCTATCTATCTATCCCATATCTATCTATCTATCCCATATCTATCTATCTATCCCATATCTATCTATCTATCCCATATCTATCTATCTATCCCATATCTATCTATCTATCCCATATCTATCTATCTATCCCTATCTATCTATCTATCCCATATCTATCTATCTATCCCATATCTATCTATCTATCCCATATCTATCTATCTCCCATATCTATCTATCTATCCCATATCTATCTATCCCATATCTATCTATCTATCCCATATCTATCTATCTATCCCATATCTATCTATCTATCCCATATCTATCTATCTATCCCATATCTATCTATCTATCCCATATCTATCTATCTATCCCATATCTATCTATCTATCTATCTATCTATCTATCTATCCCATATCTATCTATCTATCTATCCCATATCTATCTATCTATCTATCCCATATCTATCTATCTATCCCATATCTATCTATCTATCCCATATCTATCTATCCCATATCTATCTATCCCATATCTATCTATCTATCCCATATCTATCTATCTATCCCATATCTATCTATCTATCCCATATCTATCTATCTATCCATATCTATCTATCTATCTATCCCATATCTATCTATCTATCCCATATCTATCTATCTATCTATCTATCCCATATCTATCTATCTAATCTATCCCATATCTATCCCATATCTATCTATCTATCCCATATCTATCTATCTATCTATCCCATAGCTATCTATCTATCCCATATCTATCTATCTATCTATCTATCTATCCCATATCTATCTATCTATCTATCCCATATCTATCTATCTATCTATCTATCCCATATCTATCTATCTATCCCATATCTATCTATCTATCCCATATCTATCTATCCCATATCTCTATCTATCTTTCTATCTAAAAAATGGAAAAAAAAGTTTGCAAAAAAATGACAAAAAATACCTAAAAGATCCTAAAATTCTATAAATAAACGGTTTATTAGATATTGAATTAAAACGGAAATATTTTTAACATTGAAACCTATGGGATTCTCCTGAATAAACCTGTCGAATTAAACCACCGAATGGCAGGGCATTTCTGCAACTTTCACTGCTGGTTTTTGTTCTCTGAATAGACGAAGCATTGCTTCTCTATGGGGATTCACTGCCCTCGAACAGGCACCGAACAGGCACCGTATGTGCAGGCAATACACCAGGATTTGGTTAACTGCCTGCTCTCTGAATAGCCAAATGGCCAGGAAAGGTAACCGTACGCTGAATTTCAGCATTTGGTTACCTTTCTCAAGCAATTCGGATCTCTTCGAATAACCCTGATAGTATTGTCCATTGCGCAACTTCTCTACACTCAAACGTAATCATATTACTCAAATTTATCATCTATCTCGAATATTTATCCATCTAATTGTCTATAATCCATCTAGGTAGCTATGACACATATCTATCCATTTTTTTTATCAATATATCTATCCGTATCTCTTTATCTGTTTTCTATCTATATATATATTTTTTTTGAGAAAGGATTTTACCAAGAAGGATACATTGAGATTTCTCTCGTTTTCAAGTATGTCCTGGGTGGTGCGTATGTACCGTTAGGTGTCTTGCCCAAGGACACTTACTGGAAAGGTTGCTCGCTGGGATCGAACCCATGTCTCCACAGGCTCTCTCCATGCAGAGCAGTGATGTTACCTCTATTCCACCCAGCCGAAACTATCTCTCTCTTATATATCATCTGAATATCTAAATGTAAATTATGTCTTACATATTGTGACATCCAGGAATTGAAATTACAGCAACATAAAATAGAAGTATATCTATATACCTATCTATAGTAGGCAGCCTGCTCTCTGAATAGCCGAATGGCCTCGAAATGTCACCGTACGCTGAATTTCAGTGTCTGATTACATTCTGGAAAAATTCTAAATTAACATTGCTCCTGTCTGTACGACCAGCCTGTGGTGGTCCAGAGATGGTGGTCCAGAGATGGTCTTTCTCTCCTCGGTTGATCCCTTTAGACTTCACCATTTGCTAACAGGGAAATGAACATACATGGAACAGATTACATTTTTCCTTTTGTTTGTTTCTTTGGCGCGAATGGATTTGGCAGAGATTCAGACACAAGGAAATTCCATACAAGGAGGAGTTTCCTTTGATGATTTGGCCATTGTGGCTTTGCAGGAAAATGTACTTCCTCTTGGCTGAAGCATTTCAGATTTTTTTTGTGAATGAGCGATGCCGGTGTTCTTAAACTTCACGACTAACACTTTCTCTTTCTGTGAATCACATGTTTTTTTTCTGATAATATGAGGTGAAACACGAGTCAAATTGTTCTGCGATGAGATGAAAAGGCCCCCTCGTTCCGCTCACCCCCTCCACCACCGAAAAGTACATTAAATATTCCAAATAGAGTCATACAGTATCCGACAGGAAATAGGAAGAAGGAAGGAAGACAATGCTGCCTAAATTTATCCATCTATATCCGACAATGTACAGTTTAATTGTTTTTTTTATAAAGTATCGCAGACAGAGACCAGAAGTTAAACATGTTTTTGCGATGGCGCTTTCTTTTTGTTGTTTAGGAGAACAGACTGTGCTGAAATTTCCGAGCTCTCTTATTTGGCGTACTTCGGTGATTTTATTTCTCCGACCCTGCGGTGAATTTAGCATTCACCATAGAGTCTCGGAAGTGCGCCGAGCGTGATCTGCCGAATGCCGACGATCAGTCCGCCAAACCCAGCCGCGGAACAGACCACTGAACGCAGTTGACGATCCACCAAACGCAGCCGACAAAATCTGCCAAACGTAGCAAACGATAAGCGAACGCAGCCAACGATCCTCCAAAAGCAGCCGACGATCCGCCAAACGCAGACGGCAATTTGTTGAATGCCGCCTAACTGACCACCGAGCAGCCACCAAAAAACTTTGATCAGCCGCCGAACTGAGGGTGAAATAAACTGCAATCCTTTGAAAGGTGTTTAAAACAATAAAAATGCATGCAAATCATGGAAATAATAAAAATGGTCCTATAATAAAAAGGTCTGTTACAGAATAAATAAAACGCCATTTAACAAAAACGGGAATTAAAAATTTTGCATGAAAATCCAGAAGAATGCCTAAAAAAAAATTAAAATAAATAAACTTTTTGCTGCAACGAATAGATGGTTGAATAAAAAAAAAGCATTTATTCAACCTGTGGGATTCCCCTATTTAAACCTGTTGAACTTGATCACGTAAAATCCGGGCATATCGCCAACATTTCGGTGCAATTCTGTGAATAGATTAACCATTACGTCTCTATGGGGGATTTCACTGTTGCCGAAGGACACCGAATTGCGGCGATCTGCAGGGAACCGCACCGTTTTATCTCGGAATTCACCAATATTTTGTGAATTGCCAGCTCTCTGAACAGACGAACTGCCACAAAATTACACCGTATGGGGAAATTCACCATTCGGTGGCAAGTTCGACTGTTATTGAATAACCCTTGAAGGCTGGGTTCACACATGCAGGTTTTTCTACACACGCAATACGCGCTTTTTTTTACATGCATTGCAGAGCGTTCACGGCCATAGACTGCAGAGCGAACGTGCTGCAAATACGCCCCAAAGAAGCTCCCATACTTCTTTGGGCGTAGGACATTTTACAGCGCGTTCCTGCGCGCTGTAAAACGCCCAGGTGTGAAGGAGTCCCATAGGAAATCATGGGGTTTCCGTGTCTCGGCGTTTTACAGTGCGCTGTAAAGCGCTGAGGTTTGAACCCAGCCTAACAGAAAAACAGGTGCGGGCTGGCCCGGGCGGCAGGTGGGCAAATGCACCCCCGTCTTGAAAAGTTCTATATTGGAATTAGAGGGTTTTTCAGCTACCGCCCATAAAAATATCACAATGTGGCCTAACACGCTCCTCACTGGAGTGGCAGCACTTTAAAAACCAAAATGCACCCCAAGGGGAGCTTTTCTGGGGCGGGTATAAAAGAAAACCCACCAGTTTGTCTCGTGACTGAGAAACAGCATGAGCGTATGTGGTTGCTCAGGGAGCAGCTTTTGTCTTTATTGCATAGAACTCGCCTTTAATGGAGGTGCCTTGACCTGGCAGGTGAGCTTAAAACTTCAATGGCCATTCAAGAAAACAAAAACCTCTAATTGTGTTTTGTTTCCCATCAGTGGCGTCACTAGGGTTGGTGTCACCCGGTGCGGTAACTCATGGTGTCACCCCCCCCCCCCAGTTTTACGTTTTTTTTACTACTCTTACTCATAAAGCAGTACTCCCATATAGCACTGAATGCTCATAATACACGGCGCACATTACTGTGAGGTTTATTGCTGTGCAGCTCTCTCATATACTCACACACAAATTTTGGTGAACTACCAGCAAGTACGGTGCCTGTTCGACGGCAGTGAAAGTCCCCATAGAGAAGTAATGGTAAATCTGTTCAGAGACACCGAACAGCAAAGAAATGTCCTGATGTTCAGTGGTTTCATTAGACAGGTTTATTCAGGCGAACACCATCAGGGCTAGTCAGAGAGAGGTGAAAACTTTGAGAGTTGCCAGGAGAATGAACAATCTAGACCAAATAGCCAATTTGGAAAGTGAGATAAATGGGAGAATTTTTCTGGTTTGACTATTTTGCCCTAGAATTTTCAATTCTACAGTCATTCTCAAGGTTTTCACCTCTCTCTGGATAACCCTGCATAGGTTTCAATGTTAAAAATATTCCCGTTTTTATCTAATATCTAATAAAACGTTTTATTCCATTAATCTGTAGTAAAAAGTCTCTTTATTTGCTGATTTATTTTTCTTAGTAGCTAATAGGCATTTATAAAAAAAAATCATTTTTTTTCTTTCTAATAGTGTTTTTTTTCGGTAACAGCCCTTTTTTTTATTATCATTCAGAGGATCTTATATGTTAATTCCAGACATTTTCGTTCAGTAGGTTTTTTTAAAACAGCTGGTGACGGGTTTGCGGTGGCATTCCGTGGCTGATTCCCTGCACTTCAGGGACCCTGCGGTGAATTCACGAGTGAAATTTGATTCCCCAAAGTGCCTGCGTCATTTCGGTGCTCTGTGAATATCCCCTGTAGTGTTGATTTTTTTGCTGCCCCCTGGAAAGTGCCAGCCTAGGCCTTGCCTACTCATGACATACTTGAAAATTAGAGAATTCTCAATGTATCCTTCCAGGTAAAATAGTTTTGTGTAAAAAAAAAAAATATATATATATTTATTTTTTAGGGTGTCACCCTAGGAAGTGGTGCCACCCGGTGCGGGCCGCACCCCCGCCCCCCCCCCCCTAGCGACGCTAGTGTTTCCCATGATGTTATAGGGATAAGCGCAGAGGACATCTTTTTTTCTTGTTATGTTTTATAAATAAAAGTGGCGAGTTATTACACGGCCAGTTTTCCACAGCCGCACAGAAAGTCCTTTTTCCTCCTATTACGACAAGCCCCACGCATTTCGCGCAGTGCTAAATGTCACTAAACACTTTCCAACCCATTTAAAACATTTACTACTAATAGTAAAATGTCGTGGTTAGCTGACGGGCGACACATGATGTGGCGGATTCTCCAAAATTAAATTTTCTCTTGTTTGGTTATTTGTGACAGACGTTTCTTGTTATTTTTAGTATTTTTTTTTTCAGTGGTCTTTGACAGGTTATGATGAGCAGCAAACCATTCCATTATGTCTCGATATAAAGCGAAAGTTCCGCCGGCATCTCTATAAACGTACGCCTTCAAGCCCATCGCAGGAAGCCAAGCTTTTTTTCTTGTGGTTCTTCAAAATGCAAAGTAGAAAAAATCTTTGAAATAATTAGCACACGCAGTTCAAAGTCTCGTTGGTTAAACGCACCTTCCGCGTGCGAGTCTGTAGGTGGAAAGATCACTCTGTATTATTTGTTCCGTTATACCATTAGGGAGCAATGTGACCTAATGATTTTTGTGAAACCCCTGCGCTTTCTCCTCAGGCAGTAGAAAGTTTGCTTATCATGTAGTCATTTAAATAGAAGGTGGAAATTCTATTTTACACAAGAAAACATTAAAATGGTTAATGGAAACAATGAAACTATTATAGCTTTTTTGGTGTAATATTTATTTATTTTAAAGTTTTTACAGTACTTTTTTTTCTTCTCTTTTTAATTCTTTATTTTTATTTTCAAGAAATGTAATCAAAACATATTGCACGTATCATTACAACAACAAAAAATAACAAATGATATCATCAGAAAACATGCAATTAATACACCCACAGGGTTATTCAAAGAGAATCCAAAAGCCACCGCACGTTCGGTGACTTTTCGTTCTCTTCAATTTGGGGCGATTTGGCGATCTCATTTCGGCGACCCTGCGGTGTATTCAGCAAGCACCACAGGGCCGTCGTAATGCAGGGAAAAGCCGCCGCAAACCCGATGAACACTCACCGCAAAACCAGGGCGAACGTACACCGAAACCTGCAAAAAACATCTGGATTAACCCCGCCGAACACACCGGAGAAACCCGAGCAGGAGCCGATCAGAGCAGCCGCCGGAAAAACCCGACACTGCAGACGAATGGTGGAAAAAAAAACAGTTTGCTTGAATGTTTGAAAAGTGAAACGCTGTTTGCAAAGAAACTACTGAGCGAAAATGTCTGAAATTTACATATGAGGTCCTTATAAGAATAAGTAAACTTAAAAAAAAAATGCTTAAAAGATCATAAAAAATCTATAAATAGACTTTTTACTGCAGAATTTTATAATGATCGGTTTATTAGATATTGGATTAAAACGGGAATATTTTTAACATTGAAGCCTATGGGATTCACCTGAATAAACCTGTCGAATGGAACCACCAAACAGTAGGGAATTTCGGCAACTTTTCACTGCTGGTTTTTGTTTTCTGAATAGCCGAAGCATTGCTTCTCTATGGGGATTTCACTGCCCTCGAACAGGCACCGTATGTGCAGGCAATTCACCAACATTTGGCAAACTGCCTGCTCTCTGGATAGCCGAATGGCCAGGAAAGGTAACCGAATGCTGATTCTCAGCGTTCGGTTACCTTTCGGCCACAATTAACAACCCGTCCATCGCCATCTCACAAAAAGCATATAAAGAGAGATTCCAGAAAGGTAAGAAATAAAGACAAACCAAAAACAGAACAAGCCAATAAAAGAGAAGAAAAAAAAATAGTTTGTATGCATTTTAAAAGGTTAAGGCTAAAGATTTTTATTATTAGAATGGTTTTATTAAATAGGGTTAAATTATATCAATAGTTTTATTTTATTATTAGTATTATTTATGCTATTAATTCACTATTATTACTTTTATTACTGTTATTATTAATAATTTTGTCCTGAGTTTAGAAATACCCAATGTTTACATTTATTTATAAAGGATTTTACCAGGAAGGATACATTGAGATTTCTCTAGTTTTCAAGTACATGCTGGCATGCTGTTTGCTTTTTTTTTTTTTTTTTTTTCAAATTTTTATTTTGAAAAAGGCATCAACAATAAAGCATACAATATAGTAGGGTGGCCGCGTAGGGCCAAACAAAAAAACACAAAAAAAAAAATAAGGGGGGGGGAAAACAGACAATCCAGATGATCAAAGCAGGAGAATTGGCCGAGTCAGCAGGAAAAACAGTATTAGGGGTCCAGGTATACGTGCGGACAAAAGAGAAAAAACCCAAAAAAACAACAGAAATAGGGGAAGGGAGAGGGGGAGGAGAACTGCCAAAAAATATGTGGCATTCCCGGCACACTCTGGTGCCTAAACAGGAAGCCAGAGGCCGTAGAAGAGGCCGCATGGCCGGGAGAGCTAGGGCCAAAAGAGACAAACAGAGCCATGGTGCTCGCTCTAGCGGCTCGCCCAGTTCATCCCAGTGTTCTGCCGCCAAAAAAAAAAAAAAAAGGGGGGGAGGGGAATGGGAGAAAAGAATAAAAAAACCTGGATCCTTGCAGACAGTAAAAGGGGCCAACCTCTGCGGACTGGTAGCAAAGTCTGAAAATATAGTGTCTCAGCCGGGAGGGGGGGTAAAAAGGAGGGGGGATACAAACAAGAAAACTCTTCAATGGACTAGGAGGGAGCATCATCCGAAAAATAGACAGGGCAAAAATAGAGTCATCAAATAGTGAACAGACAGGGG
The DNA here is from genome assembly GCA_009667805.1 of Leptobrachium leishanense. Classification (NCBI taxonomy): domain Eukaryota; kingdom Metazoa; phylum Chordata; class Amphibia; order Anura; family Megophryidae; genus Leptobrachium; species Leptobrachium leishanense. Next base: position 34,863,464 of record CM019067.1, on the reverse strand, counting down.
GGGGGGGTGTATCAGCATGGTGGGGGTGTCATCAAAAATTCAGGAATGGTAGCGATGTAGAGCCCAGGATCAGCAATCAAATACTTCCAGAACAGGGGAAGAGGGTATCATCAGGGGGAGGGGGGGCATCAAACGCAGGTATGGGACTGTCAGCCAGTGTCCAAGTGCGAGCAGGAAAAAGAGGGTAATAACAACAAAGTGGACTACGGCGCAGCCAGGGAAACAATTAGCCCGGGTCTGTCAGCGGAACCCCAGGAGTCAGTGGCGCAGGTACGATCCCAGCGTGAAGAGTAAGGCTCTCGCTTCATCCAAGGTTGCCGCAGGGTGTGGTTTACCTCCAGTGTAGACGATCAAAGAGCCAGAAGTCCCCCATCTGTAGCGCACTCCCTGGTCCCGCAGCAGGACAGTGACATCTCAGAAGCAGCGCCGGGCCGCCAATACCAAAAAGGATAGGTCCCGGAAAAAAGTGAGACAGCTGGAGGCATAGGTGACCCGGAAGGATGGGCCAGCAGCCGCCAGGATCTGAGAATGAACATCCACCGATCTGGTCACTACAAGGATATCGCGAGGGGCCGTCTCCGGCGCAGCGGCAGCTTTGCGGAGACGCATCACCGATATCACCGGAGGCTCCGAGGATGCACCAAGTCTAACACGTAGGGCAGGAGGTCCTCAGGTCTCACGTCTTCAGGGATCCCTCGGATTCGCAGATTGCGCCGGCGATGGCGATCCTCCAGCGTCAGGATCGCTGAGCTAAGGCGAGCCACTTGAGATTGGAGGTCGTCCAGTCTGGAGGCGGTGGAGGACTGCGATGCTTCCGTCTCCTGGACCCGGGCTCGTACGTCAGCTAATTGTGACTGCAGGGGTTCCAGGGCTGAACGTACCTCTCCCAAGTCTTGACGCCACAAGGAACGGAAATTCTCCATAACTGTGTGTAGATCTGCTGTGGTGAGTGGCCGCGCAGAAGGGGGCTCCCCCCTGATAAACATCAGGTTCAGGGAGGATGTCTCCACTCAGAGATACAGGCAGCGTTTCAGATCCGTGGCGCCGGCTTTCCTCCACTCGACCAATACCCAGAGAGGTGCGGATGTCAGGGAGGCGGGTGCCCGTCGCCTCCGGTTTAACAGTCTTCTTGCCCATCTAGACAAACGCGTGGAGGCCTCAATGCTAGGCCGCAAGATGGCCGCCGTCTTAGCAGGGAGAGGTAGAAAAAAGTCCCGAAATTGCACTCCACTTCTCAGAACCGTCCACAATGTGCATCATTCGATGCCCGGGACCTTCAGCAAACGACCCGAGGAAAGCACGCCAAGTTCCGGGTAAAATAGCGGCCGTGAGCTACCTAAAATAAACGTCGTATCCCAGAGCTCTGCAGGAAGACGGCTGCTCTCCTCGGGTTCCAGACACGCCCCTGCTGTTTGCTTTTTAACCCCTTCACTGCTGAGCCATTTCACCTCTTCATGCAGCACCATTGTTCACATTATAATTGAAACGTGAACAATATTGTTGCATTAATAAATTTTAAAAAATTAAAAAACTACATTTTTTAATTAATTTATTTATATTTTATTTTTATTTTTAATTTTTAATTGATTTGCTCGAAACGTGGTCATGTTTGGTATCATTGGAAAGGTCATGCTTTGGTCTTTCCATTCATACTGAACATGACACTCTAGCTGAATTTTGAAACCTATTTGGTTGAGCTAAAAATTCCCCACCTCACTCACTTTGTACGTTTATTAAATTAGGTAAAATGATATTAATATTTTTAGATTATTATTATTAATGTTTATTTATCTATTATTATTATTAGTAGTATTACGTACAGGTTTGGTGATCTGCTTTTCACCACATTTCAGTGCACTTCAGGAATTAAATTTTGTTGAATTTACTATTTAGCGAATGTTCACCGAACTGAGCCGAAATGAAGTCGCTGAAGCAGTTATCGGATGTCAGCGAACACTGCTGAATTGCACCATATTGTGCCGAATTGGCATAGGCAAATTCCACCGAACCAAAAAATAAATAAAAGAGGGAAGTCACCTATTCTCCTAATAAGAGGTTAAATCAACAAAAAATTTAGTAAAAATGTGCCCAAATAATAAAAAAGTCCTTTAAAAAATTATGAAAAGATCTGTTAAAAATAAAAAATATTCTTTTAAAAATATAAAAAAATACAAAATGTTTGTTTAAAAAATAAAAAGTGTTTTTGCAAACAAAAAAAAAGAATAAATGGTCTTTAAAAATTATTAAAAATTATATCCCATGTTTTACATTGAAACATATGGGATTGGTCGGTTTAAACCCGTCGAATTGAAACACTGAAAATCAGGGCATTTCGTTGCAATTTCTGTGCAATTCTGAATTCTGTGAATAGAAGACACTACAGTTTTCTATGGAACATTTTCGGTGCACACGGCTGCCTCCGAATTGTGGCGAATTGCACCGTATTTTGCTGTCAATTCACCTGTATTTGGTGAATTGACAGATTTGAGAATAGATAAATTGCCCCGAAATTGCACCGAACTGTAAAATTCACTGTTCTGTGCAATTCAGGGCCAATTTGGAGGTTAGTGAAATAGACCTTAAGTGTGCAAACTCTCCAAGATTTATGCTACCCATATAATCATATCTTCAGTAAAATGAGTAACCTGGGTCTCTTCTCCATTCAGCGTTGCTCTACTGTTGTTTGTAACACAGGTTAGTCTACTCCAGTGATTTCTCCTTTGAGAAGGCTGAAAGAAAAAATGGTGAAGCCATCGGTAAGGACAACCCCGACTCTACAGCGACCACTTCAGTAAACTCTATACGAAATATCAGTCAGAAACTAGGGTATAAATTAAATTGAAAAATACACTAGCGAAGTTTGGCAGAAGCTACTGTTTAACCTCCCTGGCGGTCTAATTTTTTCAACATTTTGTGTCTAAAGGCGTTTCAATTTTTTTGGAAAGGAAGTTTGTTGTTTTATATAGTAAGCCTGTATTTCTTAGGAATAACTCACTGAAATCCGTGAAAACAAGCGTCAAGTAAACACACGGAGTCAGATAAAGTTTGAAACACTAAATAATAATTTATTATTCTAAAAATAATTATATTATTTCAATTATGTACACTCTTATTTATACAGCAACATTTATAATGCATACAGTCTATCAATAATTATATTTTCATGTAAGAGATCTTCATGTGTATGGTCTGTTTCTGATCTGTTAGTGCCACCTAGTGGCCGTTCATGAGAACTGCATGTTAGGGACTTTACATTGAAATATTTTTTTTTACAGTTTGCTGCCTGGTCCCGTTCCCCTGCATCTCGTGACTCACAGGGAGCCTTACCAGGAAGCAAGTCACTGCGATCACACTGCGGGGGACAGCAAGGGAGCGCCGGATGTGGTAAGTATACAGCCCGAGTGTTGCTCGCGGTTACCGTTTGCGGTAGCGAAATTTAACCCCGAGTCACACTCGGGAATACCGCCAGGGAGGTTAAGGAACAGGGACATGTACAGTCAACTATGGTGGAAGTTCTGATCTGCTCTTGTCCCCTCGGCTGCCATACAACTGCTCATCCACACTCACCGGGGGCACAATGCTATGCTCCTCCCAAACCTGCTGTGGGGCCACCAGTCCTACCTCCTAGTGGCCTCATCCACGGATGTCATGGTGGGAGGTGTGTCCGGCCTGGGTCCTTTGCTGGGGGTGACTGCGATCTGCCTGCAGGCAGAACAACATTTGCTTGGGTGCTCCCTTCCCATTGGCCTAAGGTAGACATGCGGAGGCAGTTGCTGAGGCAGTACCCGGTCCTCCCATGGCATCCTATTTAAACCCCAACCACAACAGTGAGGTTGCTCTGTTGTGGTGTTCTTCTTCTGCATCCAGTGCTTTTCTGATTGCCTTCTTGGACTTACCTGACCCTTGCCTTCCTGCCTTATCATTCAAGAAGCTTTACTGTCTGGACCGACCCATTGCTTCTGCGTGACTACTCTTTTGCTTATGACTTTGTACTGCGAACTTAAACTACATCTCCCACCATCTCAGTAAACCATTAAACTACATAGCGGTCTCCAACCAAAGCAATCCTGGCATGTTCTCTAAACAGTTGTCACGTTCATGTAGGGTATGACAGGAACCCACTGTACAGTAGTCACTAGATTATCCAATATGGGACACAAGAGAGACAATCCAAGAGGCAAAGTTTCGAAGGAGGCAACGGTCTGGTTCAAGGTCTAGAAGCAAGGTCTGGTTCACGATAGGGCTTCACTGGGAGAAGAAAACAATACTGAAGCAATGAGAGCACTCACTGCCATCATATAGGGAATGGGGTGGACACGCCTCTGACTCAAACTCTGCCCCCACTTCCTATTGCTGGCTGAGCCAGGAACTCCTCCCCAGTTCCCACAGGTTCTCAACGCCCCCTCTCTCTTTATGCCCCAGACTTATTATAGGTACGGCCAGTCCCCAGGAGTCATCTTGGTCCAACACCACATCCAGCAACCCGAGAGGCCGTGAGGCGCGGTGTGTGTCCACTGGATTGTGGACTGCTGTGCTACACAGGCCACAGTGCGCTGCCAGGGGCAGTGAGCTCCCAGGACGCAGGAGATGGAAGACCAGAGGAATGGATGCCACTGGAGCAGAGCACGTCAAGGACCCGCGGAAACCTGGGTAAGCATGTAGCGTTGGGTGCTGATGGGGTCGTACTTGATCCACCACTGAAGTATAGCATCCGTGCTTTCAACGAATAACCCCTACAGTGCCATACATTATTTTAAGCACGTTCAGCTTTTTTGCTTTCTGAAATATTTCAGAAAGAAAAAAAAAGACATGGCTGTTGTGACCGTTGACTTCTCAATAACCGAGATCCGCAGGAACTTTCCTGGAGAAACAAATTCATCTCGGCATTTCTTGTTTTCGATGCACAACAAAATGTTAATTTGATGAGAACATGTTATAAAAATCCTAACAGGTTGAGCTGACATTTAATTGAATTTAATTTAAGAATCACTGGCCTTCAATATGTCGCCATGTATCATAATTTGGCATTTAGCAGCTCTGGAAGGATTTTTTCTCCCCTCAAATATAAAAATTTAAATGATCACCAGAACTTCAAAGCAGCGCAGAACAGATGGGTAATGTATTGAGATTCTACAATCTGCTACGAGTGCTGCACCCAAAGAGAAGCTCCATGCCTGCCAATACGTAAGAGCCTTCCACCGAAATGCAACACTGTCCTCTACAGGGGACACAGGACGCCAGCATCACGTGTATATACAGACATTGACATTCAGCATGAGGAGATACATGGGGTGTTACTGTATTATACACGTTATTAATGATTTGCCTTATAGGCCGCCATGACAGAGAGATAAAAAATACAGATATAACTAACAGGGCTTAAAGACCAAAAACTGATTTAAATATATCACATTTTTAATCTCTTTTGTTTAAATTATATCTTACAAGATGTGGCATCGAGAAATAGAAATTACAACAACTCAACATGAAAAGAGAAGTATATGTCCAAATATATCTCATATCTATCTATCTATCTATCTACTATCCATATCTATCTACAGTTGTGTTCAAAATTATTCAACCCCCACTGAAATTGAGTGTTTTGGCCAGTTTGACATTGATTTTGATCATTCAGTCATCTTGCTTACAATTAAATCAAAGAGGCATGTGTAGGTCAGACAAATATAACATAACATTTATAATGAAATAACCACAAATATCTTTTCTGTGCTCACATCATTATCAGTTTTATTCAACCCCCAAGTGACATTCAATCTTAGTACTTAGTACAACATACTTTTACAGTTTAACAGCTTTTAAACGTGAAGCATAGCTTGACACAAGTGTCTTGCAGCGATCTACGGGTATCTTCGCCCATTCGTCATGGGCAAAAGCCTCCAGTTCAGTCACATTCTTAGGCTTGCGCACTGCAACTGCTTTCTTTAAGTCCCACCAGAGGTTCTCAATCGGATTTAAGTCAGGTGACTGCGATGGCCACTCCAAAATGTTCCAGCCTTTAATATGCAACCATGCTCTAGTGGACTTGGAGGTATGCTTGGGATCATTGTCCTGTTGAAAGGTCCAACGTCTCCCAAGCCTCAGGTTTGTGATGGACTGCATCGCATTGTCATCCAATATCTCCTGGTACTGAAGAGAATTCATGGTACCTTGCACACGCTGAAGCTTCCCTGTACCTGCAGAAGCAAAACAGCCCCAAAGCATGATTGACCCCCCGCCATGCTTCACAGTAGGCAAGGTGTTCTTTTCTTCATAGGCCTTGTTCTTCCTCCTCCAAACATAGCGTTGATCCATGGGCCCAAACAGTTCTAATTTTGTTTCATCAGTCCACAGAACACTATCCCAAAACTTCTGTGGTTTGTCCACATGACTTTTGGCATACTGCAGTCGACTCTTATTCTTTGGAGACAGCAAGGGGGTGCGCCTGGGAGTTCTGGCATGGAGGCCTTCATTACGCAGTGTGCGCCGTATTGTCTGAGGTGAAACTTCAGTACCCACATCTGACAAATCTTTTCTCAGTTCCTCAGCAGTCACACAGGGACTTTTCTCCACTCTACGCTTGAGGTAGCGCACAGCAGTCGAAGTCAGCATCTTCTTTCTGCCACGATCAGGTAGCGTTTCAACAGTGCCCTTTGCCTTGAATCTGTGAATGATGCTTCCTATGGTCTATCTTGGTATGTTTAACATCTTTGCAATCTTCTTATAGCCATTGCCCTTCCTGTGAAGAGTAATCACCTCTTCTCTTGTCTTCCTGGACCATTCTCTTGACTTCACCATGTTTGTAACCACACCAGTAAATGTCTAGAAGGAGCTGAGTATCACAGTCATTTTAAAGCTGCCTAATTGGTGCTTATTATGCTTTATTGCTGCTCCGTGACATCCACAGGTGTTTTCAGTACCTGATTGAAAACACTTGAATGAACCTCTGTTCTTCAGAGTGGTAGTCTTTAAGGGGTTGAATAATTGTGTCAATGAAGAATTCACAACAGAAACATTTACTACTGTATTACAAAACCAATTGATGTCATTTTAGTTGCATATGGTTCTTTAAAAAGTCCTTGTAGGATTTCATTCTGAATACAATTACAAATGTACACTAAATTCCCTAAAACCCTTTACAGCATTGGGGGTTGAATAATTTTGAACACAACTGTAACTATCTATCTATCTATATCTATCCATCTATATCTATCCATATCTATCTATCCATATCTATCTATCTATCTATATCTATCTATCCATATCTATCTATCTATATCTATCTATCCATATCTATCTATCTATATCTATCTATCCATATCTATCTATCCATATCTATCTATCTATATCTATCTATCTATCTATCCATATTTGTTTTTCTATCTAGCCGTTATAACCCATAAAGGAAGATATTCATCATGTCTATCCTCACACATTTCACTCGTTCCCTACTGCGACTGAACAAGAGGTCTTTACATTTTTACGATCTTCTCATCCCACTACCTGCCCCCTCCACCTGGTTCCCTCATATCTTACCAAAACAATTTTCGTTTCTTTTGTACCATCCTTGACCCACATTTTTAATCTGTCTTTAACCTCTGGGGTCTTCCCTACGCCCCTCAATCAGGACACAGTAGTCCCGATCCTAAAAAAGCCATCTCTGGATCCGACTGCTCCCTCCAACTACCGCCCCGTGTCCCTGCTCCCTTTTGCCTCCAAACTCCTCAAAAAGCTTGTGTATGGCCGTCTGACTGACTACCTCAAACCCACTCTCTCCTTGACCCTCTGCAATCTGGCTTTCACTCGCTGCACTCGACAGAAACAGCTCTTGCGAAACTGACCAATGACTTTGCAAATGCTAAATCCAATGGTGCTACTCACTGCTGATCCTCTTGACCTCTCTGCCGCCGTTGATACAGTTGACCACTCGAGCCTCCTTCAAACTCTTAGTGATATAGGCCTTCAAAGTACTGTTCTTTCATGGTTCACTTCCTATCTGTCCCAACGATTGTTTAGTTTTGCATTTCTGGAAGTCCTCCTCCCGGCAGTCTGTCTCTGTTGGGATGCCCCAAGGTTCAGTACTGGGCCCTCTACTTTTTTCAGTCTACACGGCCTCTCTAGGAAAACTGATCAGCTCCTTTGGATTCCAGTACCACTGATGATACTCAAATTTACCTCTCCTCCCCTGACCTCTCGCCAGCTCTCCTGGATTGAGTCACTGACTGTCTCTCTGCCGTCTCAAATTGAATGGCTTCCCGCTCACTTAAACTCAATCTTGCTAAAACTGAAATTCTCATCATTCCTCCCTCCAAGAAGAACCCAATACCACCTATCTCTCTACGAGTAAATGGAACACTCATTAGCCCAACACCCCAAGCTCGCTGCCTTGGCGTCACTTTAGATTCTGACCTAACGTTCTCTCCCCATGTCCAGACAGTGAGCAAATCCTGTTACTTTCAACTCAAGACCATTGCCCACGCCCACCCCTTTCTGACGCAAGATCCCGCTAGGGTGCTGGTTCATGCTCTTGTCATTTCATGAATTGATTACTGCAACTCGTTCCTTATTGGCCTCCCCAACTCCCGTATCGCCCCTTTGCAATCTGTAATGATTGCAGGGGCCAGGCTTATTTTTCTCACTAAACGCACCTCGCGTACCTCTCCCCTCTGCCGGTCCCTCCATTGGTTTCCTGTACGTTTCTGGATCCATTTTAAAATACTGACGTCTGCGTTCAAATCGCTAAATAACTCGACTCCCCCTCTTACCTGTCTTTGTTACTCCAGAAGCACGTCCCATCTAGACAACACCGGTCGGCGGGCAACCTCCGCCTTTCCTCTCTCTACACCCGCACAGCCAACTCTCACCTCCAAGACTTCTCAAGGGCAGCTCCGGTCCTGTGGAATAACTTGCCTCGTCCTATCAAACTCTCCCCTGATCTTCAGGCCTTCAAGGAATCCCTCAAAACCCATCTCTTCGGATTAGCGTACTGCATCACTGATGCAACTCATCCCCCTGCTCACTTACTCACACACGATTGAAGCTGCTTCTATAGCCCCACCATTCCTGAACCACTGGCACTAATGATCCTGACACCCAGTAAAACTCCTCTTGTCTTCCTCAACCTCAATCCCTATAGATTGTGAGCTCCTATGAGCAGGGTCCTCCACACCTCTTGTTTCCATCATATGTCCGTTTATCTCATTCCTTTTGGTTATTGTAAAGCGCTGCGGAAACTGTTGGTGCTATATAAATGATGACAATAATAATAATCTATCTATGACATGGTACGGCCATTCAGCTCATCTCGCAGGAGAAGGTAATATTTTCTTGGTCTATCTAGATTACATGTAGCATAACATGTTTTTGTTCTGTCAGCATCACTTGAAAACATACGCTGACATGCAGAAAACATGATGCCCGGGAGATAAGCTTATTTATTGACCAACAAAATAAATAATAATAAAAATCAAATCCAATATGGTTTGATGGCGTCCTCAGGGTGTGTGCTCCCAATATTAGATTAATGCTATTTTATTTATTGATTTATTTAATACATATAATATGTTGTCACTTTTTTTTTATCTTTTTGATGTAATGCATTGTGCGTTCCTAGCCACATGCTTCTCATCTTAACCAGAAACCCCTACAAGCTGTACACAGGTCCCTGTTAAGGCTGAACCCATAATAAGGAGCCGCTATAATGGGCGGGACGCCATGTCGCTCTCAAACAACCTTAACCCCTTCACTACCAAGTGATTTTCTAAAAATCCACTGTCAGGAATCAGTGTGTATTTTGGGAAAATCATTTCTAATTAACTATATAGTAAGAAATATTTGGGAATATTCATAATTTCTTCCTTACTGTAATAACCTATTTTGGCAGGCGCCAACTACTGGCCAAATAGAGTTACTGCAGGTAAAACTGCAGCTCTTGTCTCTGTGTCGCATATTGTATAGGGAATGGAGATGTGGAGACAGCGCTTATGTGTGTGTTTTATCTTGTATGTCAGGATAAAGTATTAGGGTGGGTGCTGCCACTAGAATATAAAGTGTCTGCACACCTCAAAAGATGCAATATGATAAAGCAAGAGAAAGGGTTCCGGGTGCACCCTAGTGGTTATGTACTAAACCAGCATATGTATGTATATATATAATAAGAGCAATTTGCAAGAGAAAATGTAATATATACTGAATAATTCACGCATAGGATGGAAGTACTGTAAGATTGGAATACTTCTATTTAGTTGATTTCTTCTCTTTTCCTTGGTTCCGTCGATGTAATCCAGATTCCAGGGTGGGAAGGATGAATAAGTGGGCTCAGGAAAAAAATGTGTATCAATGGAAAAGACCAGGCAGCAAGACATGTATAAGAATAAAAAATATAGACTTTTATTTAAATTAAAAAAATTCTTCCATATGGCTTTTTTAATTTAAATAAAAGTCTATATGCCGTGGAGCTCTGTGATACGCTCATACATAACGCACATTACTGTGAGTTTTATTGCTGAAGAACCCGGATTTACAGATACACAGTACACATTACTGTGAGTTTTAATGCTGTGGAGCCCTGTGATATGCTCATACACCCCGCACATTATTGTGAGATTTATTGCTGTGGAGCCCTGTGATATGCTCATACACCCCGCACATTACTGTGAGATTTATTGCTGTGGAGCCCTGTGATATGCTCATACACCCCGCACATTATTGTGAGATTTATTGCTGTGGAGCCCTGTGATATGCTCATACACACCGCACATTACTGTGAGTTTCATTGCTGTGGAGCTCAGTGAGCTACAAATAATGCACATTACATTAAAATGGAATGGACTGACTGAAGAGGTCATGGTGGACCTGGAAAAAATGGTACACTGATTGTCTGGAGTCAACATTGCGGACCTGGAGACTGGAGAGGACCAATGCATGTTGACAGAAGAGGGGACAAAATATGTTTTGCCTAGGATGGGGGGGGCCCTATCATGGTTTCTGCACCTGGGCCCTGAGGTTTCTAGTTACGCCGCTGCGTCACCTCACGATTTCATCAGATCAGAGCAGGAGTGGGGGAGAAGGGGGGGCCCTCCTCACATCCAGACCACTTTAAAACAATAAAGTGGTCAGGATAAGTAGATTGTCCCTTAAAACTTACCGTCGTAGCTAGAGTTGCATGGGGAGCAATCTGTAACAGCTGGAGTTGTTGGCTGAAGCAGTGATTCCCAACCCTGGTCCTCAGGGACCGTAACAAGCCAGGTTTGCAGGATATGTGAAGCACAGCACAGGTGATATGATTTGCTGCTCAGTGATTGCAGGATTCAGTCTGCATTTCCCCAAGGTGATCCTCAAAACCTCTCCTGTTAGGGGGTACTTGAGGACCGCGGTTGGGAACCCCTGGGCTGACGGTTCCCCTCACTGAACCATCAGGAAGAAAGCCCGCTCCCTCTCCATAAAGTTCAGAACATGGAAGGGGTTAAACAGAAATACAATCAATGTTTAGGTAGGTGCTGCCGGTGCCCGTCAATACATTTATTATTTTGCATGTTGCTTGAATCACACGAATGATAACGCCCGATGCCACAAAGAACAAAGGAATCAGCATAGGTAGAATTACTGAAAAAGAAAGAGCGATGTTTCCAGGAATTGTTGGAGCTGTGCGGTATCAGCCAGAATTAACATTGTCACCGTCTGACAGCTTAATTGTTCAAACAAACTTAAAGACAATAATGATCACCTGTGATGTACAGCTAAAGGAATTCTGTATATTACCCGAGCAAATGGGGAGGGGCAGAAAAAACTATTATTAATTATTATTAGGATTTATATACTTTTATTTTATTCGACCTGTAATATATTTTAATTATATATTTCCAACAAATGAACTCAGCACTTTACAGGTTTCATTACAGCAGAGGGCGGTGCAGTAAGTGCAGTAGTTATACAGTGTATGTATATTTATATAGCTGTAACAGGTGTACTCAGCACTTTACAGGTCACATTACAGCAGAGGGAGGAGCAGTAAGTGCAGTAGTTATACAGTGTATTTATATAGCAGCAACAGGTGTACTCAGCGCTTTACAGGTCACATTACAGCAGAGGGAGGAGCAGTAAGCGCAGTAGTTATACAGTGTATTTATATAGCAGCAACAGGTGTACTCAGCGCTTTACAGGTCACATTACAGCAGAGGGAGGAGCAGTAAGTGCAGTAGTTATACAGTGTATGTATATTTTATTTATATAGCAGTAACAGGTGTACTCAGCACTTTACAAGTCACATTATAGCAGAGGGCGGTGCAGTAAGTGCAGTAGTTATAAAGTGTATGTATATTTATATAGCAGTAACAGGTGTACTCAGCACTTTACAGGTCACATTACATGTGTCCATTGCTGGAGAGTTTAATCACAAAAATGGTCAAAGCGACACATAGGATTATAATGCCCGTGCATATAGGGTTTAGGTCGGGGTCGGACTAGCGTTTTTAAGAGAGGAAGGAACGTCTGGTGAGAGTGGACCTTCCTTCCAATCTGACGCCCATCTTGCCACCTTGCTGAGCGCAGTTAGTGCTCTCAGCGCTGCAAGGCTCAATCCTCCTATGGAGAATCGTGCTTTGCAGCCCCGTCAAACGCGTGTCGTAGTGCTTCAACAGGGAGGCTTTCTTCAGGTCCGCTGTAGTACGTGCAATTCGTGCACGTGCTTAGTGTTAGGATTACTTTTAGGGTTAGGATTACTTTTAGTGTTAGTATTAGGGTTACTGATAGGGTTAGGATTACGTTTAAGATTCGGGTTAGGGTTATCGTTAGGGTTTAGACTACCTACAGGGTTAGGATTAGGTTACTGTTAGGATTACTTTTAGGGTTATGGTTAGTATCCAGGTTTGGGTTAGGATTAGTTTTAGAGTTAGTGTTAGGATTACTTTTAAGGTTATGGTTACTGTTAGGGTTAGGATTACTTTTAGGGTTAGTATTAGGGAAAGGGTTAGGATTACGTTTAGGATTTGGGTTAGGGTTACCGTTAGGGTTTAGAATACTTTCAGGATTAGGTTACTGTTAGGGTTATAGTTAGTATTAAGATTTGGGTCACATTTAGGGTTAGGAATAGTTTTAGAGTTAGTGTTAGGGTTACTTTAAATGTTATTGTTACTGTTAGGGTTAGGATTACTTTTAGGGTTAAGGCTACTATTAGGGAAATTATTACTTTTAATGTTAGGGTTACTGTTTGGGTTAGTAATAGAGATACTCTTAGGGTTAAGATTACTTTTAGGGTTAAGGTTATCTATAGGGTCAGGATTAGCATTTGGAATTTCAGATGATTTCAAAGTTCCAAATCACTGATTCAGCCAAATATATATTTGGTCAGAATTGAATCTCATAAGTCTATGAGTTTGTTTGTGATTTCTGGTGTTCTGAGTTTTATGGCTACACTGACCATTCTAGTATTATGTTGTTTTAAAATGCCCATTACAAGGACCAATTTAAATCTAGAATAAATCCGGTCAAGATCTGCGTGAAGGAGCACTAACCTGTAATAAAATGTAACATTATATGACTGAGCATTCTGAGATATATTTCCAGTTCATGCTGGATATTAAACCTTTTCACTAATGAATACGTTTTACAACCGGGGTTATCTGAATGTTACCAGAAAACCAGCACCGGGGAAAATGCAAAAATAGTTTGGTTTAGAATCCTCATTTCCAGTAACAATCAGTAAAATGTACTTTGGATCTTAGTGATGAATCGAGTTCTCACACCCACAGTTGTGAACACCAACAGTCCATGACACAGTTTCACTTTGTACATGCAGTTGATAAAGCAACAGATATCTTGACATTAATAAAGAATTCCTGTCCACGATGAAATGAGTTTATAGGAAATGATTCATACTTCGCAATTTTTTATGGAACCAGATAAATGTTGCAATTTTTATTTTTTTCTTTGTCTTACAATTTAACTATAATCCTTAAACTTAAGATATTCATGATTTATATTTACCTCTTTTTTTGAGACGTATCATCCTTTTCCTTCTGAGTTTCATGAGACATAAAATACAGCAGCGGAAGTAGAAGCTCCTCCATTGGGGCAAAAAGGGCTGCGCACCACCAGTTTTTTTACGCACAAAAAATAAGTACAGTTAAATAGTATATATTAAAAAAACAATTTGTATGTAAGCTCAAAGCTAGTATTTTCCTTGGACACCAGTGGGTTTCTTTTGTCCTCTGGCCCACCTACTCAGCTGATGTGCGGCACGAGCCAACTGGAAGACAGGCCTGTCCCATGATTCCCTGGTCATCTACTGCATTGAAAGAATTCTGGGAATTGTAGGCAATCAATATCTGGATGGCCGTGAGATTATACCGCCCTGGAATAGACCTCTAAACCTGTTAGTGGCTGAATCAGTCCTCTGACTGCTGACTAGTGATGGGCCGAACACCCCCGTGTTCGGTTCGCATTCGAACTCGAACACCTGAAAAAGTTTGAATGCGAACTCGAACACAATGCGAACACCATGCAAGTCAATGTGGCTCGAACGTTCAAAAATTAAGGTCCCCTCCAAGCGGGCAAATATGCAAGATATTGGCCATAAAAGGTATATGGGGATCCGGGTACTGCCCTGGGGGACAGGAAACAATGGAAAAAAGGTTTTTTTTTAAAAAAAACAACCCTTTTTAACCCTTTCACTGCTGAGTGATGAGCTATTTAACCGCTGTGCGCTGAGCTCATTTTTACCACTTTTGCTCATGGTTAAATGCGATTTGAAGCCATGGGAAATGTTTTATCACCAAAATGAGTGGGAAATGCTTGACCAGCAATGAGTGGGAAATGTTTGACCAACAATGAGTGGGAAATGTTTGAACAACAATGAGTGGGAAATGTTTGACCAACAAGGAGTGGGAAATGTTCCCGTTTTAATTCAACATCAAATAAACCGTTTATTATTATATTCTGCAGTAAAGAGTCTCTTTACTTTTAGATTTTTTTAGGATCTTTTAATAATTTTTTGGAAAAAAAAATCGAACTTTACGTGAACGTCCTGAAAAGTTAGAAGTTTGCAAATTTTCGAACAGCCGATGTCCGATGTTCGAATCGAACTTCAAACCGATTCGAACAGGCAGCCCATCCCTAGCACTGAAATGCACTATGAGAACAAGGTCAGGAGCAGTGGCGTAACTAGAAACCTGAGGGCCCCGGTGCAAGAATCCACGAAGGGCCCCCCAAAAAAACTCTATATTTTTACTTATTTTTCACTGCAAAATAAAACAAAGATAGTATTGCCCCAGCTCACATGGATCTATATTGCCCCCAGCTCACATGGATCTATATTGCCCCCAGCCACACATGGATATATATTGCCCCAGCACACATGGATATATATTGCCCCCAGCTCACATGGATATATAATGCCCCCAGCACACATGGATATATATTGCCCCAAGCTCACATGGATATATATTGCCCCAGCACGCATGGATATATATTGCCCCCAGCTCACATGGATATATATTGCCCCCCAGCTCACATGGATATATATTGCCCCCAGCTCAGATGTATATATATTGCCCCCCCCAGCTCACATGGATATATATTGCCCCCCAGCTCACATGGATATATATTGCCCCCGCTCACATGGGTGTATATATGGCCCCCAGTTCTCATGGGTATATATTGCCCCCCAGCTCTCATGGGTATAAAGGGCCCCCAGCTCTCATGTGTATATAGGGCCCCCAGCTCTCATGGGTATATAGGGCCCCCAGCTCGCATGCTTACAGCGGCCGCTCGCCTCGGAGAAGAACGGGACGCCGGCAGAGCCTGCCCTGGGGCCAGCAGAGGTGAGAGCTGGGGGCCCTATATACCCATGAGAGCTGGGGGACCTATATGCCCATGAGAGCTGGGGGCCCTATATACCCATGAGAGCTGGGGGCCCTATATACCCATGAGAGCTGGGGGCCCTATATACCCATGAGAGCTGGGGGACCTATATACCCATGAGTCTTGGCCGCTCGCCGGAAACCACCTGATCAGCGCAGAGGTCTCGCGAGAGGATCTCGTGCGCTGGTCAGGTGGTTCCTATCCCACGTGAGCGGCCAAGCTGCATGTCAGCGGCCGCTCGCAGGAAGAGGGACGGCCAGTGCGCGGCTCCCAGATTCCGGCGCTGATTGCCGGAATTTGGCGGGCGGCGCTGGGCCCCCCTCCAGTGGCGGAATGCCAGGGCCCGGTCGCAACTGCGACCGCTGCGACCCTGGTACTTCCGCCACTGGTCAGGAGGACGCACTTGCAAAGTTGTACCTTTCTTTTACACTACAGTCCTGGGACATGCTGCGGAGATGAAAGCTATGAATGCGTACCATCGCTGCGATGTGTTTTGTTTGGCTTGTGGTTTCTTTCCCATCATGCATTCCATGATTATGCAATTGCTTGGAGCCGGTCCACAACCGAAAATATTAAGTGTGTTTCAAGGAAATGATTCATTTACTTTTTCTGGTTAACTGTAGCTGCGACGCACACACCTCTTACACAGATGTTATATTGTTTGCCGGGGGATTGGTTTACAAAGAGAAAACACAATGCAACTGTATCGATCTCCAACAGAAAGAATTTTATATATACAGTATATAGAAAATAGCAGAAAGCTAGCACTGCAAGGACTTTAGAAAAACAACACTTTGTTGTAACATTAAAAAAATAAATGGCCTAGTCGACGTTTCAGCTGAATCTACGAAGCTTTCCTCAGGACAATCCTGATGAAATGTCCAGATGTGTTTGCAACAAACACATTTCATTTACAGTGATACAGCACAGCTCCAGATGGTGTTAACACAATCTCAGGCTGCGACGTCTACTACTGGTGATTGTACACGATTATGGTCATGAAGAGGTTAAAGGAACACTCTAGGCTAAAAATCCCCCCCTTTTTTTTACATTAAAATATACCTATTCCCTACCTAGTTATTCTGTATATATATATATATTTTTTTTAATGTAATACTTACCCTAAAAACCACTTGTTTCCAACAGCGTCTTTTTTTTATTTTATACTCACCTCCCTCCTCTTCCGCTCCCGTCCTGTTACAGCTTGAACTTGGCTAATGGTTTATGTAAGAAGCGCGCATGCGCGCCTCTCACGTAAACCAGCCAATCAGCAGGCTTCCTCTTCTTCTTTGATTAGAGTTCCGCGCAAGAGGATGCGCGCAACACTAATCCGCCGCTGCCGCAAGCTACTGCGGCGAGTTGGAGACGTCATTGCCCTGAAAGCGCAATGACGTCTCCTACTCAGCAATAGTCGGCAGAAGCGGGAAATATGAATCCCGCTCTGCTGACTGACAGCTGGAAGGGCGGAGTAAAGTCCTCCGCGTCTCTCAGCTGTTTTAGCCAATCGGCTGAGCGGAGGGAGGGGGAAAGACAAGGGCATACTCAGGGCATCATGACCACCTAAAATAAAGCTTAGGTGGTCATGTTGCCTAGAGCAGTGGTTCTCAACCTGCGGACGCTCAGGACCCACAATTGTCCTTGGTCATTAAGTCGCGACCGAAAAATAATTGAATTTCTGAAACATTATCATTTATTACACAAAACAGCGTGTGCAATATTCTACAATGGCTGCACTTTTTGAACAATTTTGTAAACAAACAGGGATTCTTTCCAAAAAGGTATAGTGCAGTAATCACAGAACTAGTGAAACCGAAAGTGTTTGCTGTAAAATAAACTAATTGAAACATATGAAATTAATTAGAACTTATTGGAAAACTGGGGATACTTCTTGCTCTTATAAAGGGTCTCAAAGTCTGGGGTGATGGTAGACAAAGCATCTCTAATTTAAATCACTACTGAATGAATAAAATATTATAAAAAAAACATAACAAGCTCACCTGCTCCATGCTCCCCCGCCGTCTGTCTCTGCCGCTCGCGCACATATTTTTTTGGCAGTAGCCTGACCTCCCTGAGCCTACGCAATTTTCGTAGCTGAACGCTATGCTAATCGCATAAACTCAAGCTGGCCAAAAGATTGAGGTCTGCAGCACGCATCTGGCGCTGCCTACTTCATGAATCTACGCTCTGCAGTGCCTCAGAGAGGGACTGAAGAACAATGGAATAGCTTGGACCAGTGGAAAAGCACCATTGGTCCAAGCCATTCAAAAACACCTCCATGGGAGGCTGGCCTCCCATGCATTGATTGATTCAGGACAGTCATGTGACTCGTCTCGCACAGTCAGTGGCTGCGGGGCTGTGCCTGTTCACTGTGTCTGCACCTCCACCCTGCAGGTGGAGGGGGCAGTGCACGGCTGCCTGGAGTGGACGATGCAGATCCTGGGGAGCACCTAGAGCAGCCAGTTCCTGGGGAGCACCTAGAGCAGCCAGATCCTGGGAGCACTGAACCTACGTAACCTGTATCTGATACTAGCCAGTATACTCTGATACTAGCCAGTGCCTCACCAGCCACTGACCTCACCGCACATCACTGGTATGCAGGGAGGCCGGGATCAGGAAGCAGTGTGTGATTCTGCTGAGAATTCTCAGTGTACATTCTAGTTTTCTGCAGGGATTATCACATCAGAAGGAAAGCAGGAAAGGAAGAGGAATGAGATCTTTATAGAGTAAAAGGGAGAGTGTGATAGAGGGAGAGAGGTGAGGAGAAATGGAGAGTAAGGCTAGGGTCAAACGAAAGCATTTTTACACGCGAACGTAAAAAAGTGCGTCCGAACGCATTGATGTATTTTTTCACGGAATATGCGAAAACGGTCATACGATCCGCATTTTCGTGCGTGATGTTTTACGAATCCAAACCAGGAAACTTTTTACGTCTGGACGTTATGTTGGCCGGACATGAGCAGGGTCTGACATCTCCTAATCACGCACACACACCGCTAGCGGGCGCAGCGCACTCTGTACGTCCGTACTAGCGGTTCTGCGTTCTCGAAAAAATGCGTTCATTTTCCACTTGCGTTGCGCGGCCGGACTTTCGTGCGACCGTACTTCGTATATTGGCCGTCATTGCCCGTCATTTGCTGCTAGTGCGGCCGTGATTAAGTGCGCCAGAACGCACGTTAAAAATGCACTGGTCTGACCCCAGCCTAAGACATACAGTATATACAAGGACAAATGGAAAAATACACAGAAGGACACACACATATAAATGGGCAGACAGAATAACAGATATTCAGAAAGAAGGCTGCATAAATAGGTAAAAGGACAGATTAACAAAAGGATAGAGAAAAACACAATCAAATATACATAGGGAGCCCACCCCCCTTACCCAACAGCCTTTTGCTTCACTGAGATGTGCATTGTGCGCAGTGTCTCCCGGTGTTGGGAGTACAGAGCTGCTGCCAGTCACTGAGTCCCACCCCACATCTTCCCATTACAGATCCCCCCACCTTGCAATTACAGATTATTTTACCTGATGCAGCAGGCCCTAGGTGGCACCTGTGAACATTCAGAGATAGCCGCACCACCTGGGACTTGCTGCTGCAGGTAAGATGCATCAGTGGGTCCAAGGCATTAGAGAGGTCTGGGGGCACTTGCCCCGCGACCCAGTCTGCCCCTGGTCGCGACCCACTTTTGGGTCACGACCCACCACTTGAGAAACACTGGCCTAGAGTATCCCTTTAAGTCTGCAAACAATTTCTTTCATTTTTTTGCACCAAGCATACGCTTTAGCACAGACACCCCGCATGCCAGTATAGTCGGTTGGTGTCTGCCCCACACAAGTCATTTGATGCAGAAAAATTGAGAAAACCCGGACTCCATTTGCATGTATAGTGTCTGAATGTACAGCTATGTGTACGTTTTATAAGTATTAGGGGGTTATTCAGAGAGCGCCGAAATGTCACCGAAATTTAGAGAAGGGATCCGCTGAATGCTGCCGAACAGACCAGCAAATTCAGCTGCATACCGCCGTATGCAGCCGACGATCCGCCATACGCAGCCATCGATCCACTGCATAGCCCACCAAAAGCCTCTGATCAGTCGCCGAATGCCGCCGAAAAAAGCCGATCAGCCACCGAACAGGGATGAAAAATAAAAAAAAACACAATTTCTATAAGACGTTGTAAACAAAAAAATGCATGAAAATGCATGGAAATTATAAATAAGGTCATATGAATAATAATAAAAAGGTCTGTTACAGAATAAAAAAAAAAACATTTAAAAAAAATTAGAATTAAAAAATAAAAAATTTAAGAAAAGTACCTTAACCTCCCTGGCGGTATTCCCGAGTGTGACTCAGGGTTAAATTTCGCTACTGCGAACGGTAACCCCGAGCCACACTTGGGCTGGATGTTTACTCACCTCCTCCTGGCTCCCTCGCTGTCCCCGCAGTGTGATCGCAGCGAGCTGCTTCCTGGATGGCTCCCTGCGAGTCACATGATGCAGAGGGGCTGGACCACAGCAAATTTCATTCACAAAACTCACTGAATACAAATGGAAATATTTATGAACGGCCACTAGGTGGCAGTACAGGATAAGAAATAGACCATACATCGTCTCAACCTTGTTCTCAGACAGATTTCAGTGTTTTTTGTTGTATTTTATTAAATATCATTTATTTGCATTATTTTGGATAATTATTTTTGGGATAATAAATTATTATGTCGTGTTTCAAACTTTATCGGACTCCGTGTATTTACTATTGTTTTTAAATTAATTAATTAATAAAGGATTTTACCAGTAAGAACTCTTGATTGCACGGATTTCAGTGCGTGATTCCTAATTATTAGAGGCTAACTATGTACAAAAACACGTTTCCTTTTTAAAAAAAATTATACGCTTTTAGTCACAAAATTTTGAAAAACTTAGACCGCCAGGGAGGTTAACAAATACAGAAAAATGCCTAAAAAAGTTCTAAAAAATAAATAAATGAATAAATAAATAAATAGGCTTTTTTGCTGCAAATGAAAAGAATAAACGTTTGATTAAAAAAATTATGAAAACTTTCTTTTCTTTTCCATTGAAACCTATGGGCTAATGTCAGACGAACGCAGTCAGAGCGCACTCTGCACTCGGACGTACTAACGGAAGACACTGCAGACACCACATGGTCCGTTCTTTTTTTTTTAACGGACGTAGGAAAAAAAAGGGAATTATAGGAAACAAAATTAATATGAGAAATGATAAAAATTTATACATTATCTGAAAAGCCATTGTGTGCGTCAAGGTGCTGGACGTCGCAAATGCGGTGCGTCTGACATCTCATCATCAATCTCACAGAACGCTACGCGGACATGGCGCACTCTGCACGTCCGTCTAGCGGTTTTACGTTCTTGCCTAACTTGCGTCCGTTTGCCACGTGCGTTGTGTGTGCACAGTTCGGTGCGACGTACTTCGTGTGTGGGTCTCTATTGATCATGATTCTATGCTACTACAGACATTAAACTGTGCGGCAACACGGACGTGATCACTGCGTTCGTCTGACACTGGACTTAAACCTGTCGAACTGAAGCACCAAAAATTATTATTATTATCCTCTAGTTATATAGCGCCACATATTCCGCAGCGCTTTACAAGATCAGTGTACAAGGGGTTTATACATTAGCATATCACACATGGATGATGACCTGATTCAGGGGGTCCCTGTTCCCAAGGGAACTTACAATCTATGAGATGTGCATGTATTTTGTGAGGTCGACGCATCCATATGGTTAGGTTTCTTGCCCAAGGACACTCGCTGGTGGCGTCTTCTGAGTGGGATCGAGTCGTCTTTCCATGATTGTAGAGCATCGACCTGGTGGTTCGGTTGAAGCCGCTTCTCGTAAAGTCCAGACTTGCTTCTCCACAGTTGTATTGGAGGGATGTGCTGAACGGTATTTTGACTTGCTTCTCCACGGTCGAAGGGCAGAGATGTCACCACTGGATTCCACAGCCGATATTGTGCGGTAGCAAGTATGTACCGTTAGGTGTCTCGCCCAAGGACACTTACTGGAGAGGTGCTCTGGCCGGGATGCGAACCTGTGTCTCCACGTTTATAGAGAAAATCTGGGCATCTTGGTGCAGTTCGGCGTTTTC
Organism: Leptobrachium leishanense; assembly: GCA_009667805.1. NCBI lineage: Eukaryota > Metazoa > Chordata > Amphibia > Anura > Megophryidae > Leptobrachium > Leptobrachium leishanense. Next base: position 34,841,480 of record CM019067.1, on the reverse strand, counting down.
TGAATAGATTAACCATTACTTCACTGTAGTTAAAAAAAAATGGCTGTGTGGGTGGTTTCGCTTCACGGTTGCCGAGATTTAATCTGTACCATTGTAATTCATTATGGAGCGGTTATCTTGGTGGTTTACATATCCTACAGTTTTGCAATCGCTACAAGCTGAGTGATTTTGCTGTCATTATCTGAGCAAATGAATGCATTTCAAGGTAATGAATCATCTCCACGCCTTCCCTTTCCTTATTTAATGGCACTCTCCGTGTATAAAAACCTTTAAGAAGCTCTGGCATTTATTGCTTCGGGGCTTACAATTTATATCCATATCGCTGCTTAATTCCTTTCCAGTAAAGTAACCATTTTTTGGTTTTAACAAAGTGCTATTAAATGTAGATTTTAGAATTAACAAGCCTGGGCTGATTCCCCCTCCCCGCCCCCTATCAGCCACCAGTACCTGAGTGTGAGGGGGCTGGTACACCTGGTAAATTCCCAGTGGTCCACAACATGAGTGTTTAGCACCTTCTGTGGGTGCACACCATTAGCGCTACACTTTCCAGAAATAGCAGGTATCAGAGGTCACCATGCACCAATTATCCGATGCATTCAGGGGCTAACAGATTGCCCCAGTATTGGGGTACTGACATGTATGGCACCTGCTCTGCAAGAACTCATTGGGGAGATCCCTTGGTCTCTTCTGTTGGACCTCAACCCTTGATCACCAGGCATATGCATCCAATCTAGTGCTGAGGATCAATCAGGTGGTTTAGATAAATAAACTTCTCTGGTATCTCCAGATTTTAAAAAAGGATCAAAATAATTCGTAAAGTAAATAGAAATATTTCCTTTTATTCTGTTTTTTATCTAAAAGCGTTTAACATAGGAGGTCCTTTTTTGGAGTCACTAGGAATGCCAGATCCTGGCCTTTCCAATGACTCCAAACATGACCAGATAATCTGTAAAAATAAAAAACCAAAAAATAATTTTTTATTCTATTTTTGTCTACAAAAGAGGTGGTATTGTTCACTTTTCAATAATAAAGTGAATGAAATTGCTGCATTACCTCACCTTCTCATTTTGCACAGCATCAGTAAGTGTGGAGGGGAAGGAGCAATGGGTTTCATCGAAAACTTAATCTGCTGCTAAGAGTGCAGGGGGTTCCTTTGGACTCCTATATCACCATTCTGTACTCCCCCCCCCCAAGGTCAAGTGAAGTGTCAATGGAAAGGATAGAGTCTGTCCTTTCCGATGATACTAAACATGACCACATAATGTGTAAAATTAAAAAAGTAAGGCAGTTACTGTCCTAAGGCAGTGGCATTATTCACTTATAAAGCAAACAATGTCTCTGCGCTAATTCACCTTCTCATTTCCTACACTGTGAGCAAATTTGAAAGTGTGATGGCATAATGTGTTACTATGCATTATTTCATTTAAAACATGGAGGCCGTTAGGGGAGAACTTGCCCCGGGAGACTCATGACTTTGCTACGCCTCAGCTTACACCCCTTTGTGCAAGTGCACAGAAAACCCCCTTGGCACACATGAGTGAGTTCCAGTCATGGCACACCTGTGTTTTGTTTTTTTGTATTTTTAACCCTGAATATGTACATATAGAGCCGAGTGTTCTGAGCCCATATGTATTTCTAAAAAGTTAGGTCATTTTAGCAGCACCTCTAGTACTTCTCAAATTGCATTTTTTTTTCTCCTTTTTTTTTTAACAAATTTTTTAGATAGTCCCAGATACATTGTATCGGAATTATCCTGAAATCTGTTTACAAATCTATATGTGCCTGTGTTAAATAAATCAATCGAAGGGAAAGAAATGCACTTGGCAAGTGTTCCTGCAGAGGATGTGAGAGAGATACCTGCGGCAAAAAGTTATTTTCCTTACACCAAGGGTGTGTAACAGCAGAACATGATGTGAGGATCACTGTGTGCAGGACGGCTGCTCCCTCCTGACACACGAAGGGTTTCCTAACGCCTGTAAACAAAATCACGCATGTGTTTAATTGCGTGTTACGTGTAATTATAACACAATATGTAACTGGATGCAATTTCTCATTGGAAACATGTTTCTGTAAAATGTGTTCAATGAAAGAGACACGGGGGGGGGGGTCACTCCATTGCAGGTGTAAAAATTTCCACACATTAAATAGGTCCCATGAGAAAATGTTTGCAGCTCCTCGTCCTGTTTCAAGTCGGGATTTAACTCCGTTGCAGCTCGGCTTGCAGGAGGGTTACTGGACAATTTAAAGGACACGTTAGGGTTAAAACAGGAGGAGGGGAAACGGAGGGGTTAAACATTACCCCTATCTTGAGCCCTCTGCACCCCCTTCCTGTTTTAACCCTTTAGTTAAGTTTAAAACTCTCCCCCTTTCCAGCGCTGGACTAAACCTACTCTCTTAGGACGTGACATGCTGCAGTTACCTGTAAGCAGCAGCATGTCACGTGACCATAGGAAGACAGCCAATCCAGTGGTGCTCGATGCAAGATTTGTGACAGCTTTTGGATGATGGACACATTTTGGATTGACGTACCATCTCTTCATGTCTCTTTCAATGCAGCCATTGGATGGGACTCGTTCCCAAATAAATTTGGAACCTGAGCACAGCACTTTTTTTTTTATCTAAATCCTTTACCTCATCAGTACCAAGCACCTTTTATTGAAATTTTTTATCATAACATTTATTTTAAACATGGGATGCAAACTTAACAATTATATATAGGATAACATAGAAATATTGCACAGAAATTGTTGTCCTGTGATAGTTAAAAAAAAAAAAATTATGTAAATTTCCTAATTTTTGATTGTTTTATGAATTTTTGTTTACCCTTTATAGAAATATTTTTGAGTTGAAAGGTTCTAATCTCTAGCTGGTGTCCCTTATTGCACACAATGTCACACATGGTCTGCATTATCAGCATACAGGCAGAAATGGCATTTGTGTCAGATGCAGTAAATGTACTGCAGATAGATAATAAAATGATGAGATCTCCTGCTTAGTGATCATAATGAGATTATTAGCAATGCAATATCTGTATGTGCTGCATAATGCCTGTGTATGGCAATTACAGCAACACCTTGTATCTGTATGTGCTGCATAATGCCTGTGTATGGCAATTACAGCAACACCTTGTATCTGTATGTGCAGCATAATGCCTGTGTATGGCAATTACAGTAACACCTTGTATCTGTATGTGCTGCATAATGCCTGTGTACGGCAATTACAGCAACACCTTGTATCTGTATGTGCTGCATAATGTCTGTGTATGGCAATTACAGTAACACCTGGTATCTGTATGTGCTGCATAATGCCTGTGTATGGCAATTGCAGCAACACCTTGTATCTGTACTGTACAGGGATTTACACTCATTATAACATCCTGAATCTTATCCCTCTACAGCAGTGACTGACCCACAGCTCTCCCTGTATTCTGTCCTCTCGCTGCTTATTGTAATGCAACAGCAAAGTCTTTGAACATTTTGTTACTGTGAGATTTGGGGCTGCTATTTGCAGCTTGTTTTACAGTAACACAGGGTGACTGGAGAGAGATAAGACAGGGAATTTTATGTCTCCAAAGGGAGAACACTAATCTTGCTTTAAAAAGGTAGTGTTAAAATTAGGGATGTGCGTTTCGGGTTTCGGAATTTCGGAATTTTCACAAAATTTCCCGATTCGTGTTTTCGGATGTGGCCGAATTTCTGAAAATTTTTAGATCTGAAAATGGCAGATCCGAAAAGTTTTCCGAGCCGAAACGAAATTTTTTCGGAATTTTCAAATGGACTTGAAATGTGTCAAATCGAAATTTATTGCTTTGAAACGAGGAGAACAGACGTTCCGAAAAAATGAAAATTTCCGAAATTACGAAAAGTCGATACAAAAAACGAGCAAAGTGACACGAAAATACGAAAAACGGTCGATATTCCGAAAACATGTACAATTCCGAAAAACGAAAATTTCCGAAATTACGGAAAGTCGATACAAAAAACGAGCAAAGTGAGACGAAAATACGAAAAACGGTCGATATTCCGAAAACATGTACAATTCCGAAAAACGAAAATTTCCGAAATTACGAAAAGTCGATACAAAAAACGAGCAAAGTGACACGAAAATACGAAAAATGGTCGATATTCCGAAAAAAAGTACACGAAAAACGAGTCGAGCCGAACCGAATCGAAACAGAAATCGGTCGAAACGAGCCGAATCGAAAAGTTTAAAAATCCGAAAAATTGAACCGAATCGAACCGAAAAAAAAATCGGTGCACAAGCCTAGTTAAAATACATCAACAAATATAAAGTCTATGCCAATGTCAACCTTGGGTATTTGCAACAGGAAATCTTGAGTCTTGAGGATGTGTCTGCACCCTGAAGGACTCCCAAGCTCAACACTCACAGTCACCACTCCAGATTCTGCACCCTGTAGGACTCCCAAGCTCAACACTCACAGTCACCACTCCAGATTCTGCACCCTGAAGGACTCCCAAGCTCAACACTCACAGTCACCACTCCAGATTCTGTACCCTGAAGGACTCCCAAGCTCAACACTCACAGTCACCACTCCAGATTCTGCACCCTGAAGGACTCCCAAGCTCAACACTCACAGTCACCACTCCAGATTCTGTACCCTGAAGGACTCCCAAGCTCAACACTCACAGTCACCACTCCAGATTCTGCACCCTGAAGGACTCCCAAGCTCAACACACAGTCACCACTCCAGATTCTGCACCCTGAAGGACTCCCAAGGTATCCACGATTCGACCATAACGTCATTCAAGTCACTCCTCTGCTTTATTTCTGTCGTTTTCATAGTCTGCCTGATTACTTTTCCCTGCTGTTCCACCATGCTTCTGCCTCCCCTCCCCCACTTCCTCCCCCTTGCATCTCATTACCTGCTTGCATCTCATTACCTGCTTGCATACAGAGCCCCTCTGCTAAATCTGTGCCTCTTCCTTCACCACAGCTCAACACTCAGTCACCACTCCAGATTCTGCACCCTGCAGTGCCACCCTCCCACCCAGTCCTTGGTCCAAACATATTTATTCCCCTGCACCTGTAGCTACTTTATTCTAATCAACCTGTGGCTTGCTATTCTCTCTCTAGCCACCAAATCTACACTCCCCTGCTCCCCTTCTGTTTCACTTCCCCCTGTCCTTTAGATTGCAACTGATCCCCTGTATATTTTTCTGGTACGACCCCCCCATCACCCAATAACTTCAGGCACCCACATTGCAACTGATCCCCTGTATATTTTTCTGGTACGACCCCCCCATCACCCAGTAACTTCAGGCACCCACATTGCAACTGATCCCCTGTATATTTTTCTGGTACGACCCCCCCATCACCCAGTAACTTCAGGCACCAACATTGCAACTGATCCCCTGTATATTTTTCTGGTACGACCCCCCCCCCATCACCCAGTATTTGCAGGCACCCACATTGTAAATGTTCCCTTGGTATTTTTCTGTCTTTTTTTTTTTTTTTTTTCCATTTTCCCCCACCAATTGTTTTGCTAATTAGCATGTGAATTCCCTGCCCAGCATCAGGTGTTTACCTTTTTACTCTGGCTGTCTGCAATCAGTCTGCTCTATATATCAGCAAGGAGTGGCTCCTTGGCCTTGGCTCCTGTGCCCATCCCAAGTGACCATCTTAAGTGGCAGCTTGGAGTTGATTTTCTGGAGTTAACATAGAAACATAGAAAAATGTCGGCAGATAAGAACCTTTCGGCCCATCTAGTCTGCCCAATTACATGGATACTTTACCTGGATTTATCTTTTGGTAAGGAACTGCAAGGCCCATAATTTCCATCGGGTAAACACACAACTATATTATTATGCTTTCTCTCACACTTCTACTTTTCACTTCTACCTTTCTCCTTAAATTGAACTCCTGCCCCTCTACCACGACCCCTACACTATTTGCATCTCTCCCTCCCTCCTCTCGTCCCACTTGATGCCCTCTCATGAGCTCCTTTGTTTCCTCAGAACATGGTCTCCCTCCAACTCTCATGCTGCCAATCACTCCCACTCTCACAAATCCCATTCCCACCTTCTCTTTCTCACCCTCCTGCTATTACTCTATGCAGGTGACATATCCCCTAACCCTGGCCCCACAACACATCCAATACTTCCCTCTCATCCTATCTCCATCGCACATAAATCACCTCCCTGCAAGCCCAGCAACCTCATTCCCATAAACCCTCAGCGCCTGTCCTCTTTCTCCTGCGCCCTCTGGAACGCTCAGTCTGTGTGCAACAAACTCACAGCAATCCATGACCTCTTCCTTTCAACCTCCTAGCTTTAACTGAAACCTGGCTAACTCCCTCTGACACGGCCTCCGTTGCTGCTCTCTCACATGGCGGTCTACACCTGAGCCATACCCCCAGACCGGGTGAGAGAAATGGTGGCGGTGTCGGAATCCTGCTCTCTCCCACCTGCACATACCAGCATCTCCCTCCACCCCCATCCCTCTCCTTCTCCTCCTTCGAGACACACTGCATCCGCCTGTTCTCTCCTCTGGCTCTCAGGGTGGCAGTCATCTACCGCCCACTGGGACCAACCTCCCAGTTCTTTGACCACTTTGCCACCTGGCTTTCTCACTTCCTGTCTTCTAGTCTTCCATGCCTAGTTCTCGGGGACTTCAACATTCCCATTGATGATCCTTCTGCCCCTGCTGCCTCCAAACTTCTTTCACTCACGTCCTCCCTTGGACTCACGCAATCCTCTCTCCTCCCTACCCACCGCGATGGTCACGCTATTGACCTTGTCTTTTCCAACCTCTGCTCCATTTCTGAGTTCACCTGTCGCCCTTTCCCCATCTCTGACCTCCACCTTCTCTCTTTCAACCTATCTGGACTAGGGATGAGCTGTTCGGGTTTCGCCGGTTCGGAGTTCGACCCGAACTTTGGCAGTTTGAAAGTTCGCGAATTTCGAACTTTTTGGGCGTGTTCGGTTCGGGTTCGAAAAAAAAAAGGAAATTTTGAAAAAAGTATAGAAAATGCTTAAAAAAAAATACTAAAAAATCTAGAAATTAAGAGACTATTTACTGCAGAATATTATAAGCAACGGTTTATTAGATATTGAATTAAAAACTAATGTGTACGTGGAAAGATTATCAACTCTAAATGACCTCTGTTCACAAACGGGCATAACACCAGTTGTTTTTAGTCTGGTAATCAATTTGATACATTATACAATATTTGTACTGAGGGTGGGGTGGTGTCTGCTTCTGATTGAGATTTGAGAATTAATTTCCCTAAAACATCCTAATATGCTGCATTTAACTGGTGTTTGAAAAAAATCTAAAGCAATGTTATTTTTTAGACATGTGCATTCGTTTTAGTACTAAAACGATTTAGTCCGAATTTTGGGATAATTTAGTTTTCGTATGACTCAAGAGAAACGAAACTGCTCAGTACAAAAAACGAAAGAAACTAAAATAAAATGCACTACATTTTAGTTTCAGTCCTTTTTGTGATATTACATTGATGAGTGAAGGAGACCAGCAATGAAGAGCGCAACATCGCAACATCCGAAGTTCTGCACCCTCCACATGCCAATGCAGTAGGATGTTCTATACAGAGAGGGGCATTAATTAATTCAGGAGAATGTTCTATGTATTATACAGAGAGGGGTATTAATTAATGCAGGAGGATGTTCTAAACATTATACAGAGGAGCCTTTTTATTTTTTAGCCCTTTAAATCCAGTGGCTGTGAGCGCTGAGATCGGCTGCTTGTTAAATTATCTCTCAGTGCAATCAGGGTTATTCAGAGAGCGTGAAAAGCAGGAGAATGACTGGAGAATGAAAAATTGTAGGTCAAGATAGCCAAACCAGAAAAATTCTCCCTTTCATCTCACTTTCCAAATCGGCTATTTTGACCTAGAATTTTCATTCTCCAGTCATTCTCCTGCTTTTCACGCTCTCTGAATAACCGTGAATGTATCAGGCTCAGCTGTTACAGTAACTGACTAACAGCACTCAGAGTTTCAGTAAAACAAGGAAATAATATTGTTCTAACCTCTTATATATAAAAATATTATTTACTCGTTTTACTGAAACTCTGAGCGCTGTGATGAGCAGCAGACAGTTACTGTAACAGCTTTGCCTGACACGGGGCAGTATTACAAGTTGGTGCTAACTTAACCAGAGCTTGTAAACTGAAAACCTACATAGGCTAAAAGGCTCTGGGAAGTTTACAACAGCTCTGGTTAAGTTAGCACCAACTATGTAATATGGCCCACATTGTGCTGAGAGTGAGAGATACTGTAACAAGCCGCGATCTCAGCCCTCTGAGGAGCCACTACAATAGTAATTGTATCCGCTGGTTTTCGGATGAATGAAATTAGTTTTCATACTAAAGAACTGAAAACGAATTTCTTTAGCAACTAAATAAATTGCATTTTAGTACTAATCTTTTAGTTCAAAACGAAATTTTGTGCTGTGCACATGTCTATTATTTTTCACCTCGGGATTAAACATTCACAGGATTATTCAGAGAGTGGTGAAAAGCAGGAGAATAACTGGAGAAGTGAAAATTCTAGGTCAAAATAGCCAAACCAGAAAAATTCTCCCATTTATCTCACTTTCCAAATCAGCTATTTGGTCTAGATTGTTCTCTTCTCTTGCCAGTTCTCCTGGCTTTCACCTCTCTCTCAGGGTTGTTCAGAGAAAGGTGACAATCTGGACCAAATAGCCGATTTGGAAAGTGAGATAAGCCTAGGGTCAGACTAACGCATTTTTCGCAGCGACCGTCAAAAAGTGCGTCCGAACGCATTGCCATATTTTTTCACGGATTGCGCGAAAACGGTCATACGATGCGCATTTTTGTGCGTGATTTTTTACGGATCCAAACCAGGAAACTTTGGGTGTCTGGACGTTATGTTGGCCGGACATGAGCAGGGTCTGACGTCTCCAAATCATGCACACACGCCGCTAGTGGACGCAGCGCACTCTGTACGTCCGTACTAGCGGTTCTGCGTTCTCAAAAAAATGCGTTCATTTTCCACTTGCGTTGCGCAGCCGGACTTTCGTGCGACTGTACTTCGTATATTGGCCGTCATTAGCCCGTCATTTGCTGCTAGTGCGGCCGTGATTAAGTGCACCTAAACGCACGTTAAAAATTCGCTAGTCTGACCCTAGCCTAAATGGGAGAATTTTTCTGGTTTGGCTATTTTGACCTAGAATTTTCCATTCTCCAGTCATTCTCCTGCTCTTCACCGCTCTCTGAATAACCCTGACAGGGTTATTCAGAGAAAGGTGAAACTCAGGAGATTGACTGGAGAATGGAAAATTCTAGGTCAAGATAGCCAAACCAGAAAAATTCTCCCATTTATCTCACTTTCCAAATCGGCTATTTGGTCTAGAAGTTTCCATTCTCCTGCTTTTCACTGCCAAGAAATCAGTAAACTTTTTCTGCGTGTCCGAAAAATGTCTCCTCTTTTCATACAGAGTGCCGCCCCAAGCAGTTGTTTATGGATAGATTAAAGGAAAAGCACTTACCGTCATTTGAAATGTCATTTTTTGGTTTTTACATATTTCTATACATCCTAGAAATCCGCCACTTCACGGGCAGGTTATGGGGACCTCCTAGGCACGATATTTGAAGGAATTTTTCATTTTTATTTTTAACCCTTATTTCATGGAAAACTCACTGTCCCTTTAAAAACTTTTTTTTAAAACTTTTTGTCCTTCTTTCCTGTCCCCCAGGGCACTACCCGGACCCCCATACACCTTTTATGGCAAATATGTAGCATATATGCCCTCTTGGAGGCACTCTAAAAAACCGAATTTTCAGTCCCATTGACTTGCATGGGAGTTCAGGTTCGGGTTCGGTCCAGAACAAATGGGAAGTTCGGGTTCGGGCTCGAACCGAACTCGGGGGGTGTTCGGCTCATCCCTAATCTGGACTTCCTAAACACCCTGCTCCCCCACCCCGTACACACACTCGCAGAAATCTACATGCCGTGGATCCCCATCGATTCTCCAATCTACTTCACCACCTCCCTCACACCTCATCCTTCACCTGCCCTGATGCTGCCACTAATCACTACAACACTACTCTTATCTCTGCTCTAGACACTCTTGCTCCTCTTCGACTCTGTAAGGCCCCACGCCACCAGCTTCAGCCCTGGCACACCCTCCAGACACGCTATCTGCATAGATGCTCCTGCACTGCCGAGCGTGCCTGGAGGAAATCCCGCTCTGAAGCTGATTTTGTTCACTTCAAGTTTATTCTCCGATCATACACCGCTGCCCTCCACTTGGCCAAACAATCCTTCTTCTCATCTAAACCCTAAACGGCTCTGGTCCACCTTCAACACCCTCCTCCACCCACCCGCACCGCCCCTCTCAGCTGCCTTCAGCGCTCAAGACCTGGCAGATTTCTTCCTTAGTAAAACTCTAACTATCAGAAGCGACATCCCAACACAAGATAATTATCTGCCACCTCCACTCCCAGAGGTCCCCTCTGCCACCCTCTGCCGCTTCTTCCCAGCCACTGATAAGGAAGTCAATTCCTAATTGTCCTCCTCACATCTCACCACATGCCCGCTCGACCCCATTCCCTCACATCTAATTCCTCCCCTCTCCTCCTCCCTCACCCCTGCTCTCACACACATCTTCAACCTATCTCTCTCCACCGGCTCCTTCCCATCCGCCTTTAAACATGCGCTAGTTACCCCTTTACTAAAGAAACCATCCCTCGATCCCAACTCTCCATCCAACTACCGTCCTGTATCCCTGCTTCTGTCGTGGAAATTTTATTATGTGGACATTATATTCTAGGATGTGCGTGTTATAAGTTGTCATCTGTCTCCCTGTGTTGGATTTGAATGTGGTTTTAAATCCAAACCAGTGGCAAAACCGTCAGTATGAAAACCTTTTTTTGGGTTTAGAGACATACCTGCTTTTAAGACATTTAAGCCTTGTCTCAACACTGGTACCGTGTTGAGATAATAACTGTATTTGTCCCCGCAGATTTGTCAATAACCCATAGGAACGAGTAGATTGATCTTCACTCAGATACTGATCACTCTGAGCAGTATCTGAATGGGGTCCATATTGACAAGTGACGGGGGATGGGGACAAACATGGCTGACGGGGATCATGGAGATGACTCAGGGATGAGTCATCTCCAGGAGGCCGGTCGGTCATTCTGGTCCACGCCCCTGTCCTTTTGATATGTAAATGTAATTACTGGGCAACCTGGCTTTCTGTTGTACAGCCAGGGGCTACTGGGCATGTGCGATTGTCTAATAAATTAAACGGACCAGGAGCCACAGCTCACTTGGCCAGAGGATTTCCAGCTTGAAGCAGCGTGTTTGTCTGATTCCTCCTGGGATAGAGAAGTACTTCGTGTCTTATACAGAAAGAGCTAAATATAGCGTGTATTTTTATAGCGACGTATTTGTTTGTACTGGGCGCACTTTAATACTGAAGTGTACCTTTTTTAGTGCACCAGGACTTTATGCGCAAAGACCAAACTTTCCATAACAATTGGCGAGCCTTGTATTAGGAGCTGACGTGGATTCCAGAGTAGCTTGCCAAAGGAGGGAGATTGGATTCTTGGTTTTGGACAACCAGAAGAAGCCGGCGAAGTTGGTAAGACCTTCTTTTCAGTTTTTGAAATTTCTGTTGTCCTAGAACCAGCATCTGGTCTCTCTGCAAGCTGTTGCGGTAATCCGTGCCCAGCAAAAGAATCTCTCTTTTTGCTTTTTCACTCTTTGTGTATAAGGACAGGGGATTAATATCTGTACATAGAGGGATAGGGGTATTGGCTGGGGATAGAGTCTATATTTTGCAAATCCCTGGTCAATACAGCCAAGAGGGTCTTTGTATGGGGTTTATGTATGGGGTTTGCTGGATGTTTTAAAAGTGTGACTGGGTTATTTTCATAGTGCTGGTCACCGTGTGAAATAACTTTTAGTGGTGGATCTGAAGTTGATTGTGACGTGTGGGGTGATCATTACAGGGTATCGTTTTTGTTGCAACTTTTATGTTTGTAAGAGGTGGTTTTGGTTTGTAAAGGCAGCATTTCCTTCGTTAACATTTGCACAGGAGAGGCCGCAAGTGAAGGATTTTTATGCTGTTTGCTCCAATTTTCAGGGGTAGGGCACAGGGAATAGGAAGAAACGGTTTTGTTTAATTTGGGTTTTTATTGCTGGATTTTGGAGACACCATTTTGTCATCCTTTGTGTGACACCATGTGCTCACCCACCATCTTGTTGGAGCTCAGCCCACCATCTTGTTGGAGCTCAGCCCACCATCTTGTTGGAGCTCAGCCCACCATCTTGTTGGAGCTCAGCCCACCATCTTGTTGGAGCTCAACCCACCATCTTGTTGGAGCTCAACCCACCATTTTGTTTGTAGTTAAATTTTTGTTTGTTCCTAGGTTTAACTATTTTTGTATTTTTATACAGGAAGCAGATTTCAGTAAAGCGGTTGCGGTTTTTGTACTGAATTTTGAGTTTAAGTGAAATCTTTACTTTGTACTGAGTTTCGTTAGATTGTAAGACCAAGTTTAACTAAGAGTTTTTGTACCTTTAGTGGTGATTTTATTTTTTTATTGGCATTACAGCAGAAAAGAAAGATTTGTTTTTTTTAAAAAAAAAAAAAATTTTCTTTTTATATTTACTTTCCATAGGCAGATTGTGCAAGTGAGAATAACACGCTTTTATGGGTTCATAGTTGCTTTGCACAGCGAGTAGTTTATTTCAGTTTTGAAGTTCAGACGGTTTGTTAGCTTCATTTGGTGACAGTGATTCAGGAGTTGTAATGAGGCATCGTACAACTACCAAATAGACAGAAGGCTATCCCCATTTAACTTCTGTATTGAGAGAAGCCACATTGTTCTGTAGAGAAAGAGGATAGTCATTGTGCTGTGCGGTTTAGTCTGGCGACGCAGTGTACGGGCGTACAGCGTATACGCTTGTGTATGCATACACTGTGAGGGGTAGAGACATAATTCGGGAAGGGGGTAATCTGTGGTTGTTGACTAATCGTTTGGGGCATAGTTCTGTACCCAACCTGTTGGGACAACAAGCCATAGAGTTACACGTCACCTCGGTTAGGGTCTCTAGTTGGAGGACTATAGTGATTATAATCTGACAATCCACCGTGAAAAGATGACACCAGGCGGTGCTCTCCTAAATTGGTGCAAGGGTTTCCCTGGACGCAGGGGGTAAGACGATAAATCGATTCGAATCGCCATGGGCAATGTGCCGTCCATGCAAGGGAAGGAAAGTGAGGCTTCCCACAGTCAAACGGCTGCGCAGCACATGAAATCTAGTTTTGGGGCGAAGGCCATGAAACCCCTTAAAGAATGGCATAGATGGTCCAAGGGTACAGCTTGGAGTATCCCTCTGGAGGGGACGTTTGACGCCTGGAGATGGGAGAAATTCATAACTGAGTTTAAACCCAGACTCTGGACGGCAAAGACTTTAGATGTAGCTCAGCTGTGGCTTCAGAAGTCTATAATGATAAACCGGCAGGGTATACAGAAGGCGGTTTCAGTCCGGAAGAACCGCATTATGTACACCTGGCCAGAGGGGATAGCCGCGATTGGTGATCCAATGCTGGAAGCGGAAGAGGCTCTTTCTGGGCTAACTCTGCTAAGGCAGGCTGGATCCACCAACACTGGATCTGTTGTAGTTTCATCTGATGCTTCTGCCATCACCAATGTAACAACCTCTACTCTGCTCTCTCCAGCTACCATACCTCTCGCTCCCACAACTCCACCTAACCCTCTCTATCCGTCTCCCTCGGCCACATCTGGGGCGATTCCTCCTCCAATTACAGTTAATTCCGAATCATTTCCAACTGGGGATCTGCAGATGCTATGTGAGTCTAAGGGAATTGGGACCAGACTAAAGAACTGTTGGGATTGCATAGCTGTGCTAAGAGCTTTTGATTCAGCCGTGCCTACCATCTACCCTTCATTGGATGGCTTCCAGACGGGGATGGTCATGGGAAAGGTAGGACACAGCAGTCCAATGAAGCTACAGCCTCCAAGGTATACACCTGGTCCCACTTGTGTCTCTGAACCTGGTACTTATCCATTCCGGGTGCAACAATACGAGGGTGTTCCCAATGCCGATGGTGAAAGGACCTTAGGGGAGAGGGTGGTATGGCATGTCCCTTTTGCTTCCTCGGAAAACAGAACCATCCTAGCCAAACTGCCTGACTATAGAACGAATCCACGAGGGTTCGCAAGAATGTTTTGTCAAAATCAATTTAGTTACGGCATGAGCGGAACGGACTGTGCCCAAGTTCTGAGGGCAAAAGTAGGAGAGGAACCAGCAGGGGTTATAATTTCCCGTTGCAACATTGTCACTCACGGACAGGCCACTTCCGGAGGTAAGGAATTCTGTGTTGCCCTGCTAGCCAAACTTCCAGAGATGTATGGTGCCTCCTCTACAACGGATGTGATGAAACTCTGTCAAAATCCTGGGGAGGAATGCGTTTGTTTCTGGCGTCGCCTGAAACAAGTGGCATTAGATGCAGATATGGAAGTTGGTCCTGATGTGCCAACCGACGGAGGTAAATTAACCGCTATTCACCTCCTACTAAGAGCCAAATTCTTAGAAGGCATCCATACGAAAATTCGAGACCGGTTATTGTTAGCCAGACCCGAATTTAGTGAAATGACAATACCTGCCATTCTATCCACTCTCTCTGCTATAGAGAGAAAGGTGGATAGGAAGAAACAGGATAAAACATCCAAAGTCCTTGTGTCACAAGCCCCCGATGCAGAACAAACGTACCAAGATCGTGGGAAAAAGACACAACGCTGGAAAACCAGGACTTGTCACATCTGCAAAAAGGAAGGACATTTAAAGCGTGACTGTCCTAACAGACCCAAGGGTAAGTGGCAGTTCATTCCAGACGATCCGACGACTCCAGTCGTGGGGATGGCCAGCCAGGGCTATGATTCTTCATACCACACTGGCAAACCGGTGTCAGGCCATATAAACCTGTTTATCGAGGAATTAAAATATCCCCTCCCTTGCCTCATTGACACCGGTGCAGCCCGAACTGTTCTGAGATCCAGAGATCTCAGAGGCAAGTTTCCCCTCTCTGGGGAGACTATACCCACTGTGGGTCTCACAGGTCAGACAGTGTCTCTACAGACCATCAAACCACTCCATTGTAGACTAGGGCAGCACACGGAAGCCATCAGGTCTGTACTGGTATCGGATGATGTTCCCATTAATTTGCTGGGAGCGGATATTTTATCAGAAATACAGGCGATTATCGAGTACACTCCAGCTGGCATTGTGGTAAGTAGCGCACTATCAGAAGAACGATTATGTGCTATGGTAGCATTACCATATCTAACGGAACCAACCTGTTTCCTGGAGTTGGATGTACTGGCAGAGGTAATTTCCAAAATTTGGGCAGCAGATAAGTACGATGTGGGCCTTCTTCCCGTGCCGCCAACTACAGTTAACATCAAGCCAGGGAGCGTTTTACCCCGATTACCACAATATCCCTTGAGTGTGGCTCAAATGGACAGTCTTAAGATCCAAGTGGACCGATATCTACAGATAGGGGTCCTCTCGCCAACCAAATCACCCTGCAACACCCCACTATTCCCAGTGGCCAAAAGGTCATCCAAAGGCCAGGAAACAACATACCGGCTAGTGCATGATCTGAGAGCTGTAAACAAGATCATTATTAGTGATGCTCCTCTGGTCCCTAACCTCCACACCTTGCTGGCCTCTGTACCACCAAATGCAAAGTTTTTTACGGTCATTGATTTAACCAATGCTTTTTTCACGGTACCACTGGACCCCCAGTGCCAGTACCTTTTTGCTTTTACATTCCAGGGTCAACAACTAACTTGGACACGTCTCCCTCAGGGGTCGGTGACTAGTCCCTCGGAATACAGTTGCAAGCTGAAGATCGTGTTAGATCAGTGGGCCCCAATGGATCCAGAGGTGGTACTGCTGCAGTATGTGGATGACTTGCTACTTTGCTGTCCCACGCAGGAGGTTTGTTATCGGCATACTGTATCCTTGCTTAACCATCTGGCGTCCACAGGTAATAAGGCTAGCAAGGAGAAATTACAGTTTTGCAAAGAAAAGGTTATATTTTTAGGACATTGCATCTCTCAGGGAACCCGACATTTAACCACCCAGAGAGTACAGACATTGAAAGACCTGCAGAGACCTAAAAACACCCGACAATTGAGAGCCATTCTCGGACTTATCAATTACTGCAGAGACTGGATCCCTAACATATCATCCAAATTAGGGCCCCTTTATGAGCTGACATCAAAAACACCTTTTCAATTGTCAGACGACGACTGGTTGATCCTACAGGATTTGACCCAGGAACTCTCCAAAGCACCTGCTTTAGGTCTGCCCAACTACGACCTCCACTTCTATCTTTTTTGCCATGAGAATCAGGGCCATGCAACTGGAGTACTGACCCAACTACACGGGCCCAGGTACCGACCCATCATGTACCTATCAACCACCCTAGATCTGGTCATCCGAGGCTCACCCGGTTGTGTACGAGCCGTGGCTGCCTGCGCTGTACTACTACAGAAGGTAGGTGACATAGTCTTGGACTCCCCGTTGACCCTCTATACTCCCCATTCGGTGCAGGAAATCCTGAATCAGGCCCAGACAAAACACCTCTCTGCTGCCAGGTTGACTAAGTACGAAGTGGCTCTCCTAACACCTACTAACCTGACTCTAAGACGATGCACCATTTTGAACCAGCGTCTCTTCTTCCTGTTATTAAGGAGGAAGAGAAGGGGAGGATAATGGTGTGAAAAATGAAAATTTTACAACTTCTACTAACTATTTTAACCTCTCAACTTCTAATCAATTTTCCAACCTAGTAGGGAATCACCTTGAGGACCATCACGACTGCTTTTCTTTGATGGAACTTGAGTCAACAGCCATCAGTCCGGTGAGGGAGACTCCCATTCCAGAGGCCAAAAACTTTTTTGTAGATGGTTCCAGGTATTACACCCCAGACGGTAAGCCACACACTGGATATGCTATAACTACAGTCAGTGAGGTTGTGGAGAAAGGCTCTTTGAGCTCACACATGTCAGCACAGGAGGCTGAGTTGTGGGCACTGGCAAGGGCTTGTGAGATCCACAAGGAGCAGAGGGTTAACGTCTATACGGACTCTAGGTATGCTTTTGGGATAGCGCATGACTTTGGTCCAATCTGGAAAGCTAGAGGGTTTTTAACTAGTTCAGGGAAGCCGGTGAAACATGCGGAGTTAATCAAGAGACTGTTCGTTGCCTTCCGCCTGCCACACGAAATAGCCATTTTGAAAGTGAAGGCACATACGGCTGACAGATCTCTGGAGGCCAATGGGAACGCCTTGGCAGATAGAGCTGCCAAGGAAGGCGCCCTGAGCCCCACTGTAGAGACCTTGATGCTGGCCATCCCTTCTGATGTATCTCTGGAAGAGTTTAAGAAACTGCAGAGGCAGGCAGAGATGCAGGAGAAGAGGAGGTGGACAGCTTTGGGGGCTACACAAGGCCCAGATGACATCTGGGGTCTTGGGAACAAATGGTGTCTGCCAAGATCACTTTTTCCAATGATGGCCCATTCAAGTCATTACCCGGGGCACCAGTCAAAGATGGTTATGTGTGCGCAGGTGGAAGAACACTGGATTGCTCCTGGGTTCACTACTGCAGCATCCAATTTTGCAGCTTCTTGCCTGGTCTGTGCTTTGCACAACCCTGGCAGAACTGTGAAACCACCAGAGCGGCATTCGCCCAAACTGGAATATCCCTTTCAGCGCATACAGATAGACTACATTACAATGCCAAGGAGTGGGCCATACAAGCATGTCTTGGTCTGTGTGGATATGTTTTCAGGATGGCCGGAAGCATGGCCCATTCGATAAGCCAACGCCACTACCACAGCAAAAAAGATCCTGTCTGAGATAGTGTGTCGCTGGGGCCTGCCTGAAATTATCGAGTCGGATCGCGGCTCTCACTTCACAGGTCAGATTTTTACAGAGGTATGTAAGGCTCTTCATGTCAACCAGGGATTACATACCCCGTATCATCCTCAAAGCAGTGGTAAGGTTGAACGTCTTAATGGGATCATTAAGAACAGGATCTCAAAAATCATGGCTGATACTCAAAAACCATGGCCTGAATGTCTCGCTATAGCCCTTTATTCCATCAGGAATGCCCCCAGGAAGCCCCGGGTTATCACCCTACGAAGCTTTGTTCGGTAGTCCTCCAAAGACGGGATTGTACTACCCTCAACAGCTGTCGTTTTTACATTCTCAGCTGACGGGGTATGTGCAGTCTCTGCAAAGGGAGCTCCAAAGAGTCCACCACCGGGTCCGAGAGTCCCTCCCGGACCCAAACTCAATAACCAGTGTTCATTCTATTCAACCAGGTGATTGGGTCGTGCTAAAGAAACACCAGAGGACGGGACTAGAGCTGAGATATCTTGGTCCATTCCAGGTGCAGCTGACGACGCCAACCTCTCTGAAGCTCGAAGGACGAGACAACTGGGTCCACGCCAGTCACTGCAAGAAGCTGTTCAACTACATCAAAGAATGAGAAGTGTCATTTTTGTTTACTTGTTTAGCTTAATTTATTTTAGCGATGGAAATGCACCTAAGACTAACAAGGGCCACAAGGAGACATTTGTAATAGTAACTCTGGCTCCTGCAGTTCGCTTGTTTAAATTCTTGTGCGGTGTTGTAGTGAGGGAGATCACCAATGAACAACGACAGTAGAGCGTCCAAAGGGGGGGATTTACAAGGGTCAGGTTCACACTGACGGGAGCAGGGCAGAGCCAGAGCAATAGCTAGTGAGGGTTGGAATCCTTTTGAAGGTTTGGGAAGCTTCGGGGATTTCTTGTTTTCCATTGGATCCTGGCTAAAGGAAATGGGAGTATATATACTTATGGTGTTTCTGTTTCTATTCCTTCTATATGCCGGAGTGAAATGTTCCTGTTGTCTAATCGACCGAGTTACCAAAGCCAGAGTAGATGACTACGTTTTCGTTGCCGAGATGAGACGCCCTGAAGACCAACCCATGGACCGGACACAGAGGATTTCAGACCGACCAACGATCGACGCAACCCACCACCTCATGTCCTCCCTCTGAGTCACCTCCCCTAAAGCAGATTCTACATGTCAAGTTCCACGTGTCAAGATTTGTTTTTAGACTTGCTTTATGATCCACGTGTCAAGATTTATTTTAAGATTTGCAAGATTTGTTTTAAGACTTGCGTTAAGATTCTACGTGTCAAGATGGACTGTCTGTTGTTTTCTATCATCTGTTTGGTTTTTTACATTCAGAACTTTACAAGAGGAACTGTTTCTTTCCAAGGAAGATCGAGATTCATCGAGGAACACTGGGGAGCAAATGACAAAGAGGAGGGACTGTCGTGGAAATTTTATTATGTGGACATTATATTCTAGGATGTGCGTGTTATAAGTTGTCATCTGTCTCCCTGTGTTGGATTTGAATGTGGTTTGAAATCCAAACCAGCGGCAAAACCGTCAGTATGAAAACCTTCTTTTGGGTTTAGAGACATACCTGCTTTTAAGACATTTAAGCTTTGTCTCAACACTGGTACCGTGTTGAGATAATAACTGTATTTGTCCCCGCAGATATGTCAATAACCCATAGGAACGAGTAGATTGAGCAGTATCTGAATGGGGTCCATATTGACAAGTGATGGGGGATGGGGACAAACATGGCTGACGGGGATCATGGAGATGACTCAGGGATGTGTCATCTCCAGGAGGCCGGTCGGTCATTCTGGTCCACGCCCCTGTCCTTTTGATATGTAAATGTAATTACTGGGCAACCTGGCTTTCTGTGTACAGCCAGGGGGCTACTGGGCGTGTGCAATTGTCTAATAAATTAAACGGACCAGGAGCCACAGCTCACTTGGCCAGGGGATTTCCAACTTGAAGCAGCGTGTTTGTCTGATTCCTCCTGGGATAGAGAAGTACTTTGTGTCCTATACAGAAAGAGCTAAATATAGCGTGTATTTTTATAGTGACGGATTTGTTTGTACTGGGCGCACTTTAATACTGAAGTGTACCTTTTTTAGTGCACCAGGACTTTATGCACAAAGACCAAACTTTCCATAACACTTCCCTTCACATCCAAGCTCCTAGAAAAACTAGTGTTCAACCGCCTTTCCCTCTTCCTGTCCTCCAATTCCCTACTTGACCCCCTGCAATCTGGCTTCCGTCCCCTACACTCAACTGAGACTGCCCTCACCAAAGTCACCAACGACCTCCTAACTGCTAAAAAACATGGCCACTATTCTATTCTCATCCTGCTTGACCTCTCGGCTGCTTTTGACACTGTTGACCACCCCCTCCTTCTACAGACCCTCAGCTCTCTTGGTCTCTGTGACACTGCACTCGCTTGGGTTGACTCCTATTTATCCAAAAGGTCCTTCTCTGTGTCCTTTGCTGGTAACTCCTCCTCTTCATTGCCTTTATCTGTTGGTGTACCTCAAGGCTCTGTCCTTGGTCCTCTGCTCTTTTCCATCTACACCTGCTCCCTGGGAAAAATCATCAACAGCTTTGGCTTTAATTACCACCTCTACGCTGATGACACTCAGATCTACCTCTCTACCCCTGATATCTCACCCCCTGTCCTTTCCAAAGTCAGTGACTGTTTATCTGGCATCTCCTCCTGGATGGCCTCGCACCACCTAAAGATCAACATGTCCAAGACTGAGCTCCTACTTATTCCTCCCTCTAATGCCTCCCCACCTCCTGACTTCTCTATCACAGTGGAGGGTATCACCATCTCCCCATCAAACCAAGTTCGCTGTCTTGGAGTTACACTTGACTCTGCTCTTTCCTTCATCCCCCACATCCAGTCTCTTTCCTCCTCCTGCCGCTACCAATTGCGTAATATTTCCAGAATTCAACCATTTCTTACTGCTGTCACCACAAAACAACTCATACACGCCCTGGTAATCTCCCGACTTGACTATTGCAATAATCTCTTATCTGGCCTCCCTCTGTCCCGCCTCTCCCCCCTACAATCCATCCTGAACGCCTCAGCCAGGCTAATTCACCTCACCCGCCGCTCTGTCTCTGCCGCTCCCCTCTGCGAGTCCCTTCACTGGCTCCCCATCCACTGCAGAATTAAGTTCAAAATCCTTATCCTTACCTACAAAACCCTCACTAACTCAGCTCCCCACTACCTGTCCTCACTAATCACCAAATACACCCCAGCCCGCTCCCTAAGGTCAAACAGCGACCTGCGCCTAGCTTCTCCCCGCATCACCTCTTCCCATGATAGACTGCAGGACTTCACACGCGCAGCCCCCATTCTCTGGAAAGCTATCCCTCGTACGGTCAGACTTTCCCCTAATTTCTCTTCCTTCAAACGCTCCCTTAAAACATTCCTATTTAGGGAAGCCTACCACCCAACTCACTGACGCAACCATCAATCACTCTCACCTTACAGTCCTCTCCTCCTGTTTCCAACCCCAACCCCTCTAGATTGTGAGTTCCTACGGGAATAGGGCCTCATCCCCTCCTGTACTGTTTGTCAAATGTTGTTCAATGTATTGTAACCCGTCTATACTGTGCCTATTGTACAGCGCTGCGGAATATGCTGGCGCTTTATAAAGAATAATAATAATAATAATTGTAAACTCATGGGATGTCTAGCTGAGCACTTGTGTAAAGTGCTGTATCAGTAGGACAATTATCCTAAGGGCAGGGCCATCTGTTCCTTATGTGTTTTAGTATGTCTCATGTCTGCTCTCCCCCATTGTACAGCGCTGCGGAATATGCTGGCGCTTTATAAATACAGAATAATAATAAATAATAAAATGTGTCAGAAACTGAGCTACAGGAATTACCAGAACGACCGATACTGGTTTACCTACAAACATTTTTGAAATACCTCTGTATTTTCAATATTGATGGAATTTTGCTCTGTTTGGTGAAAGTCCCTTTGCTGAGCACTTTAAAAATTCAAAAAATCGCATACCACTGATACAGACATTACACATGCGATCATACATAACACGCAATGCAAATTCTACAATGGCTAAGGTGACAGCAAGTTAAAGGACACCGACAATCTGTCGCAAATTCCGTAGAGTTTGAAGAGAGCGTATTCTATTCTTAAACCTATTTCCCGAATATCCGTAGATAAATCCTCTTTTTGAACCTTTCCGCCTCTTTGCCGCCTCCACCCTTTCTCACCCCATGCATTGAAGAAAGAGGACATGTTTCAGGTAATGAAAGCCTTCAACTTTGAAATCATAGTGAGTTGAAACATTGTATAGGTTTTCATGTTTGTCACCGCTGTATTATATCCCCTTGCTTTTTCTAGACAAGAAGTGGATGGCTGAGAAACACTGGAGGAACCCAAGGTTCAATTGTGTACATGTCGAATAGTTTGGGAATCTCCTTGGAAAAATGGAAAGTCATCCTACTTGTTAGAGACATTTGGTGAGAAACGAACATCCAAGTAATTGTTACCAAGGGCCGACATCAAGGATGACAGCCCATGATATGTTCAGGGGGCCCAGGGACTCCAGATGGCCCTGGACTTGCCAAACCCTGTGCTACTTATCTAAGTGCCACAGATGTAAGGATTCCTAAATTTCCTAGATGCCACCCAAGAGTGGTGCACCGTCACCAACTAATCTCCCGGTGGGCCGCAGCATCTGATGCCAGAAAGAGCAATCTGGTTCATCACTGAGGGAAACGTCACCTCTGAGGGAGCAGCAAAAGAAGAGGGTCGCCTATACTTTATTTGTACAGTCTGAGCAGCTCAACAGTGATTGGAGCATGTATAGGAATAATTATTTGTGAATGACTGTGGTTATACTCAGGCCAGGATTTCCCATAAGGCCACAAAGAACATTGCCTCGGGAGGTAGGTGGTAGAAAGGCATATGAACGCAGACTCACAATAAATCATATAGGAAAGAAGCTCCAATTCATCGCCCTCCGAATTTGGACTCTCTGGAACGTCACTTTCCATTCTTAGGATTAGAAATAAAGGTTAGAAACTAGGATTTGGGGTTAATTAGGGTTAGGTCTAGGGTATAGTTAGGTTAATATTGTGCTTGTTTTAGGGTTAGAGTTATATTTAGGGTTAGTTTGGGGTTGCCTACATTTTGCTCCATTTTTTCTTCAATTTTAGGCAACAGATTCTGCTCTTTTGCTGCAAGCACTGCGAACGTCAAAATAAGTGGCAGAATTTGTTGCTTATAAATTAAGCAAAAATGGGGCAGAATGTTAAGGTTAGAGGTAACACTAAACCTAACCCCAAACGTAACCCTAAACCTGAATGCAAATCTATCCCTTAAACAAGCCCAAATAGTAACCTGACCCTAGCCTTAACCCTAAGACAAGCCCAAATAGTAACCTGACCCTAGCCCTAACCCGAAAACAAGCCCAAATTATTATTATTATTATTATTCTTTATTTATAAAGCGCCAGCATATTCCGCAGCGCTGTAAAATAAGCACAGTACAGACAGGGTTACAATACATTGAACAACATTTGACAAACAGTACAGGAGGAGATGAGGGCCCTATTCCCGTAGGAACTCACAATCTGGGAGGGTTGGGGTTAGAAACAGGAGGAGAGGACTGTAAGGTGAGAGTGATTGATGGTTGCGTCAGTGAGTTGGGTGGTAGGCTTCCCTAAATAGGAATGTTTTAAGGGAGCGTTTGAAGGAAGAGAAGTTAGGGGAAAGTCTGACAGTACGAGGGAGAGCGTTACAGAGAGTGGGGGCTGCGCATGAGAAATCCTGCAGTCTATCATGGGAAGAGGTGATGCGGGGAGAAGCTAGGCGCAGGTCACTGTTTGACCTTAGGGAGCGGGCTGGGGTGTATTTGGTGATTAGTGAGGACAGGTAGTGGGGAGCTGAGTTAGTGAGGGTTTTGTAGGTAAAGATAGGATTAAAATAGGATAAAATAATAACCTGACCCTAGCCTTAACCCTAAAACAAGCCCAAATAGTAACCTGAACATAGCCCTAACCACAAAACAAGCCCAAATAGTAACCTGACCCTAGCCTTAACTGTAAGACAAGCCCAAATAGTAACCTGACCCTAGCCTTAACTGTAAGACAAGCCCAAATGGTAACCTGACCCTAGCCCTAACCCTAAAACAAGCCCAAATCGTAACCTGGCCGTAGTCCTAACCCTAAAACAAGCTCAAATAGTAACCTGAACATAGTTCTAAACCTAAAACAAGCCCAAATGGTAACCTGACCGTAGTCCTCCTAACCCTAAAACATGCCAAAATAATAACCTGACCCTAGTCCTAACCCTGCAACAAGCCAAAATGGTAATGTGACCCTAGTCCTAACCCTAAGAGAAGCAGAGAGTAACCTGCCCCGAACCCTATCCATAAGACAAGTCCAAATAGTAACCTGACCCTAACCCTAACCCCAAGACAAGTCCAAATAGTAACCTGACCCTAGCTCTAACCCTAAAATAAGGCAACAGTAGTCCTAACCCTAAAACATGCCAAAATAGTAACCTGACCCTAGTCCTAACCCTAAGAGAAGCCAGATAGTAACCTGACCCAAACCCTAGTCCTAAAACAAGTCCAAATAGTATTCTGACCCTAACCCCAAGACAAATTCAAATAGTAACCTGACCCTAGCCCTAACCCTAAAACAAGTCCAAATAGTAACCTGACCCTAGCTCTAACCCTAAAACAAGTCCAAATAGTAACCTGATCCTATCCCTAATCCTAAAATAAATCCAAATAGTAACCTGACACTAGCCCTAACCCTGAAATAAGCCCAAATAGTAACTTGACCCCAGCCCTAACCCGAAAACAAGCTCAAATAGTAACCTGACCGTAGTCCTAACCCTAAAACAAGTCCAAATAGTAACCTGATCCTAGCTCTAATCCTAAAATAAATCCAAATAGTAACCTGACCCTATCCCTAATCCTAAAATAAATCCAAATAGTAACCTGACACTAGCCCTAACCCTGAAATAAGCCCAAATAGTAACTTGACCCCAGCCCTAACCTGAAAACAAGCTCAAATAGTAACCTGACCGTAGTCCTAACCCTAAAACAAGCCCAAATATTAACCTGACCGTAGTCCTCATAACCCTACAACAAGCCAGAGCGTAACCTGACTCGAACCCTATCCCTAAATCAAGTCCAAATAGTAACCTGACCCTAACCCTATTCCCAAGACAAGTCCAAAAAGTAACATGACCCTAGCCCTAACCCTAAAATAAGGTAACAGTAGTCCTAACACTAAAACATGCCAAAATATTAACCTGACCCTAGTCCTAACCCTAAGAGAAGCCAGATACTAACCTGACCCAAACCCCACCCCTAAGACAAGTCCAAATAGTATTCTGACCCTAACCCCAAGACAAGTTGAAATAGTAACCTGACCCTAGCCCTAATCCTAAAATATGTCCAAATAATAACCTGACCCTAATCCTAAAATAACTCCAAATAGTAACCTGACACTAGCCCTAACCCTGAAATAAGCCCAAATAGTAAATTGACCCTAGCCCTAACCCGAAAACAAGCTCAAATAGTAACCTGACCGTAGTCCTAAACCTACAACAAGCCAGAGCATAACTTGACCCGAACCCTATCCCTAAGACAAGTCCAAATAGTAACCTGACCCTAGCCCTATTCCCAAGACAAGTCCAAATAGTAACATGACCCTAGCCCTAACCCTAAGACAAGTCCAAATAGTAACCTGACCATAGCTCTAACCCTAAAATAAGTCCAAATAGTAATCTGACACTAGCCCAGACCCTAAAATAAGCCCAAATAGTAAATTGACCCCAGGCCTAACCTGAAAACAAGCTCAAATAGTAACCTGACCGTAGTCCTAACCCTACAACAAGCCAGAGCGTAACTTGACCCGAACCCTATCCCTAAGACAAGTCCAAATAGTAACCTGACCCTAACCTAATCCCAAGACAAGTCCAAATAGTAACATGACCCTAGCCCTAACCCTAAAACAAGTCCAAATAGTAACCTGACCCTAACCCTAATCCCAAGACAAGTCCAAATAGTAACCTGACCATAGCTCTAACCCTAACATAAATCCAAATAGTAATCTGACACTAACCCGGACCCTAAAATAAGCCCAAATAGTAACTTAACCCCAGGCCTAACTCTAAAATAAGTACAAGCATATAAAAATGTGACCAGCTCAACACCCCACTGCAGCCCAAAGTTGAGGACACCTTGAAGCCCTTAAATAGACAATTAGCACAAACGGTTACAATGGCGCATACAGTGCATTAAATTTCAATATTTTTACCAATTGTGAACCCCCAGATACAGTTAGGGGATCACAGAAGTATCCTCTTCTAATTTCAGATTCTCTGAAATAAAACACAAATGGAATCCCACCATAGTGTAATATTGTATTAAATCAACGCATTTATTTAAAATGCCGGCTGGGTGGAGTAGAGGTAATGTCACCGCTCTGCATGGAGAGAGCCTGTGGAGTCATGGGTTCGATCCCAGCGAGCAACCTCTCCAGTAAGTGTCCTTGGCAAGACACCAACGGTACATACTCGCCACCAAGGACATACTTGAAAACAAGAGAAATCTCAATGTATCCTTCCTGGTAAAATCCTTTCATAAAAAATAATAATTTAACCCCTTAAGGACGGGAGTAATTTTACAACTTCGGCGCTGTTTCGGAAGTAGACGTTTGCTGAGCTCATTTTGACCATTTTTAAGTCACGTATTCTTATACCACCCAGACAAATTATATATCGTTCTTTCCGGCAGACTCGGCAGATTAATAATATATCATTATTATATGTATATGTCATGCCCTGCCAAAATGCTATAACAAAAAATGTAAAAAAAATTAGAATTTTCAATAAAATTTCAATCTTCAACAGTGTGTAAAGTGTTTTTTTTTAATTTTATTATCCGAGGCTCTGCGGTCATATTCTATTGGGTAGATTGTTAAAAAAATTAGAACGGTGAACCCATTTTTTTTTGGGGAGAAATTGCGTGATTTTAGCTAAACCCCCCAAAAAAAAAATCATTAGTGAAGCATCATTGTTCACATTATAATTGAAATGTGAACAATAGTGCTGCATTAAAAAAAACAAAATTTTTTTTATTATTATATTTATTATTTTTTTATTATTTAATTAATTATTTTTTTATTATTTTTTATTTTTACTTTTTTTACACTTTTATTTCACTTTTACCATGGTCATGTTTGATATCATTGGAAAGGCCATGCTCTGGCCTTTCCAGCAATATCATACATGACCCCCTAGCTGCCACCGATCAGGAGATAAAAGGGTTCAAAGAACCCCCTATCTCCTGCAAGGGATTTCCATGGGAAATCCTTTGCAGCTAGGGGGTTCCCGGTTAACTGACATCATCACGCATGGCGCGATGAGTCAGTTGACCGGGGGGTGACCCAGAGGTGGGGGCTGCCATCCATGATGGCGGCCCCACCGGAAATAGGCGCGATCGGGCACAAATTAGTGCCCGGTCGCGACCTGGCAGCTAAGGGGTTAACCCCCCATACATCGCTGGAAGGTCAGGCTGTGACCCTTCCAGCGATGCTGGCCACAGCCGCCGGGGACCAAGCGATCGGGAGATAGAGGGATCCGAAGGATCCCTCCCCTCCCCTCCAGGCGCTTCCCTGCTGCTCGGCGGGGGGACGCCTGAAACTGACGTCATCGCGCCACCGGCGCGATGACGTCACAACGCTGGAGGAGGGATCACACTGATCTGACTCCGGGGGAGTCAGAACAGCGTGGGAAGCGACCGGAGAAGGTGAGTATCTCCCGGGGGGGCTCTAAACGCCGAGGACGTACATTTACGTCCTGCGGCGGCAAAGCCCGCCTAATGCAGGACGTAAATGTACGTCCTGCGGCGTTAAGGGGTTAAAAGACCTAAAAAAAGCACATAACAAAATGTGCATATACTGCCGCAGTGGCTCAGACCTCCCGATATGTGGATATTGTCCTCCAAGGCTCTTACACCGTCAGGTTCTAGTTAGGGATGTGCGTTTCGGGTTTCGGAATTTCAGAATTTTCACGAAATTTCCCGATTCGTGTTTTCGGATGCGGCCGAATTTCCGAAAAATTTTAGATCCGAAAAGTTCAGATCCGAAATGCTTTCCGAGCCGAAACGAAATATTTTTGGATTTTTCGAATGGGCTTGAAATGTGGCAAACGAGGAGAACAGATGTTCCGAAAACGAAAAATTTTCCGAAAACGAAAAATTTTGTAAAAACGAACATTTTCTGAAAAAACGAAAGTTTTTCGAAAAAACGAAAAGTCGATACAAAAAACGGTCAAATGATCACGAAAATACGAAAAATGGTCGATATGCCAAAAAATGTGCAATTCCGAAAAACAAAAATTTTCCGAAAACGAAAATTTTGTAAAAACGAAAATTTTGTAAAAACGAAAATTTTCTGAAAAACCGAAAAGTCGATACAAAAACCGAGCACAGTGACACGAAAATACGAAAAATGGTCGAAATTCCGAAAAAAAAATGTACCCGAAAAACAGGTCGAACCGAATCGAATCGAAACCGAAATTGGTCGAAACGAGCCGAATCGAAAAGTTTAAAAATCCGAAAAATCGAACCGAAAAAAAAATCGGTGCACAAGTCTAGTTCTAGTCTGTTTACCAATGAATTGCATAAAGAATAACCCTTCTAGGATTCGGCCGAATTTCCGAATCGGGTCGGACCCGAAAACCAATAGATCCGAAAAGCTTCCGAGCCGAAACGAAAAATTTTCGGATTTTTCGAATTGACTTGAAATGTGTCAAATCGAAATTTATTTTTGCTCTATTCATGATTTCGGTTCCATTCGTGATTTCGGTTCCATTTCGGTAATTCTGGACATCGTATATTTAACTATTATCAGTTATATCGCTGATTCTGTAAATTTTGTATTTGTAAATGCATATCACTTGTTTCTTGTGGCATTCGGGTCAGTTTAGCGTTTTTTAAATCGTTTTGTTCATTTTTTTTGTTCCTTGGCTTTCATACCATTTTAATATGATTAAATAAAGTTGTGAAATGTATATTTAAAACTTTTAATCTTGCCATGGCCGTGGCATGTTCACATTGTTTTTCCAAAAGTTCCATTTCCACATTGTGGCGTGTGGCTTCAGCTTCCTTGCGTGCGGCTTCAGCTTCCATTTCTGCCTTCTGGCGTGCAGCTTCAGCTCACATTTCTGCCTTCTGGCGTGCTGCTTCAGCCTCCATTTCTGCCTTCTGGCGTGCGGCTTCAGCCTCCATGCGTGCGGCTTCAGCTCCCATTTCTGCTTTCTTTTTGACGAAGGCTGCCTGAATTTTAGAAGCTTCAGCATCAGCACGGGCCTTTATGAATTGTTGACTGAGTGTGGAAGACCTTCATTGTAGGGATTTGGAAGACCTTGAGGAGTGTCTGGAGGATGCAGAGCGGTGGGATCTGGATTCATGGAGCTGTGCAATTCTTACTTCTGCCTTTGTCTTTGTTTGCAGCACTAAATTGTCTCTTTCTAGATTGAGCTCATTGAATCTCTTTAGTTCTTCCAGTGACACTTTAGTGTTGTACCGCTTTAAGAGATGAATATATTTAACACACAGTCTTTGATAATTCTGATAAGCGACATCTAATTGCTTAATAGTGCTCTCTAGTTGTAATGCATCATGACATGGTTGAGAGAGAGCTGACATGCATGTGACATTAGTACACCATAGATCATTCGTTTGAGACACCAACTCTTTTGCGTGAGCTTCAAGATTTTGTTGTACTTTCCAGGTTGGTTTTGTTAATCTTTTTCTCTTTTGTTTGGTTCAGGGTTTAATTCCTGATTTGAAAGGATTTCTGAGTCTGGTAGTGTGTCAGATTGCATGTTGATTTGCTGGAACATTTTGCTGACAAGGAGAGGGTTAATGATCTAGTTCTATAGCAGCAGAGAAATGTATCAATTTTGCTCAGCTCAGCTAGGATTTCTAGGCACTGGGTGAAGAAAGATTTGTTTTTACTTTCTTTTCACAGTCAAATCACATGCAATGCATACAGAGAAATAAACTGGTTGTAGTGTACAGATGCACTGTATAAACGGTTTGTAAGGCACAGATGTATTGAACTTTCACAGCACTAATATTCTTTGTTGAATGCTATGCTGGGACTTGTTTGCAGGCACATACAGGCTTGTGGTAATGGCTGCACTGTGTGAAGCTGCTATTTCCACTGTCCCTACAGCGTCTCCCTGTGTATCCAGAGCTAGCAAGGATCCTATGGAGGATGTCTGACTGATCTTTCTTGATCTTTTGGCTGATCTTTCCAAGATCTTCTGACTGATATATATGATTTTTTGACTGTTCTGTTTCTCCACCAAAGCACTGAGAATGTGATCTCTTAACTTACTGTTGTGATGAGATGGCTATAGCTCCCAGTCTAGATGAATTACAGGCAGTGACTCAATCGAGATGACACCTTGAAGATCTGTTGAAGTTTTATTCCAAAACTGTAGAAAATCCACAACAATATACATTGGATAGGTCAAAAAATCATAATGAATCTGAGTCCATAAGGCTTGCAAAGGATTACTGGGAAGGGAACAAGGGTGCTATCTGAACAGGAATCCCTGCGCCATGAGGAAGGGAGGAGAGAAACCCAGGGGTAGATAAGACATGTGCAATTCTTAAAGGCATATCCGTGAAGTGGCGAATTTGTAGGATGTATAGAAATATGTAAAAACCAAAAAATGACATTTCAAATGACGGTAAATGCTTTTCCTTTAATCTATCCATAAACAACTGCTTGGGGCGGCAGCCTGTATGAAAAGAGGAGACATTTTCGGACATGCAGAAAAAGTTTACTGATTTTTTGGCGGTGTAAAGCAGGAGAATGGAAACTTCTAGACCAAAAAGCCGATTTGGAAAGTGAGATAAATGGGAGAATTTTTCTGGTTCGGCTATTTTGACCTAGAATTTTCCATTCTCCAGTCATTCTCCTGAGTTTCACCTTTCTCTGAATAACCCTGTCAGGGTTATTCAGAGAGCGGTGAAGAGCAGGAGAATGACTGGAGAATGGAAAATTCTAGGTCAAAATAGCCAAACCTGAAAAATTCTCCCATTTAGGCTAGGGTCAGACTAGCGAATTTTTAACGTGCGTTTAGGCGCACTTAATCACGGCCACACTAGCAGCAAATGACGGGCAATGACGGCCAATATACGAAGTACGGTCGCACGAAAGTCCGGCTGCACAATGCAAGTGGAAAATGAACGCATTTTTTCGAGAACGCAGAACCGCTAGTACGGACGTACAGAGTGCGCTGCGTCCACTAGCGGCGTGTGTGCGTGATTTGGAGACGTCAGACCCTGCTCATGTCCGGCCAACATAACGTCCAGACACCCAAAGTTTCCTGGTTTGGATCCGTAAAAAATCACGCACAAAAATACGCATCCTATGAATGTTTTGGCTATTTTGACCTAGAATTTTCACTTCTCCAGTTATTCTCCTGCTTTTCACCGCTCTCTGAATATCCCTGTGAATGTTTAATCCCAAGGTGAAAAATAACATTGCTTTAGATTTTTTTCAAACACCAGTTAGATGCATCATATTAGGATGTTTTAGGGAAATTAATTCTCTTAATCTCAATCAGAAGCAGACACCACCCCACCCTCAGTATATTGTACAATGTATCAAATTGATTACCAGGCTAAAAACACCTGGTGTTATGCCCGTTTGTGAACAGAGGTCATTTAGAGTTGATAATCTTTCCACGTACACATTAGTTTTTAATTCAATATCTAATAAACCGTTGCTTATAATATTCTTCAGTAAAGAGTCTCTTTATTTCTAGATTTTTTAGTATTTTTTTAAGCATTTTCTATACTTTTTCAAAATTTCTTTTTTTTTCCGTACCCGAACCGAATACGCCCAAAAAGTTCGAAATTCGCGAACTTTCGAACTGCCAAAGTTTGGGTCGAACTCCGAACCGTCCGAACCTGAACAGCTCATCCCTAATTGGGAACACACAAGTTCTTTCTAGGTTCATTATTAATTATTAGGCCCCTGTCATGTATTATGTTGCTGAGTCTATGTTACCTATCCATGGTAGAGAGCAGAGGTCGGGGACCGTGGCCCTTCAGACGTTTTGGAACTACATCTCCCATGAGACTTGGCCAACCAATGTCATACCTGTCAGGATCGGCATGGGAAAGGAACCAAATATGCAGGAATTGGAATATTCTACAAAGTTTAATGAGGTTTAACATATGTGAGGTTAATTCTTTAGCAGAACAGAAGAATATCCACGTAATAGTCTAGCATAGCGGAGTGTCTACAATCTTTAGCAGACTTAGAATAGCACAATCAATAATATTCAAATATAGGATAAGATCTTCAGTCAATACTTAGCTGTTCTAGGAATGGAGATTTTAGGACACAACTGTAGGAGACTTGGTTAGGAGAACAATGGAAAACAATAATGGAGACTAACAGAGAACAATAATGGAGACCAACAGAGAACAATAACCAAGAACAATAATCAAGCATTGACTCATTGGGCTTCTGTGCATTTATACTAGACTCCTCAATCAATCAGATCCTCCTCAGCTGGGTGCTGGGCAGGATGATGTATTTAGTAATGATGTGGTCTCGCGCGCGTAGCCAGAACACACCTGGTATGATTACCATGAGGAGAGACCTGGGGCTAAAGGCGCTGTACTGTTGTATTTGAGGACTGCACAGCATGTGAAGAATTCACGGCGAACCGGACAGTAAGTTCATTACGAGAAGGGAAAGGGGTTGTATCGTGACAATACCACAGCCTGGAGACCATGGGATACGCTGGAGGTCCCTTGTTTTATCTGATCCAGGCCAGATCTTACCTTTTCATCCCTCAACATCCAATCCAGGACTCCCCGGCAGCTCACTTTGTCTCCTACCACCTGACCTACTGAGCACTGACCCACTCCTTATTTAAGGGCGGTTCTCCATTTAGATAGTGCTCTGACCTGAGTCTCAGATTGGAGTCAGTACTGCTCCTCCAGATTGTATCCTGTGACCTAAGCCTGCAGTGTTTTCAGCAATCCTAGCCTACAGAGTTCCTCTGATCTAGCCTGCAGTGTATCCAGCAATCCTAGCCTGCATTGTTCCTGTGCTGCTACCAACAGCATTTCAGTTCCAGAACCTTCAGCCTTGTGGACTCTGCCTTCCAGAACCTTCAGCCGTGTAATTCCTGCCTTTCAGAACCTTCAGTCGTGTGGCCTCTGTCTTCCAGAGCCTTCAGCTTTGTACCCTCCAAACCTTCTGTCTGCTTAAAGTCCTGCAACCTGCCTATGGTGATCCAGTCTTGTCCAACCTTTGCGAGTTCTGCCTTGTACAGCATTGTTCATCATTGCGTGTCCAGCCTCCTTCAGGGGCGACCCAGCAGCAGTATAATAAACTTTCAACCTTGCCAAAGCCTGTTTTTGTGAATCCCAGCCTGAAGGGTCTGCAATGTCACTTCCTGATAGTCCCACCATGGCTTGTGCCGGGTGCCACCGTGACACCTAATGAGTGGCTGAGCAACATGGGAGATGTAGATCTAACACATCTGGAGGGCCAAGGTTGCTAACTCCTTGTGTAGAGGATCCAGCACCTCTTGGTGCAGGCAGAAGGACAATGGGAACAAATAGTTCCTAGTGTCCTTCCACCAGCCCTGTGAGATTGCATACACTTATTCTCATGGAGCTCTCTGTCTGGTCTCCATGGAGTCTTATTGTCTTCAGCAGATGCACCATATATGGGAGATGTTAATTTACAGGTACAAAACCGAGTTATTCCAACCAGCTCGTTCTCCATCTTGTAAACCTTGGTGTTAAGTGATTTTGCTTCAGCACAATCACTTAACACATAGCTCTTATCCAACCAAAATATCCCATACTCACCTCAGATCTATCGATGCAGAGGGCAGTGCGATCCACCACTTCCTCGCTCCGCAGGCAGATGAACACTGGGAGAAAATAGTTCCCAGTGCTCTTCCCCAAATCCTTCCATCATCCCAGCTTGCACGAACTCGTGTCCATCTCCAGGTGCTTAGCACTGTGATGTTATCAAATTGTGGCTTGAAAGTATTACGACTCAAGCTGCTGAGAAGGTGACTCGGTCGTGATACAGACGTTAAAAAAAAGAGATGCAAATGTAAAAATGGCAGATGCCACATCTGAGTTTGATCTGGCCCTATAATGGCTCTGGAAAGTGGATAACTTCACCCCAGGGATGGAATAGGGCGATTCATCTCTGGAGTAGCAAAATAAATGGCTTACCTTGCTTCTACAGAAAAAATGGCGTCGCGCCCATACTCCCCGGAGTGGCTGCAACAGCCAGGAGTAACAGCCCAGTTAATGTATAAAACAAAACTAGAGAAAAAAGGTGTCATCTGCGCTCATTTCTATGTATTTCCATGTACAACAAAACACTATGAGGTTTTAGTTTGTTTCAATGGCCATTGCAACGTAAGCTCACTCGCCCCTTCAAGGCACCTCTTTATAGAGTGAGTACCTAACCAATGTAACCAAAAGCTGCTCTACTGACCTTGCTTCTACACTAACATTATCTCTGTGTCATAAAATTGTGTAACGCACATTGCGGAGCATTATCTCCATGATGCAGATCTTCATTCTATTTATATTATGCTAGGAATTTGCAATGATGTATCAAGCCGCTGCGCTCACAGGGATGTTGCATTAAGTCGGTGCGTGCTTTCATGTTTACTTTGACTTTGTCAGATGGTTTCTGAGGCTCAATATTTATTATGTTTACAAAAAGGCGTGAATTTACTGATATGCCGGCGAATTGACACGGGCATCACCAGTGTTTTAAAGGGATACTGTATTGAATAATAAAGTTTCCCTTTATTGTCCTTTAAATATTTGGGCAGATTTTGCTGACAGCCCCTGTTTAATTACTTTTTTTGATATTTTTGTTAGGTGAATTTACTCCCATTTTCTCCCTCGCCGCGTGCTGCTTCTCCTCTTCAGCTCAGGGACTCCCGAAATCAGAAGTCCCGAAGCTTTACTGTGCAGATTGGGTAGCATAGAATACACAAACTGTGCAGCGCTGCGGGACTTGTGCACTTTAAATACGAACGTTCCGCAGCACCTGCGCAGAGCGATGGATTAGAGCACTGCGTGCATGCGCAGATCCGATCCATTGGCTGCCTGTCTGTGACTGATCACTGCTGTGATTGGTCTCAGAGAGGGTGATGTCGGCATGCTGACATCACTAGTGACTGATCTGGTGACCGGCAGCCGGGAAATTCCAAATCCTGGCTACTGGTGGTGTTGGGTCACTGTCACGGTTCCCGGATCCCACCACGCAGTCCTTAAAGCCCAACACTCCACAGAGCCAAAAAACTACCAACAGGGTAGCCGTAAAGGAATCCCTAACTGTCTGGTCCTTAAAAATTGGCCAGGTATATGTATACTAGCAAGACAGAAAGAGTTAATCAAAGACAATGTCGTAATACAAAACCAGGTCAGCAACACGAGGGTAGTCAGACGAGCCAGAATCAGGAATACAGAGTATAGAATAGTCAAATGGCATAGCCGGGTCGATATCAGTGCAGAAGCGTAGTACAAGAAAATAGTCAAGGGCAACGGAAGGCAGAATAGTCAGAAAACAAGCAGAGGTCAATAACAGGTTAAATCACGAGAGAATTCAGGTACAAGGAGCTAAGGTATGGATAACCACGATCTGGCACTGCTTAGAAGGAACTGTTGGTTTTTAAAAGACCTTCACCAGACCACGTCCCCCTCTCAAGCCGCACCTCATGCAGCCACTTCCCTGCCTGTTTCAATTTAAACCGGGCGTTGGTGAGCGAGCAGCATCAGACATGCTGCCGTCAAGCACACCGGAAAGGCTGGAAGCCCCCAACGTTACAGTCACAGTGTCACCTTTCCAGCGATGTCTCTCTTTAACCCCTTAGTCACCAGTCTTTGATCCGGCACCAATTGAGGAGTGCTCCCGGAGGTGGGTGACATCTTGGATGTCAGCCAAGCCTCTAGGGCCTCCCTCTGCCCACTGACGTCATCACGCATGGGCACGATGAAGTCAGTTAGGGAATTATCCCCTAGCTGTCTAGGGGTTTCCCTAAAGAAACCTTGTGGTGGAGATAAGGAGGTACTTTGGACCCCCCTTATTTCCTGATCAGTGGAAACTAAGGGGCCAGAGCATGGCTTTTCCAATGATACCAGAAAAAAATGTAAAAAAATAAAAATGTCTTTTTTTTCATTAATGCAGCACTATTGTTCACTTTTCAGTTATAATGATGACGCACTAACGATTTTTTTTTCAGTTTTAGCTAAAATTGCATATTTTCTCAGAAAAATTAAGTAACGGGTTCCCATTTCTAATATTTTTTAACAAGCGTACCCCATAGAAAATATAACCGCAAAGGCGCGAATGATAAAAAAAAATATTTTACACGCTGTAGATGAATAAAGTTTTATGGAAATTCAATTTTGTTTTAATTTTTTGTTATAGCATTCAGGCAGGGCATGACGTATACATATAATAATGATATATTATGAATCTGTTGAGTCGGAAAAAAGGATCTATAATATGTCTGGGTTGTACAATAAAACGTGACTTCAAATTGTGTTTAAACATTATGAGCGAAAGCGGTAAAAAGGAGCTCAGCACACAGGGGTGAAATGGTCCAGCACTGAAAGGGTTAAAAAAAAAAAAAAAAAAGGATATCTCGTTTTTACATTGAATCCTATGGGATTCGCTTGTTTAAAGCTGTTGAACAGAAACACCGAAAACCAGATCATTTCACCGGAATTCCGTTGCAGTTCAGTATTCTGTGAATAGAAGACACAGTAGTCTTCCATGGTGCAATTTCGGTGCCACCTCACTGCGGCAAACTGCACCGTATTTTGCTGTTGATTCACCTGTCTCTGGTTGATTGACAACTTAGTGAATAGACATATCGGCCTGAAATTGCACCGAACTGTGACTTTTCCCACAGGGTGCAATTTCGTGGCCATTCGACTATTCAAAAAGCTGGCGATTCGCCAAAAAGTGCCATGCTGTTCGGTGTTTTATTTCGCCAGGTTTGTTCAGGAGAATCCCATAGGATTCAAATATTCAATGTTAAAAATATTAATGTTTTAATTCAATATCTAATAAACCGTTTATTATTTTAATCTGCAGCAAAAAGCCTCTTTATTTATTGATTATTTTTTTTTAGGATCTTTTAGACATTTTTCTGAATTTTTTGGGCAATTTTTTTTTCTGTTTTTAAATCATTTTTTCTTTTTTCTGTAACAGCCCTTTTTATTATCATTCATTGGATCTTATATGTAAATTCCAGGCATTTTCGTTCACTAGGTTTTTTTGCAAACAGTGATTCAATTTTGACACTTTAAGGCTAGGGTCAGACTGAGGCAGTGCGAACGCGCGTTCTGGCGCACTTAATCACGGCCGCACTAGCAGCAGATGCCGGGCAATGACGGCCAATATACGATGTACGGTCGCACAAAAGTCCGGCTGCGCAACGCAAGTGGAAAATGAACGCATTTTTTCGAGAACGTTAAACCACTAGTACTGACGTACAGAGTGCGCTGCGTCCGCTAGCGGCGTGTGTGCGTGAATTGGAGACATCAGACGCTGCTAATGTCCGGCTAACATAACGTCCAGATGCAAGAAGTGTTTTATTGATGATCCGTACAAAATCACGGATGAAACTGCGCATAGTATGACCGCTATTGCGTATTCCGTGAAAAATACGTCCATTCTTCGAACGCACATTTTCACGGACAACGTGAAAAATGCGTTAGTCTGACCCTAGCCTAAGGCTAGGGTCAGACGAACGCATTTTTCACATCTACCGTCAAAAAGTGCGTCGCTGCGTCTGAACGCATTTTTGTCACGGAATACGCGATAGCGGTCATACGATGCGCACTTTCGGCCGTGATTTTTACGGATCCAAACCAGGAAACTTTGGGTGTCTGGACGTTATGTTGGCCGGACATGAGCAGCGTCTGACGTCTCCAAATCACGCACACACACCGCTATGCGGACGCAGTGCACTCTGTACGTCAGTACTAGCGGTTCGACGTTCTTGCGAAAATGCGTTCGTTGGCCGCTTGCGTTGGACATCATTTGCTGCTACCACGGAAATAATAAAGTGCGGCTAAAGGCACATTCGCACTGCGTTTGTCTGACCCCAGCCTACATCGTATTGTTCTTTTTTTTATTACCCCGTTCGTCAGCTTGTCAGCTTTTTCTGGCGGCTGGTCTTTTTAGGTAAACTAAAAAAATGGTCGGAGCTGTGGCAATTGAGTTTTAATGTGGATAAGTGCAAGATAATGCACCTGGGGTGTAAAAACCCAAGGGCTGAATATAGAATATTTGATACATCTGAGGGTTGGGATTTAGGGGTTATTATTTCAGAGGATCTAAGGGTAAGTAGTCAATGTAATAGAGCAACAGGAAATGCTGGCAGAATGCTTGGTTGTGTAGGGAGAGGTATTAGCAGTAGGAAAAGGGAAGTGCTCATGCCACTGTACAGAGCACTGGTGAGACCTCACTTGGAGTACTGTGTGCAGTACTGGAGACCGTATCTCCAGAAGGATATAGACATCTTAGAGAGAGTTCAGAGAAGGGCTACTAAAATGGTGTACGGCTTGAAGGAGAAAAGTTACCAGGAAAGGGTTAATGATCTTAACATGTACAGCTTGGAAAAAAGACGAGACAGAGGAGATATGATAGAAACATTTAAATACGTAAAGGGAATCCACAAGGTAGAGGAAGGGAGTATATTTAAAAGGAAACAAAGTAGCAAAACAAGAGGACATAGTCTTAGATTAGAGGGGCAAAGGTTTAAAAGTAACATCAGGAAGCATTATTTTACTGAGAGGGTGGTGGATACATGGAACAGTCTTCCAGTTGAAGTGGTAGAGGCCAAAACAGTAATTGAATTTAAGCAGGCATGGGATAGGCATAAGGCTATCCTAAACAAAAGATAAATCCAGGTAAAGTATCCATGTAATTGGGCAGATTAGATGGGCCGAAAGGTTCTTATCTGCCGACATTTTCTATGTTTCTATGGTTTGCGCTGTGATCGTCGGCTTTTTCCGACGTCATTTTTGCAGCGGTTCTGGTGGATTTTTGGTGATTTTTCGGCAGGTGTTCGGGTTTTCCCTGCACTCCGGGGGCCCTCCTGTGAATGCCGAAATCACCGCAGGGTGGGGAACTTTGTGCGGGGAACGAGAGAGCACCGAAATGTCAGCAACATTTTGGTGCGCTCTGAATAACCCCTATAGACGCTAAGAAGAGAATAAACTGCAAAATATCCCGCAGGCTGAGAAAACAAACAAAAAAGCACAACAAACACACATACAGCACACTAGGGCATACAGGAGAGGCTAACGCTAATGGTATGAGACAGATACATAGTGAATAACCTCTTATACGTTTTTTTAAATGTTCTGCTATTATCATCCTGGGAACGGAGTCTTGTAATACCCGGCACACAGTCAGAGTGTTGTTTCCCAAAGCACAAAAGCAAACCTTGCGCTGTTGACACTGGATCGTGGTAATATTTGAGCAGTAAATAGGCAGCACACCGCTCAGCGCTAATGCGTTGCCTCTGTTTATTTTTCTCATGACTCTCGGTTTAACGGTTAAGCGCACCATGTTTGCCCCGGTTTCTGTTTCCGCAAAGCTAAGTTAAGAAAGAAACCGTTGCCAATGTATTTAAACTTGTACCGTGTAACAATGACACGACCTGCTGGAATTATCTTTTGTATCGTTTGTAATAACGCTGATTGTTACGCAGTGTCTGTTTTGTTTTGCGCGTCGCGTATTTTTTTATATACATATACTTTTACATCACGGTGACTGGACTGGGCGTGCGGCTAAACGTCACCTGGCCCTGTCATTGGATTGGATTCACTAGAGATCCCGGCTGGATCTGGAAATGAGCTGGTGAGATCTCACGCGGATCTATCAGCCTTAAAGGGATACTCTGTTAAAACACAGTCCCTTTTTCTTCTGCTGCTGCTGACAGCCTCTGCCCAATTCTTTTTTATCTGCTGTATATTCTTTATTTCAGGTGATTTTACTCCCCTTTTCTCTCTTGTCGCGCTCAGCTCCTGCTCTTCGGCTCAGGGACTCCCAAACCCAGAAGTCCCTGCAGCTACCTAATGCAATTTGTGCTCCTATGCGAAGGAACCGCAGATTGTGCACAGCAACTCGACTTGCGCACTTTACATATGTAAGTTCTGTAGCACAACAGAGCGATGGATTGGAGCTGCTCGCCAGAGCCGTAGCTAGCTCTTTGTGCACCCGAGGCAAGAACAGAAAATTGTGCCCACCCCCAAATATTTTTACAGAGGTTATTTTGAACATATACTGAGCCTGGTAACTGAAATCCTACCATTATATAGGGATCCAAACACTGAGGGCCCTATTACAATCTTAATAACGTTAGCTTAAGTGGCCCTAGAGCAGGCCATGCATATTACAATTCGAACGCTGACGGGTTAAAAAACCCATTAGCACATCCGGAAGCGATCGCAATCCTGGATGCGCTAACAGTTTTTTTAACCCGTCAGCGTTCGAATTGTAATATGCATGGCCTGCTCTAGGGCCACTTAAGCTAACGTTTGTAATAGGGCCCTCAGTGTTTACTGTACTTTGCGCTCCCTATGCTTAACATGAAGCACAAGGAGTATTTAGCATTAGGATTACAAAGTCCTAACGCTAATTAGGGAGGTTTGCCACCCACAGGGCGTTATTGGGGGGGGGGTTTGCCACGCACAGGGTGTTATTGGGGGGTTTGCCACGCACAGGGTGTTATTGGGGGGTTTGCCACGCACAGGGCGTTATTGGGGGGGTTTGCCACGCACAGGGCGTTATTGGGGGGTTTATTATTGGGGGGGTTTGCCACGCACAGGGTGTTATTGGGGGGTTTACCACGCACAGGGCGTTATTGGGGGGTTTGGCACACAAATGGCATTATTGGGGGGTTTGCCACGCACAGGGCGTTATTGGGGGGTTTGGCACACAAATGGCATTATTGGGGGGTTTGCCACGCACTGGGCGTTATTGGGGGTGTTTGCCACACACAGGGCGTTATTGGGGGGTTTGCCACACACAGGGCGTTATTGGGGGGTTTGCCACACACAGGGCGTTATTGGGGAGGTTTGCCACACACAAGGCGTTATTGGGGGGGTTTGCCACACACAGGGCATTATTGGGGGGGTTTGTCATGCACAGGGTGTTATGGGGGGGTTGCCACACACCAGGGCATTATTGGGGGGTTTGCCACACACAGGGCGTTATTGGGGGGAGTTTGACACACACAGGGCATTATTGGGGGGGGTTTGGCAAACACAGGGTGTTATTGGGGGGGTTTGCACACAGAATTATTGGTGGGTTTGCCACACAGGGCATTATTGGGGGTTCCCACAATCAGGGCATTATTGGGGGTTCCCACAATCAGGGAATTATTGGGGGGTTCTCCCACACATGGAGTGTTATGGGGCTTACTGTCACAGACCTGGTCATGTATGGAGATCTCCATGAGGTGAGGTTGAAGTAGTGGGTCCCGGCTCTGCGGAGCCCATCACTGACAGAGAAGATGTTGAAGGGCTACCCGCTGACAGGGCTGTGCATTGTGATGGTGGTCAGTGTGCAGTTACTCACTGGCTCATCCGTCAGTGTCTTTCCGCGTGCGCTCTCCGTATAGGCGGCACACGTTGGCCAAGTCAAGAGTCATGTGACGTGACGTCACATGCGTGCGCAGGGCCTCCGCTGAGCAGAACAGACCCCGCCCTCCCAGGCAGGGTCCGTTCTGGATCATGGTGGGAATCGGGATTTCCCATTGTAAATCGCGATGACCGCTCGCCTCCACTGTGGTCATCGCAACTTACATTTCGGAGACAGCTGCAGGACCCCTGGCTGGCGGCACTGGCTGCGCCCCCTCCCAGCTGCACCCGAGGCGAGTGCCTCAGTCGCCTCGCCCTCCCTACGGCCCTGCTGCTCGCACATGCACATGTCCTCGTGGACAACACTCGCTGCAGCGATTGGTCTCAGTGGGTGACACGCTCTCTGTGTGTGACATCACTAGAAACCGATCTGGTGACTGGCAGCCAGGAAATTCTAAATCCTGGCTATGACCTTTAACCCTTTCGCTGCTGAGGCATTTCCCACCTCTGTGCTGAGCTCATTTTTACCAGTTTCGTTCATCATGTTTAAATGCGTTTTGAAGCCATATTTTGAAATATGACCCAGACATATTATATATCGTTCTTTCCGGCAGACTCGGCAGATTCATAATATATCATTATTATATGTATACGTCATGTCCTGTCTGTATATTATAACAAAAAATGCAATAAAATTAGAATTTTCAATAATTTACAGTGTGTAAAGTGTTTTTTTTTTCACAATTTAACATCCGAGCATTTGCGGTTATATTTTGTATGGGGTGCGCTTGTTAAAAAAATTAGAAATGGGGACTTGTTACATTTTCTTTTGGGGAAAATTACTCGATTTTTAGCAAACACACCCATACAAAAATCGTTAGTGCAGCATCATTGTTCACATTATAATTGAAATGGGAACAATATTGCTGCATTACCAAAACATAAAAACTTTTTTTTTTATTATTATTATTTTTTAAATATTTTTTTATTTAGATTTTTTTTTAGATTTTTCTTTATTACATTTTACATGGTCATGTTTGGTATCATTGGAAAGGCCATGCTCTGGCCGATCCAACAATACCAAACATTAACCCCTAGCTGCCATGGATCGGGAGATAGGGGTTCATTGGAATCGTGATCCGGCACCCAAGGTGTTAAAGCCAGCCACCGTTTGGCAGAGCAGGCTGTGCCCTTCCAAACGGTGCCTGACTTTCACTGCTGGCCCCCGGTGATCAGGCATCTCCTCCACACTCATGGGGGGCACCTGAAATAGATGTCATCGCGACAGCGGGATGACATCTATAGTCCCCGCCGGGGTCCCGGAGTGCCGGGCTGACATGCAAGATGTCAGCCCGCACCGGTGCTCCACTCAGCTCGTCCATAGCACAGGAGGAGCGCTTGGCAGGACGCGCTGAGCGCATCCTCCGCAGCCAAGTGGTTAAGCCAAAGCTAAAGCTGGCGCAAGTGTTAGCTTGAAGGAGGTGATCGAGCCCATTGTTTTATGATAATACATATCTTTTTGCACATGAATACACAGGCTGAGTTACATCCCATAATGCAGTGACGTAGCGTGGGTTGTCAGTGCCCGGGGCCAGCCAAGAATTGTGCGCCCCCCCCAACCTGTGGACACGTTATCATGCCCTGATTCCCTTCCACCATTAGGGCATTGAACCCCTTAACTGTGATACAACAACCACTCGGGATACTTGGTTCCAGCCAAACAACATGATACTCCAGGCTAGGGTATAAACAGCAGCAGACTTGAAGTTGTGAAAATTAAAGGTCTTTTTATTCCAACATAAACAAACACCACACTTGCCTTTGAATCACTATTGCAGGTGATTAAACAAAAAACTACAAATGAAAACTAGGGATGCACCGATACCACTTTTTTTAACACTGAGTACGAGTACCGATATTTTTTAAAAGTAATCACCGATACCGAGTACCGACACATTTATTTTATGTCATGTGACCGCTTTCCAATAAGAACAGACCTCATATAAAAATGCCCCCAGCTCACAAGTATATATCCCCCAGATACATATACACAGAATGCCCCCAGCTCTCACATGGATATTGCCCCCAGCCAGCTCTCACATGGATATTGCCCCAGCCAGCTCTCACATGGATATTGCCCCAGCCAGCTCTCACCTGGATATTGCCCCAGCCAGCTCTCACATGGATATTGCCCCAGCTCTCACATGGATATTGCCCCAGCTCACATATGGATATTGCCCCAGCCAGCTCTCACCTGGATATTGCCCCAGCCAGCTCACACATGGATATTGCCCCAGCCAGCTCTCACCTGGATATTGCCCCAGCTCTCACATGGATATTGCCCCAGCTCTCACATGGATATTGCCCCAGCTAACACATGGATATTGCCCCAGCTCTCACATGGATATTGCCCCAGCTCACACATGGATATTGCCCCAGCTCACACATGGATATTGCCCCAGCTCACACATGGATATTGCCCCAGCTCTCACATGGATACTGCCCCAGCCAGCTCTCACATGATATTGCCCCAGCCAGCTCACACATGGATATTGCCCCAGCCAGCTCTCACCTGGATATTGCCCCAGCGGCAGCCAGCTCACACATGGATATTGCCCCAGCTCCGGATCCAGCAGGGGTTGGGGCCCAGATGCCGTGCAGCGGGAGTGCCTGCCCGGTCCTGAACAGCGTGAGAGTCCGTGTTGAAGGGGAGGTGGCTGCGTGCGTGCGTGCGCAGGTCACGCGGTCCGGCCAGTCAGGTGGTACAGAGACTCAGTACCACCTGATTAGCCGGACCACGTGACCTGCGCCCGCACGCAGCCGCCTCCCCTTCAACACGGACTCGCACTGTTCAGGACCGGGCAGGCACTCCCGCTGCACGGCATCTGGGCCCCCTCAACCCGCAGGCCCTTGTGCGGCGCCCGAGGGCCCGGCGGGTCAGTCCGGGCCTGAACTTTAAGGGGTGCAAATTTCTTTTGAAATTATGCGCCCCT
Organism: Leptobrachium leishanense; assembly: GCA_009667805.1. Lineage (NCBI taxonomy): Eukaryota > Metazoa > Chordata > Amphibia > Anura > Megophryidae > Leptobrachium > Leptobrachium leishanense. Next base: position 34,796,865 of record CM019067.1, on the reverse strand, counting down.
AAGAAAACTGCGCCCGGGGCCACGGCCCCACGCTACGCCACTGCCATAATGGGTCTTGCATGGTTGGTGCTGGACCTGGGCGCGCTGCTGTCATGTGTGGCTTTTCCCATTGAGAGCATCAGCAATCTGTTAAAGTTCACAAGACATCACAAACAGTTTGCAGGTTGCTTCTGCACATATCCGAGGGTCACCAGCTCCCAGTTTGTTTTATCTTCCTTTTTGGTTATTTCTCATGATTTATCAATCAAGTGTGAAGATTAGCGACGTGCTGACAATTTCCCAGCTTGCATTTTTTTCCAAACGGTATTTACTTTCGGGCTGGTTGAACTTTGCGTTTTTTACTTCCAGTTTTAATCCTTCCACAAACGAAGCAAAAGAGGAAAAACCCGGTGTAGCCATTAGAACTAAACCTCATAAATGGAACCGTGATAGAAAAGGCAACAACCAAGCAAGGTTTGGGTGTGCCACTACACCAACAGGGTTATTCAGAGAAAGGTGAAACTCTGGAGAACTTTTGGAGAAGTGAAAATTCTAGGTCAAGATAGTCAAACCAGAAAAATTCTCCCATTTATCTCATTTTCCAAATCAGCTATTTTTTGACCTAGAATTTTCACTTCTCCAGAGTTTCACCTCTCTCTGAATAACTCTGTATGTCTTCAATATGACTAATAATAATAATAATAATAATAATAAAGCAACTGTATTGAAAACAAAACAAAAGATTATAGAGACAGCATAGAAATCATTCAGTCTTAGGGTAAGGTTGGGTGTTCCATTTGAGGATTTACCTTTCATTTTTAGCCAATTGGAGTTGTAGTTTGGTACACTCCTCTCCCCCTCCTCCCTGTATATAGACTGGTTATCTCTTACCGGCTTCTCATGTGGGTCCCTCTTTCCCTTTATTATGGGCTCTCTTTACACTTAAGATCATTTCTATCAGGGTTATTCAAAGAGCTCTGAATGGCTGCCGAAAGGTAACCGAACGCTGAAATTCAGCATTCGGTTACCTTTCCTGGCCATTCGGCTATTCAGAGAGCAGGCAATTCGCCAAATGTTGGTGAATTGCCTGCACATACGGTGCCTGTTCAGTGCCTGTTCGAGGGCAGTGAAATCCCCATAGAGAAGCAATGCTTCATCTATTCAGAGAACACAAACCAGCAGAGAAAAGTTGCCGAATTGCCCTGCTATTCGGTGGTTCCATTCGACAGGTTTATTCAGGTGAATCCCATAGGCTTCAATGTTAAAAATATTCCCGTTTTAATTCAATATCTAATAAATCGTTCATTATAATATTCTGCAGTAAAGAGTCTCTTTATTTATAGATTTTTTTAAGATCTTTTAGGCATTTTGGTTTTTTTTTTGCAAAAAAAATGTTTCCGTTTCTTTTTTAATCATTTTTTCTTTTTTCTGTAACAGCCCTTTTTATTATCATTCATTGGATCTTATATGTAAATTTCAGACATTTTCTTTCAGTAGTTTCTTTGCAAACAGAGTTTCACTTTCAAACATTCAAGCATACTTTTTTTTTTCACTCCATTCGTCTGCGGGGGTCGGGTTTTTCCGGCGGCTGCTCTGCGCTGGGATCGGCGGCTGCTCGGGTTTCTCCAGCGTGTTCGGCGGGGTTAATCCAGATGTTTTTGTGGGTTTTGGTTTGCCTTCGCCGGGTTTTGCGGTGAGTGTTCGGCGGGTTTGCGGCGGCTTTTCCCTGCATTACAACGGCCCAGTGGTGCTTGCTGAATACACCGCAGGGTCGCCGAAATGGGATCGCCAAATTGAAGAGAACGAAAAGTCACCGAATGTGCGGTGACTTTTCGATTCTCTTTGAATAATCCTGTATATATTTTTACGGACTTTGTATTTATCTTTAAACTTTTGTCTGTTTTGTTTTCAACAAAGTTGCTTTTATTATTATTTTTGTCATATTGCAGACTTGGTGCAGTGGCACACCCAACCCTGCTCGGCGTTTGCCTATTTTATCTCCGTTTTATTCCTTGGCTGCAGAAATCCTCGCCTTACCCTTTCCATTACGGAAAACATTGCACTTTTCATTTTAGTGAATACTGCGTTCTTTTAGCTTTATTTTAGATTCACTTCCTCTAGTCCTAAAATACCAAGTGTGGGAACTCTCCATGATTTCTGCTTCCCAATTAACCTTTGACCTGTCGCACTTTACCTGCAACCTCACACTCAACTATGATATTAAAAGGGACACTCTACTCACATCCCGACCTCTTTATAGTTTAAAGTGGCCAGGATGTGACGAGTCCCCCCCTCCCCCGCTGCCCCGATCTAGAGGTATAGCTGGGTGAAGTGAAGGAGTTTCCTCCTACCCAGCGTCACCATCAGCCGGGATTTTTACATTTCTCAGCTGTCGTCACTAGACATGTGCACTGCACTTTTTTTCCTTCCGGATTGTTTCGGATCTTTTCAGTCCGTTGGGTTTCGTTTCGGATCATTTCGAATCATTAGCGATTCGTTCATTCAGATCGATTCGTTTCCATTTTATATCATTTCATAATGATTAGAAACAAAAAGTGTAAAAAAAGATACGGGGACCCTGTGAGATGCCCATTAACCCTTTGCTGGGACATATGCTGTGCCCTGTGAGATGCCCATTAACCCTTTGCTGGGACATATGCTGTGCCCTGTGAGATGCCCATTAACCCTTTGCTGGGACATACGCTGTGCCTTGTGAGATGCCCAATGCCCATTAACCCATTGCTTGGGACATACACTGTGCCCTGTGAGATGCCCAATGCCCATTAACCCTGTGCTTGGGACAAACGCTGTGCCCTGTGAGATGCCCAATGCCCATTAACCCTTTGTTTGGGACATACACTGTGCCCTGTGAGATGCCCAATGCCCATTAACCCTTTGCTTGGGACATACAATGTGCCCTGTGAGATGCCCAATGCCCATTAACCCATTGCTTGGGACATACGTCGTGCCCTGTGAGATGCCCAATACCCATCAACCCATTGCTTTGCCTTCAATTGCATAGATCTCTTTTTTTCATTTGAGATCATTTCAAATCATTTTGATTAGTTCTTTCGGACCTCATTTAAAATTTTGGACGCTTCAGAAAACGAAAAATTATTGAAAAGTGTCAGGGACTACCAAGTTTGGGAGTCCCTGAGCCGAAGAGGAGGAGCTGCTCATGGGGAGTGACTAAAGGTGAGTAAATTCACCCAAAACAAAAATAATAATAATAATTAATAAAAATAATTGGGCAGAGCCTGCCAGCAGCACATGGCCTGTTATTTAAGGGCAAAAGAAATAAACATCATATATATTTTTGGTGCCCTAAAAGCATTTCAGTTTTTGGGGCAAAAGGGAACTCTATTCCTCCAGAGAAAATAGTGGATGAGCTGCAGTGCTAAGAGTTCCTGCTCGTCTTGACCGCTGCTTTCAATTCATTTTAAAAATTTAGGTCTGGGTCCTTTCCTACCACCTCTGCATCCAAGAAAACTTTAAGAATCTGTGATATCACTGCATCTATCTATTCCATTTTGACTACATCTGTATTGTGATACATATTAGACATGTGCATTCGTTTTAGTACTAAATGATTTAGTCCGAATTTTGGGATAATTTAGTTTTCGTATGACTCAAGAGATACGAAACTGCTCAGTACAAAAAACGAAAGAAACTAAAATAAAATGCACTACATTTTAGTTTCAGTCCTTTTTGTAATATTACATTGATGAGTGAAGGAGACCAGCAATGAAGAGCGCAACATTGCAAAGCTACAGAAAAGGTTTGTATGCGTAATCCTTCCCGACCCCTACCCGAAAATCTGACAGTGATAGAGCTCCAGAATACTCACTCGCAGCACAGACAGCCAGCACAGGAGAGGAAACCTTTACTTAACCCTTGCATGTCTATGAGGCAGACAAGATGATAAAAGCATCTGGAGAAGGAAAACATTCAAATAAATCACACTGAAAGCTAATGACAGAGGAGGGCTGGATAGTAAAAAACCCTTTATAACAAGCAGCGCTGGGAGAAGAGAGGGACTTTATAAAACGTGTGTTATCTCCCCTCCCGCTCTGCATAATAGGGGCTTAGGTCTGATACATTTTATATTATCCAGGAGCACTATCCCCCTTTCCTCATCTATAATACACGTTTTATATAAAGTCCCTCTCCTCTCCCAGTGCTGCTTGTTATAAAGTTTTTTTTTACATCTGATACATTTATTATCCAGCTCTCACAGTTACTCTGTCATTATGAGCCTTCAGTGTGATTTATTTGAATGTTTTCCCTGGATTTAAAGTGCTTTATTTTATTATAAAAATAAATTTGCACCAGACATCTCTTCTCTGAGCTTTCAGACTGATTTACGTTAATATTTTCCCTCTCCCCTGCTTTTATATTCCTGTCTCTCTCCCCCACAGAGATACAAAGTTTAAGTAAGGCTGGGGTCAGACGAACGCAGTGTTAGGCTAAGGTCAGACTAACGCAGTATTAACGTGCGTTTAGCTGCACTAAATCACAGCCGTGCTAGCAGCAAATTATGTCCAATGCCGGGCAGCATACGAAGAACGTCCGCACAAAAGTGCGGGCGCGCAACGCAAATGGCAAACGAACGCATTTTTTCGAGAAAGTCAAACCGCTAGTACTGACGTACAGAGTGCGCTGCGTCCGCATAGCGGCGTGTGTGCGTGATTAGGAGACATCAGACGCTGCTAATGTCCGGCCAACATCACGTCCAGACGCAAAAAGTGTTATATTGATAACCGTACAAAATCACGAATGAAAATGTGCATCGTATGACCGCTATCGCGTATTCTGTGAAAAAATGCATCCATTCGTTCGAACGCACTTTTTCACGGACAGCGCGAAAAATGCGTTAGTCTGACCCTAGCCTAACCCCACATAAGTACGTCCGTGATAGCATACAATTGTGTTAAATGGAGCCCCACACACGAAGTATGTCCGCACAGAAGTGCGGAAGCACAACGGACGCGGTAAACGGACACAGGTTAGGCAAGAAAGAAATACTGCTAGAACGGACGTGCTGAGTGCGCCACATCTGCAACGTCCGTGTAGCTTTGTGTGTGAGTGATGAAACGAGGTCAGATGGACTGCATTTATACGTCCAGCATTTTTGACGGACAGAATGTTTTTTCATTGTAATTTATTTTCCCTGCTATATCAGTCAAAAAATCCGTCATTGAAAAAAACGGACTGTGTGGCTACTACCTTGTTGTCAGTCAGTAAGTACGTCCGTACAAAATGTGCTCATCTGACCCTAGCCTAAAAGTTCCCTCTCCTGTGCTGGATAAGCATTGCATTCTGAAGTTCTGCACCCTCCACATGCCAATGCAGTAGGATGGTCTATACAGAGAGGGGCATTAATTAATGCAGGAGGATGTTCTATACAATATACAGAGAGGGGTATTAATGCAGGAGGATGTTCTATACATTATACAGAGAGGGGTATTAATGCAGGAGGATGTTCTATACATTATACAGAGAGGGGTATTAATGCAGGAGGATGTTATATACATTATACAGAGAAAGGTATAAATTGAGGAGGATGTTCTATACAGAGAGGGACATTAATTAATTCAGGAGGATGTTCTATACATTATACAGAGAGGGGTATTAATTAATGCAGGTTGATGTTGTATACTTATACAGAGAGGGGTATTAATTAATGCAGGAGGATGTTATATACATTATACAGAGAGGAGCCTTTTTGTTTTGCCCTTTAAATCCAGTGGCTGTGAGGCTGAGATCGGCTGCTTGTTATATTATCTCTCAGTACAATGTATCAGGCTCAGCTGTTACAGTAACTGACTGCTGCTCATCACAGCGCTCAGAGTTTCAGTTAAAACAAGGAAATAATATTGTTCTAACCTTCTTATATATAAAGATAGTATTTACTAGTTTTACTGAAACTCTGAGATCTGTGATGAGCAGCAGTCAGTTACTGTAACAGCTTTGCCTGACACATTGTGCTGAGAGTGAGAGATACTGTAACAAGCAGCGATCTCAGCCCTCTGAGGAGCCACTACAATAGTAATTGTATCCATTGGTTTTCGGATGAATTAAATTAGTTTTCATACTAAAGAACTGAAAACTAATTTCTTTAGCAACTAAATAAATTGCATTTTAGGACTAATCCATTAGTTCAAAACGAAATTTTGGGCTGTGCACATGTCTAATACATATTCTGAACCAGTCTGCACGTCCACCACCTGCACGTCCATCCCCTGCCCGTCCATCACCTGCACACCATAGGGGTTATTCAGAAAGTGACTAAATTTCTGTGAAATTTAGGTGCATTCTCGTTCGGTGCGCTTCGGTGATACCATTTTTATGACCCTGCAAAGAACTCAATATTCACCACAGGGTCCCCGAAGTGTGCCGAACGTGGAGCCATGAAGACCACTGAAGACCGCCAATCAGATCGCTGAACGGCACCGAGGACCGCTGATCAGACCGCCGAAAGCCACCGATCAGACTGCTGAATAGGGATGAGCGTTCGGTTCGGATCTGTTCAGAGTTCGATTCGAACATCGACTGTTCGTTGAACTCTGAACATTTCCACGTGTTCGCCGCATGTTCGCCCACAACTGTCCCCCAGGGCACTACCCGGACCCCCATATACCTTTTTTGGCAAATATCTAGCATATATGCCCTCTTGGACGGCACTCTAAAAATCTAACGTTCGGGTCCCATTGACTTACAATAAGTTCGGATCGTGTTCGAGTTCGAACTCGAACTTTTGAAATTGTTTGAAGTTGAACCGAACAAGGGGGCGTTCAGGCTCATCCCTACTGCTGAATGCCACCGATCAGACCGCCGAACACCACTGAAGACTGCTGAACGCCACCGAACACAAAAGATCAGACCGCTGAATGCCACAGAAGACTGCCGATCAGACCACCGAATGCCACCGAAGACCGCCAGACTGCTGAATGCCACTGAAGACCGCCGATAAGACCGCCGAACGCCACCAAAGACCAACAACGAGATCGCTGAATGCCACCGAAGACTGCCAACCAAACCGCTGAACGCCACCGAAGACCACCGATCAGGATGCTGAATGCCACCGAAGACCGCCAATCAGATCACCGAACGCCACCTATCAGGACACTGAATGCCACTGAAGACCGTCATTCAGGCCACGAATGCCACCGAAGACCACCGAACAGACCGCTGACCAGACCGCCGATCAGACCGCTGATCAGACTGCCGAACGCCACCGATCAGGACACTGAATGCCACCGAAGACCACCAATCAGACCTCCGAACACCACCAAAGACCGCCGAACGTCACCGAACACCAATCAGGACGCTGAATGCCACCGAAGACCACTGATCGGGTCGCTGAATGCCACGAAGATCGCCAATCAGGCCACCGAACGTCACCGAAGCCCGCTGATCAGATCGCTGAACGCCACCGAAAACCACCGATCAGACCCCTGAATGCCACCAATCAGACCACTGAAAACCACTGATCAGACCACTGAACGTCGCCGAAGACCGACAATCTGGCTGCTGAACACCGCCGGACTGCTGGGAAAATACCGGAACTCTGCTATTCTTCTAATAGTTGTTTAAACCAATAAAATGCATTGAAATGTGTCTAAATAATAAAAAAGGCCACATAAAAAATAATAAAAAGGTTGTTACAGAATAAAAAATACGCCTTCAAAAATTGGTCTAAAAAAACACAAAAATGTTCCAAAAATAAATAGTTTTTTTTGGTAAACATGAAAACAATAAATGGTTGAATAAAAACGATAATAATTTTTTTACATTGTAACCTATGGGATCCGCCTGTTTAAACGTGTTGAACTGAATCACCGAAAATCATGACATTTCACCGACACTTCGATGCAGTTCGGCGTCTGAGTAGATTAACCATTACTTCTCTATTGAGCAATTTTGCTGCTGCCGAAGAACACGATCTGCAGCGAAAGGCATCGTATTTCACTGTCAATTCGCCAATATTTGCTGAATTGCCACAAAATTGCACTGTAGGGTGAAATTCACTGTTCGGAGCAATACGGTCACAAGTTCGTCTCTTATTGAATAATCCCTCAAGTCTCACTCATCACTTTCACTTCTATTTGGATCACAATGTGCTTCACAGCATGAGGAACTCAACCAAGTAAACTTGGTCAGTTTTTTTTTTCCTTTCTAAAACAAAGAAATCTCATTTGTTTGTACTTGGGACGACCTCTGGCCGGTGAGCTTGATTTAACCGGTACGCTTTATGTATTTACTCTCTCTACATGTGATTGCCGAGCCGGTGAAATGATCTCACGCACCGATGGAGTAATTGTTGATATTTAAAGCACATGTTTATTTAATAATACATTTTTTCTGTTTTGGTCTGAGTTTATTTTTTATATCCATAACGTAAAACTCAAACACATGACAACAAAACTATTTGTATCAATAAACATCGTCTGTCGCTGTCTACAGTGTAAACATCATAACCGCGGAGAGGAATTTGAATGACTTATGTTTTGGGAATCAACTCCTTTATGAAACAGAATATTCTGAATTATTCTTCTTAATTCCTTATTTTATGGAGGGGAGAGGGTGAACAATCTATTGTTTACATGTATGTCACTGAATAAAAAAAAAATATCATGAGCCATGGAACCCTCACCTTCCCTTATCATTGCACATCAGAATTTTGCCGATCTCTATAAACTAATCTCCAGTGAGTCCACTGAATCCAGGTGATACCTGCAGATGAACTAACTGTTGGTGCTAAAATGTAACCTGGGGTATATAATGCTCTAAAGAGGAGATTTGGATTTGTTGGAGAGGTGTATGGTCTTGACAGTGATGAGTATGGACAGGACGGATAGCATTTCCATCTCTGACCACCACCTTCTCTCTTTCAACCTATCTGGACTTCCTAAACACCCTGCTCCCCCACCCCGCACACACACTCGCAGAAATCTACATGCTGTGGACCCCCATCAATTCTCCAACCTACTTCACCACCTCCCTCATACCTCATCCTTCACCTGCCCTGATGCTGCCACTAATCACTACAACACTACTCTTATCTCTGCTCTAGACACTCTTGCTCCTCTTCGACTCTGTAAGCCCCACGCCGCCAGCTTCAGCCCTGGCACACCTCCAGACACGCTACCTGCAAAGATGCTCCCGCACTGCAGAGCGTGCCTGGAGGAAATCCCGCTCTGAAGCTGATTTTGTTCACTTCAAGTTTATTCTCCGGTCATACACCTCTGCCCTCCACTTGGCCAAACAATCCTTCTTCTCATCTCTTATATCTACGCTGTCCTCCAACCCTAAACGGCTCTGGTCCACCTTCAACACCCTCCTCTACCCACCTGCACCTCCCCCCACAGCTGCCTTCAGCGCTCAAGACCTGGCAGACTACTTCCTCAGTAAAACTCTAAATATCAGACGCAACATCCCAACACAAGATAGTTATCTGCCACCTCCACTCCCACAGGTCCCCTCTGCCACCCTCTGCCGCTTCCTCCCAGCCACTAGACATGTGCATTCGTTTTAGTACTAAAACGATTTAGTCCGAATTTTGGGATAATTTAGTTTTAGTATGACTCAAGAGAAACGAAACTGCTCAGTACAAAAAACGAAAGAAACTAAAATAAAATGCACTACATTTTAGTTTCAGTCCTTTTTGTGATATTACATTGAGTGAAGGAGACCAGCAATGAAGATCGCAACATCCGAAGTTCTGCACCCTCCACATGCCAATGCAGTAGGATGTTCTATACAGAGAGTGGCATTAATTAATGCAGGAGTATGTTTTATACATTTATACAGAGAGGGTATTAATGCAGGAGGATGTTATATACATTATACAGAGAAAGGTATAAATTGAGGAGAATGTTCTATACAGAGAGGGACATTAATGCAGGAGGATGTTATCTACATTATACAAAGAGGGGTATTAATTAATGCAGGAGGATGTTCTAAACATTATACAGAGAGGAGCCTTTTCTTTAAATCCAGTGGCTGTGAGCGCTGAGATCGGCTGCTTGTTACATTATCTCTAAATAATGTATCAGGCTCAGTTGTTACAGTAACTGACTGTAACAGCGCTCAGAGTTTCAGTAAAACAAGGAAATAATATTGTTCTGACCTCTTATATATAAAAATATTATTTACTAGTTTTACAGAAACTCTGAGCGCTGTGATGAGCAGCAGTCAGTTATTGTAACAGCTTTGCCTGACACGGGGCAGTATTACAATGTTGGTGCTAACTTAACCAGAGCTGTTGTAAACTGAAAACCTCCATAGGCTATAATGGCTCTGGGAAGGTTACAACAGCTCTGGTTAAGTTAGCACCAACTATGTAATATGGCCCACATTGTGCTGAGAGTGAGAGATACTGTAACGAGCAGCGATCTCAGTCCTCTGAGGAGCCACTACAATAGTAATTATATCCACTGGTTTTCGGATGAACGAAATTAGTTTTCATACTAAAGAACTGAAAACGAATTTCTATAGCAACTAAATAAATTGCATTTTAGGACTAATCCATTAGTTCAAAACGAAATTTTGTGCTGTGCACATGTCTACCAGCCACTGAGGAGGAAGTCAATTCCTTATTGTCCTCCTCACATCTCACCACATGCCCGCTCGACCCCATTCCCTCGCATCTAATTCCTCCCCTCTCCTCCTCCCTCACCCCTGCTCTCACACACATCTTCAACCTCTCTCTCTCCACTGGCTCCTTTCCATCCGCCTTCAAACACGCGCTAGTTACCCCTTTACTAAAGAAACCATCCCTAGATCCCAACTCTCCATCCAACTACCGCCCTGTATCCCTGCTTCCCTTCACATCAAAGCTCTTAGAAAAAACTAGTCTTCAACCGCCTCTCCCTCTTCCTGTCCTCCAATTCCCTACTTGACCCCCTGCAATCTGGCTTCCGTCCCCTACACTCAACTGAAACTGCCCTCACCAAAGTCACCAACGACCTCCTAACTGCTAAAAAACACGGCCACTATTCTATTCTCATCCTGCTTGACCTCTCGGCTGCTTTTGACACTGTTGACCACCCCCTCCTTCTACAGACCCTCAACTCTCTGGGTCTCGGTGACACTGCACTCGCTTGGGTCGAATCCTATTTATCCAACAGGTCCTTCTGTGTGTCCTTTGCTGGTAACTCCTCCTCTCATTGCCTCTATCTGTTGGTGTACCTCAAGGCTCTGTCCTTGGTCCTCTGCTCTTTTCCATCTACACCTCCTCCCTGGGCAAAATCATCAACAGCTTTGGCTTCAATTACCACCTCTACGCTGATGACACTCAGATCTACCTCTCTACCCCTGATCTCTCTCCCCCTGTCCTTTCAAAAGTCAGTGACTGTTTATCTGGCATCTCCTCCTGGATGGCCTCCCACCACCTAAAGATCAACATGTCGAAGACTGAACTCCTACTTATTCCTCCCTCCAATGCCTCCCCACCTCCTGACTTCTCTATCACGGTGGAGGGTATCACCATTTCCCCATCAAACCAAGTTCGCTGTCTTGGAGTTACACTTGACTCTGCTCTTCCTTCATCCCCCACATCAAGTCTCTTTCCTCCTCCTGCCGATACCAACTGCGTAATATTTCCAGAATTCGGCCATTTCTTACCGCTGTCGCCACAAAACAACTCATACACGCCCTGGTAATCTCCCGACTCGACTATTGCAATAATCTCTTATCTGGCCTCCCTCTGTCCGCCTCTCCCCCCTACAATCCATCCTGAACGCCTCCGCCAGACTAATTCACCTCACCCGCCGCTCTGTCTCTGCCGCTCCCCTCTGCGAGTCCCTTCACTGGCTCCCCATCCACTGCAGAATTAAGTTCAAAATCCTTATCCTTACCTACAAAACCCTCACTAACTCAGCTCCCCACTACCTGTCCTCACTAATCACCAAATACACCCCAGCCCGCTCCCTAAGGTCAAACAGTGACCTGCGCCTATCTTCTCCCCGCATCACCTCTTCCCATGATAGACTGCAGGATTTCTCACGCGCAGCCCCCACTCTCTGGAACGCTCTCCCTCGTACTGTCAGACTTTCCCCTAACTTCTCTTCCTTCAAACGCTCCCTTAAAACGTTCCTATTTAGGGAAGCCTACCACCCAACTCACTGACGCAATCATCAATCACTCTAACCTTACAGTCCTCTCCTCCTGTTTCCAACCCCAACCCTCCCAGATTGTGAGTTCCTACGGGAATAGGGCCCTAATCTCCTTCTGTACTGTTTGTCAAATGTTGTTCAATGTATTGTAACCCTGTCTATACTGTGCTTATTGTACAGCGCTGCGGAATATGCTGGCGCTTTATAAATAAAGAATAATAATAATAATAATAATTTCCATTGCCCACCCTCTCTGCACTGATCCTCCATCTATGGCATCATGTAGAGGGTTAACAATAGACAATGGGATGTCCTCCTTCAGCCCCACCAATTTCCAGCAGTTTAGGGGGATAACAATAGACAATGGGATGTCCTCCTTCAGCCCCACCCATTTCCAGCAGGTTGGGGGGATAACAATAGACAATGGGATGTTCTCCTTCAGCCCCACCCATTTCCAGCAGGTTGGGGGGGGATAACAATAGACAATGGGATGTCCTCCTTTAGTCCCACCTATTTCCAGCAGGTTGGGGGGGATATCAATAGGCAATGGGATGTCCTCCTTCAGCCCCACCTATTTCCATCAGGTTGGGGGGATTACAATGGACAATAGGATGTCCTCCTTCAGCCCCACCCATTTCCAGCAGGTTGGGGGGATTACAATAGACGATGGGATGTCCATCTTCAGCCCCCACTTATTTCCAGCCGGTTGTGGTAATAACAATAAACAATGGGATGTTCTACTTTAGTCCCACCCATTTCCAGCAGGTTGGGGGGATAACAGTAGACGATGGGATGTCCTCCTTCAGCCCCACCTATTTCCAGCAGGTTGGGGGGATTACAATAGACGATCGGATGTCCTCCTTCAGCCCCCACTTCTTTCCAGCCGGTTGTGGTAATAACAATAAACAATGGGATGTCCTCCTTCAGCCCCACCCATTTCCAGCAGGTTGGTGGGATAACAATAGACAATGGGATGTCCTCCTTCAGCCCCACCCATTTCCAGCAGGTTGGGGGATAACAATAGACAATGGGATGTCCTCCTTCAGCCCCACCCATTTCCAGCAGGATAGGGGATACAATAGACAATGGGATGTCCTCCTTCAGCCCCACCCATTTCCAGCAGGTTGGGGGATAACAATACACGATGGGATGTCCTCCTTCAGCCCCACCCATTTCCAGCAGGTTGGGGCTATTAAAGAGTTAATAAAAAAGTAAATCCCCCCCTCACCCAATTAATAGTTAGGGAGTGCGCAATATGTTAATACTTGTATTACAATATGACTACTACCAAATGTCTTCATTTTTCAGCCCCGAAAATGAACCAAATAACAAACCATAATAACCAAGACTTTAAAAACAAAAAAGAGGATCACAAAAAATAATAATTAAGAAAACACGATTCAAAAAAATATTTTAAAAAAGTAAAAAAACTTTGGATACCACAAAAAATACAACCGTAACCAAATAAATTCAAGTGAGGAAGAATATGAAACTTTCACAGTAAATAACAAAATGTGAAAGCTTATCTGAAACCAGGCATGGCTTCATCCACTGGACCTCCACACTTGTTCCATGGATGGACACTTAAAATTTACAGAAGAACACACAGCTCTATCACTGTTGGACTGGTTTAATAGAAGAAACATATTGCAAATATATAAAACACTAAAAAAAAATCAATTAAAAAAAGATGAATCATTGCATCCAACGCGTTTCACTATTCGTTATTTCACTCTCTTGGGCTTCATCAGGGTCAGGAGTAAAGTATATCTGCCCATTCAATCTGACATACAGTGAAAGTTCCTCTTCTATATTGTTGTCAAAACACCTTGGACTTTGTTTCTCCCTCCTTTATGACGACACGAAAGGTTAAGAGCGTCTGTCAACATATCAGTATATGCTGCGCATCAAACATACGCACTGTCAGTGTATTCGCGTTTTTGATCTCGCCTTCTTTTTGGTAAAAAAGGTTTTCAATTCCCAAAACAAAAAACCAAAACAAAAATTAGAAATACACTCGACTGTAGCATCTGTCACCCACCATGGGAGCTTTTACCGACAACAGCTGGCTTGCCAGAGGTAATCCATCACTGTCAACAAGGCACGAAGAGCATCCATGGCTCGGGTACAGATGTTACAAAGAGGTTTAGCGAATCAATGGAGGAGTTTTCCTCGCCCTACCTGTACTGTTGTTTTGTTTCCACAGGTATGTTATGGTAACGACCACTTTTGTTGCTCCAGCCGGTTTTATAATGAATGCTGCTTATCCATCCTGCCAAGAGCAGGTCAGGACAATTCACTTGAGAAAAAAATGGAATGCGTTCATGTTATACCTTGATGCCTCACCCTTGTTCCACCAATCACTTTTCTTGTTGCCATTATTGAGGACTCAAAAATTTCCTTTGTCGAAAATTCCCACGTACTGTGGATTTTGTAAAATGCAACCAATGATATAGCGATTTGCTTATCGTTTACTTAATGAATAGACTTTGCAATATGTCTGACAAAAATCCATCCCTTGTCTTGAAATCCCCCATACATCTCCTGGGCCATAACTACATAATAAAGCATGGGGAGGACTTTGCAATACAAGGTTTTATGTCACCGAAAAGCATGTAAATATTTTGAGTTGTGATGGTGTATGATAACCCACCAATATACCCCCTCCATTCTGCTGATCTCCCACCCGTCCCGCTTTCTTTCTTTTACCCGATCTTGTCTTTTAGAGATTGTGACAATGTAATGAACAAAGATCTGGCCAGATCTTCAAAAAAATATGGGAGATGGAATAGCTTTTTTGGTTGAACTATGGCAGGAATCAAGCTCTATAACATGTACATGCTTGCAGGTCTACAGCTCTTTGTGACCACCGCTGGGCCTCTCAAGCCTGCAGCTAAAGATCTGGTGTAATAATTAAAAAATAATAAGAAAATGTATTTTTTAATTTTTTTTATTAATGCCGGACTATTGTTCATGTTTCAATTCTTCTAGATATCCCACAAAACCCATCTCTTCAGATTAGGGTACCACATCCCTGATGAAACTCATCCCTCTGCTCACCTACTCACACATGATTGAAGCTGCTTCTATGGCCCCACCATTCCCAAACCACTGGAACTAATGATCCTGACATCCATAGTAAACTCCTTGTCTTCCTCAACCCCAATTCCTCTAGACTGTAAGCTCCTATGAGCAGGACCCTCTACACCTAGTGTTTCCAACCTATGTCCGTTTATCTATATAAATGATAATAATAATACTACAAAATAATTATAATGTGAACAATGATAAACAATTCTTTTTCCAGTTTTAGCTAAAATCACATATTTTCTCAGAAAAATTAAGTAACGAGTTCCATTTCTATTTTTCTTTTAAGAAGCAATGACGTCAGTTCGGGAGTTAACCCCTAGCTGCCACCTATGTGGAGATAGGGGGTCCAATGACCCCTGTATCTCCCGATCTGTGGCAGTTAGGGGTTAATGTTTGGTATCATTGGAAGTCCAGAGCACGGCCTTTCCAAAGATACCAAACATGACCATGTTAAAAGTAAAGAAGAATAAAAAAAAGCTAAATAAATAATAAAAACCTGTTTTGGTTTATTTTGTTTGCATTATTGTTCACATTTCAAGTATAATGTGATTTTTTTTACAGTTTTCGTTATAGCATTCAGGCAGGGCATGACGTATACATCTAATAATGATATATTATGAATCTGCCGTGTCTGCCGAAAAAAAATAGATATATAATATATATTTATTTATTTATAAAGGATTTTACCAGGAAGGATACATTGAGATTTCTCTCATTTTCAAGTATGTCCTGGGTTCAACAACATGGTTACAGAAATACAAAGTAGTAAAATGCAAGATATTAACAGAAAACAAATATACAGATTAGCAGAAAATAAATATGTAGGAAATAGTCACTATGTTACATGGTTACAGGTGCAATCTGTATATAGTCACTATGTTACATGTTTACAGGTGCATTCTGTATATAGTCACTGTGTTACATGTTTACAGGTGCATTCTGTATATAGTCACTATGTTACATGTTTACAGGTGCATTCTGTATATAGTCACTGTGTTACATGTATACAGGCGCATTCCTTATTGAAGTATGTTAGTAAGGAGCTCTTAAGGAACTTTACACTGGGGGAAGATTTGATGGCGTCTGGGAGGTTATTCCATAATTGCGGTGCTCTGTAGGAAAATGAGGATCGAGCCACTGTCTTTTTGTATTGTGGTATTGCAAGTAAGGTGCAGGTCCTGGATCGGAGGTTATAGGATGAGGGAACTGCTGGGGGAAGCAGCCTATTCAGGTAGGGTGGTAGCTCCCAGAAAAGATCTTAAAACACCAGGTTGGAAAGGTAAAGGGTGCGTCTAGATTCCAGCGACGGCCAGTTTAGTTCTTTTAACATGTCACAATGGTGGGTCATGTAGTTACATTGTAGCACAAAGCGGCAGAATGAGTTATACAATGTAGTAAGTTTATGAAGGTGTGTTTGCGGGGCCGCTGCATACACTACATCTCCATATTTAATAGCCGGCATTAGCATTTGTTGTACAATCTGCTTTCTTACCGCGTGGCTCAGGCAGGATTTGTTTCTGTACAGGGCACCTAGTTTTGGGTAAAGTTTAGATTAGGGTCTAACCACATTCCTAGATATTTGAGAGCAGTGACTGTGGTCAGCGTGTCACCATCTCCCCATCAAACCAAGTTCGCTGCCTTGGAGTTACACTTGACTCTGCTCTTTCCTTCATCCCCCACATCAAGTCTCTTTCCTCCTCCTGCCCATACCAACTGCGTAATATTTCCAGAATTCGGCCATTTCTTACCGCTGTCACCACAAAACAATTCATACACGCCCTGGTAATCTCCCGACTCGACTATTGCAATAATCTCTTATCTGGCCTCCCTCTGCCCCGCCTCTCCCCCCTACAATCCATCCTGAACGCCTCCGCCAGGCTAATTCACCTCACCCGCCGCTCTGTCTCTGCCGCTCCCCTCTGCGAGTCCCTTCACTGGCTCCCCATCCACTGCAGAATTAAGTTCAAAATCCTTATCCTTACCTACAAAACCCTCACTAACTCAGCGCCCCACTACCTGTCCTCACTAATCACCAAATACACCCCAGCCCGCTCCCTAAGGTCAAACAGTGACCTGCGCCTAGCTTCTCCCCGCATCACCTCTTCCCATGATAGACTGCAGGATTTCTCACGCGCAGCCCCCACTCTCTGGAACGCTCTCCCTCGTACTGTCAGACTTTCCCCTAACTTCTCTTCCTTCAAACGCTCCCTTAAAACATTCCTATTTAGGGAAGCCTACCACCCAACTCACTGACACAACCATCAATCACTCTCACCTTACAGTCCTCTCCTCCTGTTTCCAACCCCAACCCTCCTAGATTGTGAGTTCCTACGGGAATAGGGCCCTCATCTCCTCCTGTACTGTTTGTCAAATGTTGTTCAATGTATTGTAACCCTGTCTATACTGTGTTTATTGTACAGCGCTGCGGAATATGCTGGCGCTTTATAAATAAAGAATAATAATAATAATAATAATTAGATTTTGTCCCAACACATAGATGGGTATTTTGCAATTTGTGTAGTTTAGGTGCTGTTCCAAAGAGCATCGTTACAGTTTTGTCAGTATTTAAAGAAAGTTTATCTTTTATCCACTTTTCTACCTCTGTGAATTGTTCTTGCAGCACGGCTTCCAGCTGCCGGAGATTTGGTTTGCTGGTATAGATTACAGTGTCGTCTGCGTACATATGTACAGTTGAGGCTTTGCAGACATTGGGCAGATCATTTATGAATATTGTGAATAGCAGGGGGCCAAGTATCGAGCCTTGGGGTACACCGCAAGTGACAGGATGGGGGAGGGAGGAGCTGACATAAATTGACACATATTGTGACCGATCAGATACATATGATTGAAACCAGGTTAGCGTGCGATCACCAATGCCAGAGTTTTTAAGTTTTTGTAATAAGATGCCATGGTCTACTGTGTCAAAGGCCTTGGCAAAATCAAGGAAGATGGCTCCAGTTAGGTTTCCTTGTTCCATCCCAGCTTGGATATCACTGCAGACTTTTAAAAGGGCAGTTGTGGTTGAATGATTTGGACGGAAGCCGGATTGATCTGGGGTTAAATAGTTCCGATACTGATAATAATCACGTAATTGTGTGTAAACACATTTTTCCAGAATTTTTGACATTACAGGAAGCAATGATATTGGACGGTAATTGGATACCAAAGTACTGTCTCCACTTTTATGGATAGGTACCACTCTCGCAGTCTTCCAGAGTTTGGGTACATGTCCAGTCGCCAGTGATTCATTGATTAGGGTTGCGACATGTTTTGCAATATGTCTGGGTCCTGCAATAAAACGTGACTTCAAATCGCGTTTAAACATGAGCACAAAACGGTAAAAATTAGCTCTGGACGCAGAGGTGAAATGGCCCAGCAGTGAAGGGGTTAAACGCTAGCTGTTATTTTTGTGTTGACAGTGCGATTCTCGTGTGTTGCAGCATGTAGTTGTGTATATCATTACACAAGGAAAGAACCTGTTACATCTTAGGGCAAATCGTTCAGCTGGAAACCTGTTTTGCGTGTTCCCCTTAATGCCAACTTATCCTGGAAAAATGTGCCGCGACTGGCCTTGTTCAGCCCATCATTGTTTGTTCATGAAAATTCTACCTAAGTGAGCTGTTTAAATGTATGAAATCATGTTGGTTCTACAAAATAAATACACCGGTAAAGAAATGCGCGCTTAAAATTCTAAAATATCCAAAACATGCAAATTAGCCCTCGTTATCCATTATATTGAGTCAATAAAAGCTGCAGGAAGTTATTTTTTAGTCTTTGAAAGAAAGTTTCATTTACATTTAATTTATGGCAAAAGAATTCAGATATTACTCATCATAAAAATATGTTATAGGCCGGTGATTGCTAAGCCTGGCATGCAGGATGCTTTAAAACTCCATGATCCATGATGCTAAGCTAGTCCCAACACTGTGTTCCGAGTCAGTGATGGGTAACCTCGGCATCCCAGATTTTATACATGCTCTCCGATGCTTGGCTGAAGTTTCTCAACAAACTTAAAATCTCTTTTTTTTATCTTAGTGTACCTGCAAAGGTGGATTTTATTACTCCTGCATTTTGCCTTGTTTTTGGTCATATTGGAAAGATTGCGCTTAAATATTCAGGGTTATTCAAAGAGAATCATAGTCACCGCACGTTTCGGTGACTTTTCGTTCTCTTCAATTCGATACAATACGGCGATCCCATTTCGGCGACCCTGCGGTGTATTCAGCAAGCACCACAGGGCCGTCGTAGCACAGGGAAAAGCAGCCTAAAAGCTGCCGAACACTCACCGCAAAACCCAGGCGAATGCTCACCGAAACCCGCAAAAACATCTGGATTAACCCCACCGAACACGCCGGAGAAACCCGAGCAGGAGCCGATCACAGCGCAGAGCAGCCGCCAGAAAAACATGACACCGCACTGCTTGAGTGTTTGAAAAGTGAAACGCTGTTTGCAAAGAAACTACTGAACGAAAATGTCTGGAATTTACAAATAAGATCCAATGAATGATAATAAAAAGGGCTGTTACAGAAAAAAGAAACGTTTAAAAAAAAAAAAGGAAATTTGTTTTGCAAAAAAATCCCGAAAAATGCCTAAAAGATCCTAAAAAATCTATAAATAAAGAGACTTTTTGCTGCAGAATATTATAATCAACGATTTATTAGATATTAGATTAAAACGGGAATATTTTTAACATTGAAGCCTATGGGATTCGCCTGAATAAACCTGTCGAATGAAAACAATGAACAGCAGGGCAATTCGGCAACTTTTCACTGCTGTTCGGTGTTCTCTGAATAGCCAAAGCATTGCGTCTCTATGGGGATTCACTGCCCTCAAACAGGCACCGAACAGGCACCGTATGTGCAGGCAATTCGCCAGGATTTGGTGAATTGCCTGCTCTCTGGATAGCCGAATGGCCAGGAAAGGTAACCGCACGCTGAATTTCACTGTTCGGTTACATTTTGCCAGTAATTCGGTTTCTTTGAATAACCCTGATTGTCAGGATACTTCCTCAAGGGGTCGAAGGCGAGGATACAGGGGCGACACTTTCTTTTCATGTTTATCAACATGTGGATAATTGTAAGTAAGACAATGGAAATATGTTCTGTACAAGACTGGTACTTTTAGAAACTTTAGAGGTTATTCAGAGAACCATGAAATGTCACTGCCAAATGTGGACTAGCTGGACCAGGCTTGGTCTGGTTAGGGTGCGGCAGCCGCCAGCCCTGACCTCCACCCAACGACAGGTGGATATCAGGGGCTCGGGGGGGTCTCTGCAGTCCCACCACCTCTAGTCTTCTTGCCCATCAGGGATCCGCGCACAGCCGTGCAGGGCGTTTAGGATCCTGGCCGCAGTAGACTGCAAAGACGGACACCGGCAAACAGCAATGGCAACTCTAAGGCAACCAACAGAAATCAACGTTTTCAACTGGCATTCTCTCAAAACAAATAAAAAAGGTGGATTTTATTATTCCCACGTTTGCAAGTGTCTGTAGACACCCCGATATTTCATACACTAGCAGGGTTACTCAGACAGATCCGAAAAGTCACAGCACGTTCGGTGACCTTTCATTCCTGGCGATTCAGTGATTCCTTGTTTGCCGACCCTGCGGTGTATTCAGCAAGCACCACAGGGCCCCCATAGTGCAGGGAATACTCGCAGAACACTCTCTGAACACTCACTGAAAACCCGCAGAAACCGCCGCAAAAACCAAGTCGAACACACAGGAAAAACCCAACTAGCCGCCGATCACAGCGCAGAGCAGCCACCGGAAAAACCCGACACGCAGACGAACGTGGTAAAAAAAAAACAAAAAAAACCCTTGAAAGTGTCAAAATTTAAATGATGTTTGCAAAAACACTACTGAATGAAATGCCTGGAATTTACATACAAGATTCAATGAATGATAATAAAAAGGAAAATTGAAAAAACAGTTTAAAAAAAAAAAAAAAAACGAAAAAACTATTTGCCGAAAAAATCCAGAAAAATGCTTAAAAGTTCCTAAAAAAATCTATAAATAAAGAGACGTTTTGCAGCAGAATAAAATAATAAACGGTTTAGTAGATATTGAATTGAAACGGGAATATTTTTTACATTGAAACCTATGGGATTCGCCTGAATAAACCTGCCGAATGAAGCCACTGAATGCTGTTCAGTGTCTGTGAATAGATTAACCATTGCTTCTTTATGGGGGATTTCACTGCCCTCAAACAGGCACCTTACGTGCAGGCAATTCGCCAACATTTGTCAAATTGCCTGTTCTCTGAATAGCCGAATGGCCCTGAAATGGCACCGTACACTGAATTTCAGTGTCTGGTTACATTTCGGGGGCCAGATTGATTCTCTCTGAATAACCCCTTAGGAGATGCTTGTGGATCAGGTAAAGTCCCTCCCTTCTCCATTTAACGTTCAAATATTACCTTTGACCGGCACCTGTAAGTGGAAACAAATCTTTGTTACTTAGCGACCATAGATAGATCTAGATAATCTATGCTTTCCTGTCCCAGAATATATTTATGGGAAAACAGGTTTAGCTGGTTTTAGGGTAGATTAATACTTGAGAAAGAAAAATCCTAAATAAATGTAAGTTATATAAAACTCTCTTTAACCCCTTCGCCAACGAGTCATTTCACCCCCTTGTGCTGAGCTTATTGTTACCATTTTTTGCTCATCTCATTTAAACACACACTATCTAAAGTCATATTTTATTGTAGAACCTGGACAAATTATATATCTTTTTTTTTTCTCTGCAGACTCAGAAGATTAAAAATATATCATTACTAAGAGGGTTATTCAAAGAGCACCAAAATTTCAGGGATGTCGGCATGTTCTTTGTGTGATGACGTCAGTGACCAAAGGAAATTCAAAAATCCCGGCTGACTGGTGACGCTGGGTGGGGTGGAGGAACCACCTCAACTTCAACCAGCGATTACACTCAATCAGAGTTGTTGGGGGGGCACTCCTCTCATTCTGACCACTTTATAAAGTAAAGAAGATTGGATGAGTTGAGTGTACCTTTAACCCTTTCCATGCGGAGGACGCGCTCAGCGCGTCCTGCCGCATAGCTACTTCGCTGCGGAGGACGCGCTCAGCACGTCCTCCCTAAGCAGCGGCGATCAGGCGGGATTCTGGCCGATTGCGGCGGCCCCCCGGTGCGGGCTGACATCATCGATATCAGCCCAGCCTCCGGGACCCCGGCGGGCACAATAGACTGTTTCAGGCACCCCCCGCCATTGCGAGGAAGGTGCCTGAAGGGGAGGGGGGAGGTCCTTTGGACCTCTCCCCCTCCCCATCCGTGTGGGCCATCCAGTAAAGGCAGACACTGCTTGGAAGGGCACAGCCTGCCCTTCCAAGCGGCGGCTGTCTTTAACCCCTAGGGGGCTGGATCGCGATATGGCGCTAACATGCGCCGTATTGGGGTCCCCTCCCAGAGCTGGCCGACATCTTGGATGTCAGCCAAGCTTCCGGGTTATCCCCCTAATGACTGGCGTCATCGCGCACAGCGCGATGGCGCCAGTCCCGCAATTGACCCCTTGCTGCCACCTATGGTGGAGATAGCGGGTTTCAATGATCCCCCTATCTCCCGATCCGTGACAGCTAGGGGTTAATGTTTGACATCATTGGAAAGGCCAGAGCATGGCCTTTTCAAAGATACCAAACATGACTATGTACAGTTAAAAAAAATAAAAAAAATATTGTTCCCATTTCAATTATAATGTGAACAATGGTGCTGCATTATCGATTTTTTCTATGAGGGGCGTTTGCCAAAAAACACGTAATTTTCCCCAAAAAAAGTAACGATTCCCCGTTTCTAATTTTTTTAACAAGCGCACCCCATAGAAAATATA
Source organism: Leptobrachium leishanense (assembly GCA_009667805.1). Taxonomy (NCBI): domain Eukaryota; kingdom Metazoa; phylum Chordata; class Amphibia; order Anura; family Megophryidae; genus Leptobrachium; species Leptobrachium leishanense. The sequence goes on along the minus strand of CM019067.1, from coordinate 34,773,832 downwards.
ACCGCAAACGCTCGCATGTTAAAATTTGAAAAAAAAAACCACTTTACACGTTGTAAATTATTGAAAATTCAAATTTTATTGCATTTTATGTTATAACATACAGACAGGACATAACGTATACATATAAAAATGACATATTATGAATCTGCCGAGTCTGCCGGAAAGAACGATATATAATATGTCTGGGTCAATTAATAAAATGTGACTTCAAATCGCATTTAAACATGTTGAGCGAAACCGGTAAAAATAAGCTCAGCACAGAGGTGTGAAAAGGCTCAGCAGCGAAAGGGTTAAGGAAGATGTATGTTGATATGGCTGTGAGCACGAGTGTTGAGTCAACAGGACACATTCAGAACCTTTCTTTTCAGTGACAAACACAAAAAACTTTAGGAAGCCGGCAACGTTGAGATTCCAGTAGGAGCATGAAGTGCCCTATCCCAAGTGAAGTGTTAATCTGGAAGCAGTATTGTCCCATGTCTACCACTGCTAGTGGTATACACTTTGGAGTCTATAGGTCTACACTGGGTGTTGTTATGGATGTGTCAAACTTTTAGCATTAGGACATTGAGGAACTGTTTGACCTTGCTGTCCTTCCGTACCATAGAAACATAGAAACATAGAAACATAGAAAAATGTCGGCAGATAAGAACCTTTCGGCCCATCTAGTCTGCCCAATTACATGGATACTTTACCTGGATTTATCTTTTGTTTAGGATAGCCTTATGCCTATCCCATGCTTGCTTAAATTCAATTACTGTTTTGGCCTCTACCACTTCAACTGGAAGGCTGTTCCATGTATGTACCAATGTGAGAAGAGAGCAGACAAAGCCGAGAATCTCGAATGAATTTATCACGTTGGCCTTATACCAATGTCATGACCCCATCGTGCCCTAAAAGGTGGTGTAATTTATAAAGGATTGTGTTGGGAAGTGGAAACTAGTCTACTCAGTGATCATATAACAAATAGGAAAATAAATAGGCCAATTGTTTCTCTTTATCCATTGAAAAATCCTTGGGGCTTTTTCCGATCCTGCCGTTAAGTTAACATCTGGAGCTTTTATACATAATGGGCTCTATTACATTCTCTGCGCAAATTCGCCCGCGCAGCACAATTTTTTTTGCACGCAGCGTTAAACGTTAACGCGCGTAAATTAACGCAGGTATTACGATCTGAGCGCATTCTTTCATCCGTCCGAAAATATTGCGCGTAAAAAATACGCGCGAAAACGAGAGCAAATTAACGCTACGTGCAGAAATCGGTGGGCAGACTGTTTTTTTCACGCGATTAAGAGAATTAAGAATCAGAATTAAGAACCACAATTGTCTCCCATTCAGTTTTTGCGCCTGTCAAAATCAAACTGAGTATATATGCTGCAGCAATAATAAAAACACGTACAACCTCTCAATTTTATTGTTTGGGTATGAGTAGAATGTGTAACTATACTGTGCTGTATATTTTTTTTTCGTGCTGGTGTATTTGGTTTCGGCCAGGACGTTCAGATTTGCCGTTAATACCAGCTTTTCAAAGACGTTAAAATTATGCGTGCAAACGTCGTTCGTAAAAAGTTGCGCATCGGTTGTAATACCAGCCGCGTACCAGCGCGCGAACGCATTTGCGCTCACAATGTTAAGTATGGGATGCGCGCATGAACTTGCGCTCGTGCAGGGTAACTCGCGTGAGACGTTAATGCGCATTTTGTGCGTGAACGTCGTATTTTGACGTTCAGCGCAAAGGGTTTTTCCCCTCGTGTTAATGCGTTTTTGAACATGCGCACATTTTTGCGCAAAGAATGTAATAGAGTCCAATGTCTCCAGCCATTACAGAACGGCTGGAGCTGCTATTGCAACCTAGAGCTTAGCTCTGTTTACCTCTAACCCCACAGTGCCATATGTAGTGGAAGACAGGGAACGAATAGTGCTCTTCCTCCATCCTTGCAAGACTCTGCTTTCACTGGCTTGTGCAGAGCTTGTGGCAGGGCTGTGCTTGGCTTCGTGAAGTCTATGGACTCCAGGAGCTGATACCAGTGGTGGTATCGGCACCTAGTGGTAACCCCACAGTGCCATACGTAGTGGAAGACAGGGAACAAATAGTGCTCTTCCTCCATCCTTGCAAGACTCTGCTTTCACTGGCTTGTGCAGAGCTTGTGGCAGGGCTGTGCTTGGCTTTGTGAAGTCTATGGACTCCAGGAGCTGATACCAGTGGTGGTATCGGCACCTAGTGCTAACCCCACAGTGCCATACGTAGTGGAAGACAGGGAACAAATAGTGCTCTTCCTCCATCCTTGCAAGACTCTGCTTTCACGGGCTTGTGCAGAGCTTGTGGCAGGGCTGTGCTTGGCTTCATGAAGTCTTTGGACTCCAGGAGCTGATACCAGTGGTGGTGCACGGAGTATCTGTTTGCAACTCTCAAATATTCTGACTTGAACACTAAAACATTGGCTGCTGAGTCAGAAAAGACCCGGTAACAGGGACTGGCTAAGGAATATCAGCTTGTGTCAAATTTTTTTTTTTTGCCTTAGTGACTCCCTGTTAAAAGCGAAAATGGAACAATGGCCTAATTTCTCTCCCAAATCTGCTGGAAAAGTGAGTATTTAAACCAGAGGCCCAATGCTCAAATCAATTTACATGCTTTTTATAAATGTGAACTATGGAGACATAGAAATTACAAAGAAATGCGACTTATCTTTAAACAGAGATGGACCTGTCAAAACTGTCAGTGCAGGGAGTGGAAGGTATGCAAACAAATCCGACAATAATGCTTTAGAATTTCCACCCACGCTCCCCTAACCGCCTCTTACTATACAGATATTAAAAAAATTCACTTTTACGAGTCTCGCCTATTTTCTGATAGCGATTTAATTACTGGAGGGCTTAGAATAAGCATTACAAATATTGTGCGCCCCATCGCTGAATGGTGATGTTTTTCCTCCGATAGGTCAAAAGTTCCCAGGATATTTTTGCAATTCTGGAACCCCTCAATCTTATCTGAGTGGTCACACTGCTCCATCTCTGCCCCCCCCCGGAGGATCTCAAGGAGCGCAGGGGTTCAACAGAATGCTGAGCTCAGGTTTTGGGGCTTCGGGGTCTTTGGGAACTAAGTCCCACCAATAGCTCTAAATGCTTTTAGCATTGAGAGCTGCTGGATTGGCTGGAGCGTCCAGCCCCCGTCCTGCTGCGGTCACATGACGTGCTGCAGCAGGAAGCCTGTCACATCCAGCTGGGCTCAGAAAGAGACCAGCGCTGGCGTCAGGTAGGTTTTTAGAGGAAACTTTAGAGATAAAACAGGGGGGGGTGAATGTGTAGGGGGTCAAGAGAGATTAATGTTTAACCCCTTTATTCTCTCCCCCTTCTATTTTAACCCTATCTTGTCACTTTAATTTTAAAAAGCGAAAAAACTGGTAAAATGGAAAAAAAAACTACGACAAGCGATTACATCAACATATTAAAATATATGGCCGGTATCTTTCAAAAAGGAGCGTTGCGGTAAAAATCAATGGGTGTCCTCCCGCCACCAAAAAAGGCATCCTGCTGACTAGTGATGAGCCGAACACCCCCCTGTTCGGTTCACATTCGAACTTGAACACCAGAAAAAGTTTGACCGCGAACTCAAACACAATGCGAACACAATGCAAGTCAATGGGGCAAGAAAGTTCGAAAATGAAGGTCCCCTCCAATTGGGCATATATGCAAGATATTGGCCATAAAAGGTGGGTGGGGGTCCGGGTACTGCCCTGGGGGACAGAAAACAATGAATTTTTTTTTAACCCTTTCACTGCTGAGTGTTGAGCCATTTCACCGCTGTGCGCTGAACTAATTTTTACCGCTTTTGCTCATGTTTAAATGCGATTTGAAGCCATGGGAAATGTTTGACCAACGATGGAAGGGAAATGTTTGAGCAACAAGGAGCGGGAAATGTTTGAGCAACAAGGAGTGGGAAATGTTTGACCAACAATGAGTGGGAAATGTTTGACCAACAATGAGTCGGAAATGTTTGAGCAACAAGGAGTGGGAAATATTTGAGCAACAAGGAGTGGGAATTGTTTGAGCAACGAGAAGTGGGAAATGTTTGAGCAACAAGGAGTGGGAATTGTTTGAGCAACAAGAAGTGGGAAATGTTTGAGCAACAATGAGTGGGAATTGTTTGAGCAACAAGAAGTGGGAAATGTTTGAGCAACAATGAGTCGGAAATGTTTATGAATCCCATAGGCTTCAATGTTAAAAATATTCCCATTTTAATCCAATATCTAGTAAACCGTTTATTATTATATTCTGCAGTGAAGAGTCTCTGTATTTTTAGTTATTTTTTTAGGATCATTAAAGTATTTTTTTGAACCCCCCCACCCCCGAACTTTCGGCGAACGTCCCAAAATGTTCGAAGTTTGCGAACGTTCGAACAGCCGATGTTCAAATCAATGTTCAAATCGAACCTTGAACCAGCCCATCCCTACTGCTGACAAGAAAGTGTTGTGCACAAAGCAATCGTATTTTTGAAGGCGGATGAAAACCCGGTGGAACAGTTATGGCATTTTGAGAAGGTAAGATTCTCATGGCTGCACAAAGCTATAGGGGTTATTCACTAACCTCCGAATTGGCTATAATTGCACCGAACGGTGAAATTCATGGTTCAGAGCATTTTCGGGCCAATTTGTCTATTTACTAAGCTGCTAATTTGCCAAATACTGGCAAATTGACAGAAAAATAAGGTGAAATTCGCCGCAATTCGGCAGCACCAAAATTGCCCCATAGAAGACTATTGTGTTCTCTATTCGCAGAACAACGAATTGCACCGAAATGCCTGCGAAGTGCTCTCATATTCAGTGTTTCAGTTCGACAGGTTTAAACAGGCGAAACCCATAGGATTCAATGTAAAACCAGAATATCTTTTTAATTATTTTTTTAAAAAAGACCATTTATTCTTTTTATTTTTAGCTAAAACCCTTTATTTTATCTTTTTTTAAGAACACCTTTTTGTATTGTTTGACGAAATTTTTTCTTTCTCAATTTTATTAAAAGACGTTATCTTTTTTTATTCTGTAACAGACCTTTCTATTCTTTTTTAAAGGGCCTTTTTATCATTTAGACACATTTTAATCAATTTTTATTGGTTTAAACACCTATTAGGGGAACAGGAGAGTTCTGTTTTTACGGGGCTTTTGTGCAGTTACGTGGGATTCGCCAAGGCCACTCCGGTACTTTTCGGTGCTCTTTTGGCGACGTTCTCCAACTTTTTTGTGGGGCTTCAGCGACTCTATCTTCGGCGCACTTCGGTGACCATTCTGTGAATAGCGAATTCACCAAAATGCAGGCGAAATGGAACCGCCAAAGTCTATCGAACTGCACCGAAGAGAAAAGCACTGAAATTTCAGTGAGATTTCGATGCTTTATGAATAACCCCTTATATATCATAGAATAATATTATAATATAATAGTCACACAGTGTTATAGGGATAAGCGCAGATTACTCTTTTTTTCTTGTTATGTTTTATACATGTTACTGGGCTGGATACATCAGGTAGTCACAGCAGCCCCAGTGGGGATCCGGCGCAACACCGATTTTTCTGTATTATATAATGAAAGGGCCTAGCCCCAAATTAACCCCTGAACCACTTGTTGATTTAACCAATTCAGTTATTTACTAAAAGACAATTTATAAGAAAGCAACAGCGACCTAATTAACACAGAACACTTTGTAACATTTACATATGAATTGCTGAGACATTGTGCGTGCTTGCAGCAGGTTACATATACAGGGTTATTCAAAGAGATCCCAATTGGCTCTGAAATTGCATCGAACAGTGAATTTCCCCGTATGGTGCAATTTCGTGACCATTTGGCTATTCAAATAGCTGGCAGTTCACCAAATATTGGCGAATTGCCAGCGAAATACAGTGATGTTCGGCAGCAGTGACATCTCCATAGAGAAGCAATGGTTAATCTATAACCCGGATAATGTGCAAATCTGAAGCTTCACCCGGGTAATCTGAGGACTATCCACAGCTTCACCCGGGTAATCTGAGGACTATCCACAGCTTCACCTGGGTAATCTGAGGACTATCCACAGCTTCACCCGGGTAATCTGAGGACTATCCACAGCTTCACCTGGGTAATCTGCAGAGCATCCAACCCCACTTGGATAACAGTGAATTTTGCTATTATCTATGGATATTATCAATGAAGATGTCAAAAGACAAACATTAAAACCGTATTGCGGATATAATGAATATACAGAGTGACAGGATATGTTTCTTATATGAATGTGAAAGAGTTACATGATCTTTATTATGTGTCATATGTGCTTACATATCATTTATAAAACATAATACCCATCAGGTTACTCTTTATATCATATCTTTATCTTCATAAATTAATTTACAGACAATTAATGCAGAGTTGCATGATGGTTATTTAGTGTGGTTTGTGACTGTGGATACAATTTCGTTAAAAATAACCAAAAACACTATTTTGTTATGGGACAGATAACAGTTTAACCTGCTGAAAACCCAAGAAAAGCCGAGTACCCAGAGGTGTTTGGATATTTTGCAGATTACTCGGATAAAGTCTGATGTTTCATTGCACATCACACTTTCTCCAGCAACACTCGGGTAATGTGCGAATTACCCGGTTAAAACTAGGGATGAGCTGTTTTGGTTCGATCGGCTCGGAGTTCGATTCGGACATCGCCTGTTCGCGAACTACGAACATTTCTGCGTGTTCACCGCATGTTCGCCCACAATGCACCACAATGGACCACAATGCACCACAATGCACTTTTCCACTGGCCTGAAGCTTATAATTGGCTACAGCCTTGCACCTGACCACAGGTCAGGTTCAAGACTATGCCAATCACGGCTCAGAGTCCTGATTGGGGAAATTTTGCCCAATCATGGGCTCACAGAGCTAAGTCCCGCAGCACACAATCTAAGGCTTCACACAGCGCTTCAGCACGTGTTTGAGAGGAGATTTGAGAGGAGATTGTTCTTGCGTTAGTGTGTGTTCTCACTGCCAGTCTGCCACCAGCTACTGGGGGGGTCTCATTTCTACAAAATATATGGGACTTGTTCTAATCTGTGTGTTCTCAGTCACTCCCAGCAACTATTTTGGGGGGGTCAGTAATTTCTACAAAATATTAGGGAATTGAGGTAATCTGTGTCTTGTTACTGCCACCAGCAACTATTTTGGGGGATCAGTAATTTCTACAAAATATTTGGGAATTGAGGTAATCTGTGTCTTGTCACTGCCACCCAGAATTTTGGGGGGCAGTAATTTCTGCAAAATATTTGGGAATTGAGGTAATCTGTGTCTTGTCACTGCCACCCATCAGGGGGTCTCACTGATTTATAGGAGGTTTCTGGGAATTGTAATCTGTGTCTTGTCACTGTTGCCAGCTATCAGGGGGTCCTATCAGGGGGTCTCACTGACATGTATCAGATTTCTGCAAATTGTAATTTGTGTCTTGTCACTGGCACCCATCAGGGGGTCTCACTGATTTATAGGAGGTTTCTGGGAATTGTAATCTGTGTCTTGTCACTGGCTGCCAGCTATCAGGGTGTCTCACTGAGTTATACAAGAGTTCTGGAAATTTTTAATCTTTATACCAGAGTTGAATCAGAGTTATGTATATATTTAATCTATATATCACTCACCATGTCAGAAAGACCAAAAAGGACATGCAGACGCTCCCAGACACGGATAAGAGGACAAGCAGCCTCTGTGTCGGGAGGCTGTGCCTCTGGTCGTCGTGGACGTGGTGCATCCTCTGCAGGGGCACACTTGTCCTTTCTAACTGGTGCTGGCCGTCTTAAGCAGCAGCAACATACAGAGGATTTGGTGGATTGGCTAACCAGGCCATACTCATCCTCTGAGTCCATTGCCAGCCAGGCTTGTAGTGCTTTACAGTCCACCTCAGCTGCCAAAACATCTAATGCAGCCTCCATGTCCACAGCTACTCCTGCCGTAGCCTCACTATCACAAACGGAGGAGTCAGCTGAATTGTTTGACTATAATGACAGTGACATGCTGCTTGAGGATGCGCAGCAAGTACAGTGCTCTGATTCAAACTCTGAGGTTGAGGAAGGGAGTATAATCAATCTAGAGGAAGGGGGTGCCAGTGATGACACACAACTGGCACTCATGTTGTCCCAGCAGCTGCAGCATACTGCCAAGTTGGCTCCAGTGAAGAGGAGCTAGGGGGTGATGACAATGATGATGAGGTCACTGGCTCCACCTGGGTGCCTGATCGAACAGAGGAGTCAAGTGAGGATGAGGAGGCACAACAAACGCGAGGCACAACATCCTCTATGACCAACCGTAGCACTAGCCAGGCCAAGGCATCAGATGTCAGAGCTGCTCAAGTGCAGAGTGCTGTTGTCTCAAAGCACACATCCAGGAACTCTGCTGTCTGGGAGTTCTTTAAGAAATGTGCAGCAGACCCCACCGTTGCTATTTGTAATCTAGGTCAGATGAGGCTCAAGCGTGGGAAAGACACCGGACGCTTGGGTACCACGTGCTTGAGGTGACATATGACCACCTGCCACGCATCCCATTGGCGCAAAACTTTGTGTAGGTCCTCCTCATCTGTCTCTACCCCCACTGTATGTCCTGCCATGTCAGTGCCTACAACCTCCACTGACAGGGATGATGCTACAGTAATGGATGTACCAGGTCCTTCCTCTCAATGTGACAGCATCCCATCAGTTGAAGATTTACGCAGACAGATTAAGTTGCCCCAGCTGCTGCAGCGTAAGAAAAAATATAGTCCCAACCATCCCCAAGCACAGCGTCTAAATGCCAGCTTAGCAAAATTACTCGCATTGCAGCTGCTGCCTTTCCAGCTGGTGGACTCTGCTCCCTTCCGTGAATTTGCTGAATGTGCTGTACCACAGTGGCATGTTCCAAAACGCCATTGCTTTTCACGGAATGCCATTCCAGCACTATACCAGCACGTGGAAGACAATGTTATTGAATCATTTGGAAAGGCAGTCAGCAGCAAGGTGCATTTGACTTTAGACACGTGGTACAGCAAGCATGGACAGGGTCGTTACATTTCCTTCACGGCACACTGGGTAACTCTGATTGCAGCTGGGAGGGATCCAAGACGGGACTCTGTGCTGGAGCTTGTTCATCCACCATGCCTCCAGAAAGCTGCTTGTATGAGGTCTGTCTGCTCCACCACCACCACCTCTCCCTCTTCCTCCTCCTCCTCCTTCTGTGTCTCTGGCAAAGTGGAAGTTTAACCGAGTTTAAGTGGCAGGGGCTACGCAATGGCTCAAAGAAAAAGATGCCATATTGTGCTTGAGCTGGTTTGTTTAGGGGACAGGAGCCACACCAGGCCAGAAATTCTGTAAGCTCTGCAGGGGCAGGTGCAGAGATGGTTAACACCACGTCAGCTTCAGCTGGGAATGATCGTCTGTGATAATGGCAGCAACCTTCTCTCCGCCCTACGCCTGGGTAAGTTGACGCATGTACCATGCCTAGCACACGTCCTAAATTTGGTGGTACAGCATTTTCTAACCAGGTACCCAGGGCTGGCAGAGCTTCTCAGCCAGGCCAGGAAAGTCTGCAGCCATTTCAGACGGTCATTCCCAGCAAGCGGTCGCCAGGCAGAAATTCAAAGAGAATTCCACCTTCCCACAAACCGTCTGATCTGTGACATACCCACCAGGTGGAACTCGACATTAGCAATGCTGCAGCATCTGCACAAGCAGCAGAGGGCCATCAACGAGTACCTGTGTGAGTATGGCACAAGGACGGGTTCAGGTCAACTTGTTTTTTTCCCCTCCGCAGTGGCTGATGATCAAGGATGCATGCACTGTACTGTCACCATTTGAGGAGGCAACGTGGATGGTGAGCAAGGACAGTGCATGCATCAGTGTCACAATTCCTTTAGTGTTCCTGCTGGAGCACACTCTGCGGGGAATTATAGATGTGGCTCTAGAGGCAGAGCAGCGGGAGGAAGAGGAGGCCTTCCCTAGCTCTGAAGGCCCCAGTCTTTCCACAGACAGCATTCCAGCGGGTCCTCCTCAGATCAGACAGGAGGAGGATGAGGAGGAGGAATATTTAAGTAGTGGGAGCATTGAAGGTGGGGATTCCTCAAGGGAGGGTTTTGTGTGCCCAGAAACCCAAGGACTAGTATGTGGCTGGGAGGAGGAAGTGCACGATGGGGTCATCCTCCTCATTGACCAGGAAGAATCAGAAGCTAATGCCTCCTCCAACCTACGCTGCATGGGCTCCCTTATCCTGCAAAGCCTGCTAAAGGACCCCAGGATTCATGCTATCAAGGAGAGGGCTCATTACTGGTTGGCAACCCTTCTTGATCCACGATACAAGGGTAAAGTTGCAGAGCTCATCCTGCCTGCACAGAGGGAGCACAGGATGAAAAAACTTGAGGACGCTCTAAAGTGACACTTATGTAACACCTTTCCAGGCACGGGTAGGTTACCAAGTGATGACACAGGTGCTTCTGAGGCTACGGATGATCAGAGGAATAGTGATGAAGGCCGAGGCCGCTTGAGTGATGCCTTTTTAAATTTCTTTAGTCCACGACACCCAGGGACGTCAAATGTAGGCACCCATTGCCAGCGTCTTTACCATATGGTGCAGGACTACCTAGGGGCAAGGGCAGACTTGGATACCTTTCCAGCAGATGATCCACTGGCTTACTGGGTGTTGAGATTGGATCACTGGCCAGAACTTAGCCAATATGCTATGCAGCTACTAGGTTGCCCTTGATCTAGTGTGCTTTCTGAAAGGATGTTCAGTGCCGCTGGAGGTTTTGTCGCAGACAAAAGAGTGCGTCTGTCCACCGACTCTGTAGACTGTCTGACATTTATAAAAATGAATCAGTCCTGGATCAGCAGCTATCAATCCCCTGATGCTGACGTAACGGAATAGATCGGGGATGTCTTCTGCATTCACAAAACCTCCAGCACTGAACTCTTCCATAATACCACAAAAGGGTTACGGTGTGAAGGCACTTGCTGCCATGAAAGGCACAATATTTGGCTGCACTGACGCCTGTGCCACATTTATATCATTTTAATTTTTTGAACCGCAGGGTCCAACCCTGCACTCTTCCACAATACCACAAAAGGGTTACGGTGTGAAGGCACTTGCTGCCACCAAAGGCACAATATTTGGGTGCACTGTCGCCTTTACCAGATTCATATCTTTTTAATATAGGACTGCATGGTCCACCCCTGCACTCTTCCACAATACCACAGAGGGGTTACTGTATGATGGCACTTGCAGGCCTGGCACCAAAGGCACAATATTTGAGTGCACTGACGCCTTTTCCAGATTCATATCTTTTTAAAATAGGACCGCATGCTCCACCCCTGCACTCTTCCACAATACCACAGAGGGGTTACGGTGTGACGGCACTGTTGCCGACGCTAAAGGCACAATTTTAAAGCACCTATTGTTACTTTCATCCAAAGCCTGCCTAAGTTTCACCATAATTTAGCCAAAAAATCACTAAACTTTTTCTGCGCGTCCTAAAATGTCTTTTCATACAGGCTGCTGCCCTAAGCAGTTGTTTATGAATAGATTAAAGGAAAAGCATTTACCGTCATTTGAAACATCATTTTTTTGTTTTTAAATGTTTCTATACATCCTAGTCATCCGCCACTTCACGGGCAGGTTATGGGGACCTCCTAGGCACGATATTTGAAGGAATTTTTCGTTTTTTTTTAACCCTTATTTCATGGAAAACTCACTGTCCCTTTAAAAACTTTTTTCTAACTTTTTGTCCTTGTTTCCTGTCCCCCAGTGCACTACCCGGACCCCCATACACCTTTTATGGCAATTATCTAGCATATATGCCCTCTTGGAGGGCACTCTAAAAATCGAACTTTGAGTCCCATTGACTTGTATTGAGTTTGTGTTCGAGTACGAGTTCGAATTCGAACTTTTGAAAAGTTCGAGTTCGAATGCGAACCGAACTCGGGGGTGTTCGGCTCGTCTCTAGCTAAAACAGAGCAGAAAACTAGAGTACCCAGAGGCCTCTGGATACTTTGCAGATTACCCGGGTAAAGTCCGACATTTCATTTCACTTCGGACTTTTGCTGGAGACGCCTGGGTAATGCTAGGATTAACCGCACTTTGGACTTTAACCGTAACATATATATAAATATGAATATTAATATGTATTCACTGAGTAGCAAAACAGCAAAGTATCTTTTCAAACACTGATACGTCTCCTTTTATGTTTATATATTTTTTTCCTTTGCTTTTAATATGTTATAACAGCTTGTTGAAGTTATTAATTGTGTTTTAACCCCTGAGGTGAAGCCCTTGTAGTGAAAACTCTCAGCAGTTACACGTTAGCCCCTAGGTATCCCTGTCAGTGATTATGGTTAAGAACGGGAAGATAAAAGCACGTTATTATGGTCAGTAATTGGGGATGAGCAGCATATGGCAATGCAGAGGCTGCGGGTGATTGTTTCCATCATCTTGGCCAAAGTTCTCGGGAATTATGTCTTATCAAACAGCTGACGCGCTCGGGTTGTCTCCACATGTTTTAAGTTCTCGTCTTGCAGTTTTTTTAAATGAGTCACACGAACTTCTGGAGTACTTGCTTCGTTCATGAGCTTAATCTCTCCTGAAAGGGTAGATACGATCAATCTCTGAATTGTATTAATCACCGCCGGGCTGCTTGGATTCAAAAACAGCAAATAAGAACCTTCAACCATCTAAGAACAAAGTCCATGGTAGCAGGTCTTCTTCAAGTTTGAAAAATGACCTACTGTAAATAATGTGACGTGGGAACTTTCTTCTTTAATGATATTAATAATCGTGTTCTTTGACTCACTTTTACAGTGGTTCTCCACCTGACTTCCTGCCCGTCGTCTCGTTCTTCACAGCAAAACGTTTCTCCTCGTCTATTGCTTTCCAGAGCCTCCATTCTGTGCTCACACGTTCTTGACGAAATCCTGTTCATATCAAATATATTGTCTTCTCCACGCCATCTGATTATCTCCTGTTTTACCTCTATTTCCTTCTATCGTGGTTTTATTCATGGCACAGGATCCAGGGCAAGGGTCGGCAACCTTGACCGTCCAGATGTTTTGGAACGACATCTTCCTTGATGCTCAGCCACTGATTATGTTGACTGAGCACCATGAGCAGTGTAGTTCCACAACATCTGGAGTTCCAAGGTTGCTGACCCCTGACCTAGCTGATACCATGGATGACAGGCTGAAACCTTCAGATAGTAAAGAGATGGGTATAGAAACAGCAGTGAGGGTTAATGGAAAAACGGCAAATAAACGTAAATACGTAGCTTGCTAGTGAAGACTCCTAAGGGATGGCTCCTCTTCATCCGTCAATCTATATATATAAACGCGAAAGTCCTGACTGACTGATTGACTCATCAACGCCCAGCTGAAACCGTTTAACCTAGGAACGTGAAATTTTGAAGGTGCACTGTTTTTATGATGTGGGTAGTGGGCACCCACTAAGCAAGGATTTTTGGAAACTCCGCCCCTGAGGGGGTGAAAAAGGGGGTTGAATATTTTAAACAGGTTAGCTATCGCTCAAAATCAGAAGATGTTACAGATGTGAAAATCGGTATTTAGATTCGTCTTGAAAATAAAAAAACACGTATTTTACCATTTTTCAAAAATTCAACGGGGGGGCGAAAAAAGGGGGTTGAATATTTTAAATATTTTAAACGGGATACCTACACTATATTGCCAAAAGTATTCGCTCACCTGCCTTGACTCGCATATGGATGGGTGAACGAATACCTTTGGCAATATAGTGTATATCTTAAAAACAGAAGATGTTACAGACGTGAAAATCGGTATTTAGATTCATCTAGACAAATAAAAAAACACGTATTTAACCATTTTCTGAAAATTTCTTGGTGGGGGCAAAAAGGAGGGTTGAATACTTTTATCATTAACGTGAAAGTCCTGACTGACTGACTGACTGACTCATCAACGCTCAGCTGAAACTGTTTAACCTAGGAATGTGAAATTTTGAAGGTGCACTGTTTTTATGATGTAGGCACCCACTAAGCAAGGATATTTGGAAACTCCACCCCTAAGGGGGTGAAAAACGGGTTGAATATTTTAAACAGGATACCTATAGCTTAAAAACAGAAGATGTTACAGATGTGAAAATCGGTATTTAGATTCGTCTTGAAAAATAAAAAAACATGTATTTTACCGTTTTTCAAAAATTGAAGTGGGGGGCAAAAAAAGGGGGTTGAATATTTTATATATTTTAAACAGGATACCTATATCTCCAAACCAGACGATGTTACAGTACTGAAAGTTGGTATTTAGATTCGTCTTGAAAAATAAAACAACACGTATTTTACCATGTTCTGAAAATTCCTTGGGGGGGTAAAAAGGGGGGTTGAATACTTTTATCAGTATACCTATATTTCAAAAACCGAAGATGTTACGGGTGTGAAATCTGGTATTTACAATCTTTGTGAAAAAAAACAAACACGTTTTTTGCCATTTTCCACAAATCCAATTGGGGGGGGGGGTTGGGGGAAAGGGGTCTAAATATTTTTATCATTATACCTATATTTCAAAAACCAAAGATGTTACATACGTGAGATTTGATATTTACAATCTTCTTTCAAAAGGGGGGGCTGAATACTTTTAAACAGGATACCTATATCTCAAAAACAGAAGATGTTACATACGTGAAAACTGGTATTTAGATTCGTCTTAAGAAGCCAAAACACACCTATTTTACCATTTTCCAAAAATTAAGTGGGAGGGGGCAAATGGGGGGGTTGAATACTTTGTCAGTATACCTATATTTCCAAAACCAAATATGTTACAGGTGTGAAATTTGGTATTTACAATCTTCGTGAAAAAAACAAACATGTGTTTTGCCATTTTCCACAAATCCAAATAAGTGGGGGGGGGGTCGAGAGAATGGGGTCTGAATAGTTTCATCAGTATATCTATAGTTCAAAAACCAAGATGTTACAGGTGTGAAGTTTGGTAATTACAATCTTTTGAAAATAAAGAAACACGTGTTTTACCATTTTTCCAAGAATCCCACGTGGTGGGTGAAAAAAAGGGGGGGTGAATACTTTTCAACAGGATACCTATATCTCAAAAACAGAAGATCTTACAGACGTGAAAATTGGTATTTAGATTCGTCTTGAAAATAAAACAACACGTATTTTACCATTTTCCAAAAATCCAATGGGGGAGCAAAAAGGGGGATGAATACCTTTATCACTATACCTATATTTCAAAACCCAATGATGTTACAGGTGTGAAATTCGATATTTACAATCTTCGTGCAAAAAAACCCATGTTTTACCATTTTCCGAAAATCCAGTTTAGGGGGGTGGGGGAAAGAGATGTGAATACTTTTATCGGTATATCTATATTTCAAAAACCAAAGATGTTACAGATGTGAAATTTGGCACTTACCTTCTTCTTGAAAAATAAAAAAACACGTGGTTTAAAGTTTTCCAAAAATCCCAACTGGGGGGGAAAGGGGGGGGGGTTTCTACCAAAAAAGCCTCAAGTTTCTCTTAAAAAAACAATTTTAACAAATCCTAAAATCCACGCGAGTGAAGCCGCGGGCAAAAGCTAGTAATACATAAATAAGAATATAAGGAGTCTCACTGTAAGACAAATGAAAAAAACATAGGGCAGAACTGCATCTGTAATTGTATAATTGATACAGAAACCCCTACTTATATAACATGCTCACAGGATATTAATGCAATAAGGGCAAATCAGTCCATATACTCAGCCGCTGTAACCCGCCTGTAGACCTGTGGTGTAGCTGGAAACCGCTGGTGAATCAGCTTTCAGAATCACTGAACACCATATAGGATGCAGGATACAACAAGAAGGCTGGACTAAATAAAAGTACTAAAATCTAATTTAATAGGACATAAATGCCGACGCGTTTCATTACATACAAGTAACTTTCTCAAGGCAAAAAGTCCATAAAACAATCCATCAAACCTTTTTACATATATACCCTCTTAAATGAAAAAATACAGCTGATCCAAATTGAATCTGATCCGCCCCTTCTTTATTGGTGTCTGACATTATTTCCGGTTGCCGACACCATATTTGTAATTCTTTTAAAGTTTCGCTGAATGTTAGCTGCAAGATGATACATTTCAAGTTCCTGCCGCCATTTTTGTAGTTTTTTTCAAGGTTCCACTGGATATTGACTACAAAATGATGCAATTCCAGTTCCTATCACCACGTTGGTAGTTCTTTCAAGGTTCTGCTGGATATTGACTGCAAAATAATGCAATTCCGGTTCATGCCACCATATTTGTAGTTCTTTGATATTTTTGGGCAGAATTATACTGAGATCTTTCAGAACTCTGTGGAATATTGGTATAAATAAAAACCGTATCAATCATCTCTATCCTAACAGGATACTAATGATTGAAAGTAAAGAGATGGGAGCAACATGTTGCAGCAGCAGAAGATATATATTTATCAGATATGTCCAGGTATCCAAATATTATTTACATAATAAAGATTCCAAGACTCATGGATGGTGGTCACAAGTGTCTCGTCCAAAGTAGCTAAGTTGCCATGCATTATCAAGATACTGCCATCACTATTTGACTGAAAGATGACCATCAGCATGGTTACTTACGGGGTTATTCAAAGAAAGGTGAAAACCAGGAGAACTGACAGGAGAAAAAAACAATCTAGACCAAATAGCCGATTTGGAAAGTGAGATAAATGTTAGAATTTTTCTGGTTTGGCTATTTTGACCTAGAATTTTCACTTCTCCTGCCAGTTCTCCTGAGTTTCACCTCTCTTTGAATAGACCTGCTAGTGACCCACTCTCCAGCAAATATCCTTCATACAAATTCCAAGAACAAAGCAGGAATGGGCACTCAAAATGGGCAGGTTTATTGGAAATAGCCGGCAACATTTTGGCTTTACATAAAGGTTTCTCAAGACTCACATAGAGCCAAAATGTTGGTAATTATTTCCAGCTAACCTGCCATTTTTAGAGACTGGGTGCCCAGTCTTTCTTCTTTGTTCTTGGACTGTGTTGAGGAAGTTGACCTCTTCCGGGCATGGTGCACTGCTCTCCATGTTTCTTTAAAGTTGGTGTGCTGGTCCTACTTCGTATCTATCCTTCACACAAGTTGCTGAAGATCCATTAAGAAGACCCTCCCTGACTTGACCTGCAGATAATGTTGTGCCGTCTGCTTATTTATTTATTTATAAAGGATTTTACCAGGAAGGATACATTGAGATTTCTCTCGTTTTCGAGTATGACCTGGGTTCGAAAACATTGAAATGTTACAGAAATACAAAGTAATAAAATGCCAGATATTAAAAAAACAAAAAAAAACAAATATACAGATTAACCACTTCACTGCGGAGGACCGCTGAGCGCGTCCACCCGCAGTATCGTTCCTTGCGGAGGACGCGCTGAGCGCGTCCTCCGTTTGGGGCCAGCGTTCGGCCGGGTTCCGGCCGATCGCTGGCCCCCCTGGTGCGGGCTGACATCCTTGATGTCAGCCCAGCACCCGGAACCGCCGCCGGAGTAATTAGGTGTCATCGCGGCAGCGCGATGACACCTAATTCAGGCGCCCCCCGCATGTGCGGAGGAGGTGCCTGAAAGGGAGGGGGGGAGGTCCTTCGGCGGCGGCAGGGGGTTAACCCAGGCACCGTTTGGAAGGGCACAGCCTGCCCTTCCAAATGGTACCTGGCATTAACCCCATGGGGACTGGATCACGAATCGGCGCCGAAAAGCGCCGGTTCGTGATCCTTTCCCGGAGCTGGCCGACATCTTGGATGTTGGCCAAGCTTCCGGGAATGCCCCCTGAGGACTGGTGTCATCGTGCATAGAACCCCTATCTCCCGATCCGTTGCAGTTAGGGGTTAATGTTTGGTATTGTTGGATCGGCCAGAGCATGGCCGTTCCAACAATACCAAACATGAGTATGAAAAAAGTTTTTAAAAAAAAAATAAAAAAAAAATATTTAAACAAAATTATAAAAAAAAATAAACAAGGTTTTTTTTCTTTTTTTGGTTTGTTAATGCAGCAATATTGTTCCCATTTCAATTATAATGTGAACAATAATGCTGCACTAACGATTTTTGTATGCGGTGCGTTTGTTAAAAATCGCGTAATTTTCCCCCCAAAAAAATGTATCGAGACCCCATCTCTAATTTTTTTAACAAGCGCACCCCATACAAAATATAACCGCAATTGCTCGCATGTTAAAATGTGAAAAAAAACCACTTTACACGTTGTAAATTATTGAAAATTCATATTTTATTGGATTTTTTGTTATAATATACAGAGAGGTCATGACGTATACTTATAATAATGACATATTATGAATCTGCCGAGTCTGACGGAAAGAACGATATATAATATGTCTGGGTCATATACTAAAATAAGCCTTCAAAACACGTTTAAACATGATGAGCAAAATCGGTAAAAATGACCTCAGCACAGAGGCGGGAAATGCCTCAGCAGCGAAAGGGTTAACAGAAAATAAATATGTAGGAAATAGTCACTATGTTACATGTTTCCAGGTGCATTCTGTATATAGTCACTATGTTACATGTTTCCAGGTGCATTCTTTATATAGTCACTATGTTACATGTTTCCAGGTGCATTCTGTATATAGTCAATATGTTACATGTTTACAGTTGCATTCTGTATATAGTCACTATGTTACATGTTTACAGGTGCATTCTGTATATAGTCACTGTGTGACATGTTTACAGGTGCATTCTGTATATAGTCACTATGTTACATGTTTCCAGGTGCATTCTGTATATAGTCACTATGTTACCATTGTTTACAGGTGCATTCTGTATATAGTCACTATTTTACATGTTTACAGGTGCATTCGGTATATAGTCACTATGTTACATGTTTATAGGTGCATTCCGTATATAGTCACTATGTTACATGTTTCCAGGTGCATTCTGTATATAGTCACTATGTTACATGTTTACAGGTGCATTCTGTATATAGTCACTGTGTTACATGCTTACAGGTGCATTCTGTAGATAGTCACTAATGTTACATGTTTACAGGTGCATTCTGTATATAGTCACTATGTTAAATGTTTACAGGTGCATTCTGTATATAGTCATTGTGTTACATGTTTACAGGTGCATTCTGTATATAGTCATTATGTTACATGCTTACAGGTGCATTCTGTATATAGTCACTATGTTACATGTTTCCAGGTGCATTCTTTATATAGTCACTATGTTACATGTTTCCAGGTGCATTCTGTATATAGTCACTATGTTACATGTTTCCAGGTGCATTCTGTATATAGTCACTATGTTACATGTTTACAGGTGCATTCTGTATATAGTCACTGTGTTACATGCTTACAGGTGCATTCTGTATATAGTCACTATGTTACATGTTTACAGGTGCATTCTGTATATAGTCACTGTGTTACATGCTTACAGGTGCATTCTGTAGACAGTCACTATGTTACATGTTTACAGGTGCATTCTGTATATAGTCACTATGTTACATGCTTACAGGTGCATTCCGTATATAGTCACTATGTTACATGTTTCCAGGTGCATTCTGTATATGGTCACTATGTTACATGTTTACAGGTAAATTCTGTATATAGTCACTATGTTACATGTTTACAGGTGCATTCTGTATATAGTCACTATGTTACATGTTTACAGGTGCATTCTGTATATAGTCACAATGTTACATGTTTACAGGTGCATTCTGTATATAGTCACTATGTTACATGTTTACAGGTACATTCTGTATATAGTCACTGTTACATGTTTATAGATGCATTCTGTATATAGTCACTATGTTACATGTTTACAGGTGCATTCTGTATTGAGGTGTGTTAATAGGGAACTCGAGTGACTTAAGACTGGGGGAAGATTTGATGGCATCTGGGAGGTTATTCCATAATTGCGGAGCTCTGTAGGAAAATGAGGATCGAGCCACTTTCTTTTTGTATTGTGGTATTGTAAATAAGGTGCAGGTCCTGGATCTGAGGTTATAGGATGAGGGAACTGCTGGGGGAAGCAGCCTATTCAGGTAGGGTGGGAACTTCCCAGAAAGGCTCTTAAACACCAGGTTGGAAAGGTGAAGGGTGCGTCTAGACTCCAGCGACGGCCAGTTTAGTTCTTTTTACATGTCACAATGGTGGGTTATGTAGTTACATTGTAGCACAAAGCGGCAGAATGAGTTATACAATGTAGTAAGTTTATGAAGGTGTGTTTGCGGGGCCGCTGCATACACTACATTTCCGTATTCAGTAGCTGGCATAAGCATTTGTTGTACAATCTGCTTTCTTACCGCGGGGCTCAGGCAGGATTTGTTTCTGTACTTGTCAGCACCTTACTTTAATATTGCCCCAAATATTAGAACTTGGCGGCTTGATGCCTTTGGAAGCAACTGTTTGTTTAGGAGTCGATAAGTAACTAGGAAATGGAGTAAGAACTATGGGACAGGGAGTAACATAACTGGAGCAAGCGTTACGATTTCAGAGTAGCCTGAGTCTTTTTTTAAACAGGAATTTATTATTATTTTATTATTATTTATTTATATAGCACCACAGATCCCTCATAGCTTTACAAGACCAGTGAAAAATCAATTGTTACATTAGAACACCACACATAAATGATACAGTATGATCCAAGGGGACACACAATATTTATGAGCATTTTTAACATGTGTCATTAGGTGTCATGCCCAAGGACACTTGCTGGTGAGGTCTTCTGAGTCTGCTTTCCAGGGTTGTAGAGCTGCAACATAGTGACGAAGCTGAGCTCGCTTCTCCATGGCTCCAAACTTGCTTCTGCACAGTTGTAGAGGAGGGATGTGGTGGTCAGACATTCCGATTGGGATTTGAACTTGCTTCTCCACTGTTGAAGAGCAAAGACTTTACCACTGGGCTACACAGCAGATATTGTTAGGTAGGCGAGTATCCAACGTTACGTGTCTTGCCCAGCGACACTTACGGGACAGGAGCTCTGATGAGTATGTGGACCGTGGGTCTCCATGGTTGTAGAACTCTGTTGTTAACTCTACTCTATCCAGTCAGTACCAGCCGGTAGGAATGGCACAAGAAGGGCTGGTACCGTAGAAGAAGATGCGTGGTGGTATGAGTGGAAGTACAAGTGTTGGGTCAAGAGAACCGAAGACATGCACAGCCTTCTTCTTTAGTAACAAACAGAAGAAACCTTTGAATAAGAACAAAACAGAGCTGAGGGATTGATGATTCCCAGGGTAAGTCGTTGGGTCCTAGATCCATTCCAATGGATTGGTGGTCTGGCAGTACTATTGGCCGTTAGAAGAACACTTCTCGTAGTTCGCAGTGTTTTTTCTTACTGGCATTTGAATGTTTTATGGTTTAGGTCAAGAAATTTTACAGGTAGATTAAAAACAAGATAGAACATTAGGGGGAAGTATGTTTTATGTGTAGGGAAGCATTGGCTATAGACAAGTCTGAATTATGTGACCTTCGGTGAAATTCTCTCTGTTCGGTTCAAGATGGCAAACTGACGCACGTCCAAAAGAATATGAGTTATTGTTAGACAACCGGCAATAATGTGAATGAGCTCATATATTTGTAAGCAGTTATTATGAAAATTCTATTCATGATTATACAATGGATATTTCCCCCCCAGCGATAACTGCATGGGGTCTTGTGAGGTGTTCGGTCCTTGGGAGGCAAAAAATTTGGCACGCTTTGTAATAGAATAGTCACGACTACTCGTCCATGAAAGAACGTTAAGAAAAGCGAAAGAGACGTTGAATTCCATTTCTTTTCCTCCTTGTATAGCCCCAAGTCATGCATGGCTGATACTGAAAGAATAAAGTTCAAACCTAGTTCCCTTTTATGATTTGTTTCGCAATGTGTCACATAAACATTTCCACCTTCAGGGAGAAAAAAAAACAACCTCTGTAATTTATTTAATGGCGGTTTTTAAGTAATTTGCAAAAAAATGACATATGGGTTAAGTGGTGTATAACCACCTGTTACGGGGAAAAAATGGCTTTTTACAGACTGATTGTAAGCTGTGTTACAGGACGCCTTTCCCTGTATCTCCCCAGGTGTAACACGTGAGAATTTGTGAGATACAGTTGCAAGAATAAATTATGTGAAGTCTTTAAAATTCAGTCTCTGAATTTCTCCAATGATTACTTGTGAAATGGGGTTTTATCTTCCCTAGGTCACAATTAAAGACATACACAATCTGTATAAATGAATGTCACAATTAAACACAATTTTATTGAAGACATAAGGGGTTATTCAGAGAGAGACGATCTGGCTCCTAAATGTCGCCGAACAGGGAATTTCCCTGTACGGTGACATTTCGGGGCCATTCGGCTATTCAGAGAGCAGGCAGTTCGCCAAATTTTGGCAAACTGGCAGCAAGTACGGTGCCTGTTCGAAGGCAGTGAAATCCCCCATAGAGAAGGAATGGTTAATCTATTCAGAGACACCAAACAGCAGTGAAAAGTTGCCGAAGTGTTCGGTGTCTTCATTCAGCAGGTTTAATCAGGCGAATGCCATAGATTTCAATGTTAAAAATATTATCATTTTATGCAACATCTAATAAACCGTTTATTATTTTAATCTGCAATAAAAAGTCTATTTATTGAATTTTGTTTTAGGATCTTTAAAGCATTTTTTGTGATTTTTTTTTAAAGCGTTTTTTCTTTTTTGCTGAATTCACCGCAGGGTGGGGAAATATGATTCCCCGATGTGCAGGGAAGTGTAGGGAATGAGAGAGCACCGAAATGTCGGCGACATTTCGGAGCACTCTGAATAACCCCTATTGGGTAATAACTTTAAGTGTCTACTGGATCCTCCTATGGAGGATCGCACTTTGCGGCACTGTCGAACGCGCGTGGTATTGCTTTGACGGGGTCGCTTTCAGAATATCCACAGCACGTCCACTCAAGCGCACAACTCATGCGCACACTACAGCGTGTGGCTGCGACGGATGCCAGGAAGCACGTCAGTACGGGCGCACATAGTGCGCATGTCTGACCCCGTCCTATACCCTCGTTCTGAAGTCTTATTCTGCTATGCTTGTTGATTTAGATAAAGTTCAGAGCCTACTAGAATACCCCATTTAACTCCTTCATTACCAAGCACTTTTTGTTGAAGTAAAATCTTATCATAACATTTATTAGAAACAGGGAATGTGTAGTCAAAAAATTAAATATGGTGTAAAATAGACAATTTTTGCACGGATATTGTTGTGAGATTTTTAAAAGATTAAAATAATGTAAATTTACTCATATATAATTTTTTTATGTATTGATTTATCCTTTTTACAGATATTGCCGGGAGGAAACATTCTAGGTTCTAGGTGGAGTCACTTATCTCGCACAATGTCACACAGGGTCTGCATTATCAGCATACGGGCAGAAAAGGCCTTTGTGTCAGATGCAGTAAATGTGCTGCAGACAGATAATAAAATGTTCAGTTTTCCTGCTTATGGGGGTTTGTAGTGATCATAATGAGATTATTAGCAATATCTGTATGTGCTGCATAATGCCTGTGTATGGCAATTACAGCAACACCTTGTATCTGTATGTGCTGCATTATGCCTGTGTATTACAATTACAGCAACACCTTGTATCTGTATGTGCTGCATAATGCCTGTGTATGGCAATTACAGCAACACCTTGTATCTGTATGTGCTGCATTATGCCTGTGTATTACAATTACAGCAACACCTTGTATCTGTATGTGCTGCATAATGCCTGTGTATGGCAATTACAGCAACACCTTGTATCTGTATGTGCTGCATAATGCCTGTGTATAGCAATTACAGCAACACCTTGTATCTGTATGTGCTGCATAATGCCTGTGTATGGCAATTACAGCAACACCTTGTATCTGTATGTGCTGCGTAATGCCTGTGTATAGGAATTACAGCAACACCTTGTATCTGTATGTGCTGCATAATGCCTGTGTATGGCAATTACAGCAACACCTTGTATCTGTATGTGCTGCATAATGCCTGTGTATAGCAATAACAGCAACACCTTGTATCTGTATGTGCTGCATAATGCCTGTGTATGGCAATTACAGCAACACCTTGTATCTGTATGTGCTGCATAATGCCTGTGTATAGCAATTACAGCAACACCTTGTATCTGTATGTGCTGCATAATGCCTGTGTATGGCAATTACAGCAACACCTTGTATCTGTATGTGCTGCATAATGCCTGTGTATTGGCAATTACAGCAACACCTTGTATCTGTATGTGCTGCATAATGCCTGTGTATGGCAATTACAGCAAAACCTTGTATCTGTATGTGCTGCATAATGCCTGTGTATAGCAATTACAGCAACACCTTGTATCTGTATGTGCTGCATAATGCCTGTGTATGGCAATTACAGCAACACCTTGTATCTGTATGTGCTGCATAATGCCTGTGTATGGCAATTACAGCAACACCTTGTATCTGTATTTATTTATTTATTTATAAAGGATTTTACCAGGAAGGATACATTGATATTTCTCTCGTTTTCAAGTATGTCCTGGGTTCAAGAACATTGAAGTGTTACAGTTACAGAGATACAAAGTAATACAATGCAAGATATTAAAAAAAAAAAAAAAAAAAAAAAAAAATTTACAGATTAACAGAAAATAAATATGTAGGAAATGTGCTGCATAATGTCCGTGTATGGCAATTACAGAAACACCTTGTATCTGTATGTGCTGCATAATGCCTGTGTATGGCAATTACAGCAACACCTTGTATCTGTATGTGCTGCATAATGCCTGTGTATAGGAATTACAGCAACACCTTGTATCTGTATGTGCTGCATAATGCCTGTGTATGGCAATTACAGCAACACCTTGAATCTGTATGTGCTGCATAATGCCTGTGTATAGCAATTACAGCAACACCTTGTATCTGTATGTGCTGCATAATGCCTGTGTATGGCAATTACAGCAACACCTTGTATCTGTATGTGCTGCATAATGCCTGTGTATAGCAATTACAGCAACACCTTGTATCTGTATGTGCTGCATAATGCCTGTGTATGGCAATTACAGCAACACCTTGTATCTGTATTTATTTATTTATTTATAAAGGATTTTACCAGGAAGGATACATTGAGATTTCTCTCGTTTTCAAGTATGTCCTGGGTTCAAGAACATTGAAGTGTTACAGTTACAGAGATACAAAGTAATACAATGCAAGATATTAAAAAAAAAGAAAAAAAAAAACAAAACAAAAATATACAGATTAACAGAAAATAAATATGTAGGAAATGTGCTGCATAATGTCCGTGTATGGCAATTACAGAAACACCTTGTATCTGTATGTGCTGCATAATGCCTGTGTATGGCAATTACAGCAACACCTTGTATCTGTATGTGCTGCATAATGCCTGTGTTGGCAATTACAGCAACACCTTGTATCTGTATGTGCTGCAAATGCCTGTGTATGGCAATTACAGCAACACCTTGTATCTGTATGTGCTGCAAATGCCTGTGTATGGCAATTACAGCAACACCTTGTATCTGTATGTGCTGCATAAGGCTAGGTTCAGACTAGTGCAGTTTTAACGTGCGTTTAGCCGCACAAAATCACGGCCGTACTAGCAGCAAATGACGTCCAATGCCGGGGAACATACGACGAACGGCCGCACGAATGTTCGTCCGCGCAACGCAAGTGGTCAACGAACGCATTTTTTCGAGAACGTCAAACCGCTACTACTGACGTACAGAGTGCGCTGCGGCCGCATAGCGGCGTGTGTGTGTGATTAGGAGACGTCAGACGCTGCTAATGTCCGGCTAACATAACGTCCAGACACAAAAAGTGTTTTATTGACGATCCGTACAAAATCACGGTCGAAAAGGCGCATCGTATGACGCTATCGCGTATTCCGGGAAAAAATACGTACGTTCGTTCGACCGCACTTTTTCACGGACAACGTGAAAAATGCATTCGTCTGACCCTAGCCTTATGCCTGTGTTTACAATTACAGCAACACCTTGTATCTGTATGTGCAGCATAATGCCTGTGTATGGCAATTACACCAACACCTTGTATCTGTATGTGCTGCATTATGCCTGTGTATTACAATTACAGCAACACCTTGTATCTGTATGTGCTGCATAATGCCTGTGTATGACAATTACAGAAACACCTTGTATCTGTATGTGCTGCATAATGCCTGTGTATGGCAATTGCAGCAACACCTTGAATCTATATGTGATGCATAATGCCTGTGTATGGCAATTACAGCAACACCTTGAATCTGTATGTGCTGCATAATGCCTATGTATGACAATTACAGCAACACCTTGTATCTGTATGTGCTGCATAATGCCTGTGTATGACAATTACAGAAACACATACAGGGTTATCCAAAGAGATCCGAATTGCTTGAGAAAGGTAACCGAATGCTGAAAATCAGCGTTCGGTTACCTTTCCTGGCCATTCGGCTATCCAGAGAGCAGGCAATTCGCCAAATCCTGGCGAATTGCCTGCACATACGGTGACTGTTCGGTTCCTGTTCGAGGGCAGTGAAATCCCCATGAAAATGCACTGCTTCGGCTATTCAGAGAACACAAACCAGCAGTGAAAGGTTCCCCTAATGTCCTGCCATTCGGTGGTTTCATTCGGCAAATTTATTCAGGAGAATCCCATAGGCTTCAATGTAAAAATATTCCCGTTTTAATTCAATATCTAATAAACCGTTCATTATAAAATTCTGCAGCAAAAAGTCTCTGTATTTATAGATTTTTTAGGATACTTTAAGCATTTTTCAGATTTTTTTTTTTTTTTTAAAAAGTCCGATTTTTTTTTTTTTCAATTAACTTATTTTTTTTGTAACAGCCCTCTTTATTATCATTCCCTGGACCTCCTGTGAAAATTTCAGACATTTTCGCTCAGTAGTTTCTTTGCAAACAGTGTTTCTTTTTCCCAGATTCATACAAATGGTTTTTCTAATTTATTCACTGCCTTCTCTACTTCACAGCTGCTTCGGCTCTGTGTGATTCGGCTCATGTTCGGCTCCTGTTCGGCTCCTGTTCGGCTTTTTCGAAGGTTAATCCAGATTTTTTGCTTGTTTTTAAGCATGCATTCGGTTAGTGTTCGTCAGTTTTCGGCAGCTTTTCCCTGCAATTCGGGGACCCTGTGCTGTTTGCTGAATACACCGCAGGGTCACCGAAATGCAATCGGCAAAAGGAACCGAATTGAAGAGAACGAAAAGTCACCGAACGTGCGGTGACTTTTCGAATCTCTTTGGATAACCCTGCTTGTATCTGTATGTGCTGCATAATGCCTGTGTATGGCAATTGCAGCAACACCTTGTATCTATATGTGATGCATAATGCCTGTGTATGGCAATTACAGCAACACCTTGTATCTGTATGTGCTGCATAATGCCTGTGTATGGCAATTACAGCAACACCTTGTATCTGTATGTGCGGCATAATGCCTGTGTATGGCAATTACAGCAACACCTTGTATCTGTTTGTGCCGCATAGTGCCTGTGTATGGCAATTACAGCAACACCTTGTATCTATATGTGATGCATAATGCCTGTGTATGGCGATTACAGCAACACCTTGTATCTGTATGTGCTGCATAATGCCTGTGTATGGCAATTACAGCAACACCTTGTATCTGTTTGTGCCGCATAGTGCCTGTGTATGGCAATTACAGCAACACCTTGTATCTGTATGTGATGCATAATGCCTGTGTATGGCGATTACAGCAACACCTTGTATCTGTATGTGCTGCATAATGCCTGTGTATGGCAATTACAGCAACACCTTCAGGGTTATCCAAAGAGATCCGAATTGCTTGAGAAAGGTAACCGAACGCTGAAAATCAGCGTTCGGTTACCTTTCCTGGCCATTCGGCTATCCAGAGAGCAGGCAATTCGCCAAATCCTGGCGAATTGCCTGAACATACGGTGCCTGTTCGGTCCCTGTTCGAGGGCAGTGAAATCCTCATAGAGAAGCACTGCTTCGGCTATTCAGAGAACACAAACCAGCAGTGAAGGTTCCCCTAATGCCCTGCCATTCGGTGATTTCATGCGGCAAATTTATTCAGGAGAATCCCATAGGCTTCAATGTTAAAAATATTCCCGTTTTAATTCAATATCTAATAAACCGTTCATTATAAAATTCTGCAGCAAAAAGTCTCTGTATTTATAGATTTTTTAGGATACTTTAAGCATTTTTCAGATTTTTTTTTTTTTTTTTAAAAAGTCCGATTTTTTTTTTTTTTTTTTTCAATTAACTTATTTTTTTTGTAACAGCCCTCTTTATTATCATTCCCTGGACCTCCTGTGAAAATTTCAGACATTTTCGCTCAGTAGTTTCTTTGCAAACAGTGTTTCTTTTTCCCAGATTCATACAAATGGTTTTTCTAATTTATTCACTGCCTCCTCTACGTCACAGCTGCTTCGGCTCTGTGTGATTCGGCTCATGTTCGGCTCCTGTTCGGCTCCTGTTCGGCTTTTTCGAAGGTTAATCCAGATGTTTTTGCTGTTTTTAAGCATGCATTCGGTTAGTGTTCGTCAGGTTTTCGGCAGCTTTTCCCTGCAATTCGGGGACCCTGTGCTGTTTGCTGAATACACCGCAGGGTCACCGAAATGCAATCGGCAAAAGGAACCGAATTGAAGAGAACGAAAAGTCACCGAACGTGCGGTGACTTTTCGAATCTCTTTGGATAACCCTGCTTGTATCTGTATGTGCTGCATAATGCCTGTGTATGGCAATTGCAGCAACACCTTGTATCTATATGTGATGCATAATGCCTGTGTATGGCAATTACAGCAACACCTTGTATCTGTATGTGCTGCATAATGCCTGTGTATGGCAATTACAGCAACACCTTGTATCTGTATGTGCGGCATAATGCCTGTGTATGGCAATTACAGCAACACCTTGTATCTGTTTGTGCCGCATAGTGCCTGTGTATGGCAATTACAGCAACACCTTGTATCTATATGTGATGCATAATGCCTGTGTATGGCGATTACAGCAACACCTTGTATCTGTATGTGCTGCATAATGCCTGTGTATGGCAATTACAGCAACACCTTCAGGGTTATCCAAAGAGATCCGAATTGCTTGAGAAAGGTAACCGAACGCTGAAAATCAGCGTTCGGTTACCTTTCCTGGCCATTCGGCTATCCAGAGAGCAGGCAATTCGCCAAATCCTGGCGAATTGCCTGAACATACGGTGCCTGTTCGGTCCCTGTTCGAGGGCAGTGAAATCCTCATAGAGAAGCACTGCTTCGGCTATTCAGAGAACACAAACCAGCAGTGAAAGGTTCCCCTAATGCCCTGCCATTCGGTGATTTCATGCGGCAAATTTATTCAGGAGAATCCCATAGGCTTCAATGTTAAAAATATTCCCGTTTTAATTCAATATCTAATAAACCGTTCATTATAAAATTCTGCAGCAAAAAGTCTCTTTATTTATAGATTTTTTAGGATACTTTAAGCATTTTTCTGATTTTTTTTTTTTTTTTTTAAAAAGTCCGATTTTTTTTTTGATTTTTTTTTTCAGTTTACTTATTTTTTTTGTAACAGCCCTCTTTATTATCATTCCCTGGACCTCCTGTGAAAATTTCAGACATTTTCGCTCAGTAGTTTCTTTGCAAACAGCGTTTCTTTTTCCCAGATTCATACAAATGTTTTTTCTAATTTATTCACTGCCTCCTCTACGTCACAGCTGCTTCGGCTCTGTGTGATTCGGCTCCCTTTCGGCTCCTGTTCGGCTCCTGTTCGGCTTTTTCGAAGGTTAATCCAGATGTTTTTGCTTGTTTTCAGCGTGCATTCGGTTAGGTTTCGTCAGGTTTTCGGCAGCTTTTCCCTGCAATTCGGGGACCCTGTGGTGTTTGCTGAATACACCGCAGGGTCACCGAAATGCAATCGGCAAAAGGAACCGAATTGAAGAGAACGAAAAGTCACCGAACGTGCGGTGACTTTTCGAATCTCTTTGGATAACCCTGATAGTATCTGTATGTGCTGCATAATGCCTGTGTATGGCAATTACAGCAACACCTTGTATCTGTATGTGCTGCATAATGCCTTTGTATGGCAATTACAGCAACACCTTGTATCTGTATGTGCGGCATAATGCCTGTGTATGGCAATTACAGCAACACCTTGTATCTGTATGTGCGGCATAATGCCTGTGTATGGCAATTACAGCAACACCCTGTATCTGTATGTGCTGCATAATGCCTGTGTATGGCAATTACAGCAACACCTTGTATCTGTACTGCACAGGTATTTACACTCATTATAACCCCCTGAATCTTATTCCTGTACAACAGTGACTGACCCCACAACTCTCCCTGTATTCTTTTTTTTTTTAAATATAATTTTTATTTTGAAACCATGTCAGCGGTACATTAGAGCAAGGTAGACAACAAAACACCATACGGGAGAAACACACACAGATCCAAAAATAATTCATGGAGCAAAGCATCACATAGAAAATAGTACAGCAGAAAACAGCAAGTAACAACCTCAGGAAAAATGGTCAAAATCACAGAGTCAGCAAAAGGTGGACCCAGGACAAAGAAGACACAAAAAAACAAAATAAAAAAAACCACACCCACGCAAGTGGGCAGGAAACTGACTGCAATTTCGTGGCATTCTTGGCCTGCTCCAAGGACTGACGGACAATCGGAAACCGAGGAAGAGGCCACATAGCAAGGGAACCCAGGGCCGAGGTGGGTGACTAGAGCCATGGTGGCCACCAAACTGTCTCGCCTGAGCCTCCCCAATTGTTCCCACAATATTGGGGTTATTCACAGAGAGCAGGAACTTGCCCTGTAATGCAGCAATAAATTTTGCTGAGCTTTTTGTTACAGTGAGAGTTGGGGCTGCTTCTTGCAGTCTCTTTACAGTAATACAGGAGAGAGATCTTACTGGAAATCATTTCTCCATGGGAGGCGGCACACAAATCCTGCATTGAAATGTATGCAATAGGGATTTATGTACAAATGTTTTGGTATTTATTACATTACAATGCAAAACCAAGTTTACATGTAAGTATTTTCTCCTGAACTAAAAGAAACATTAAAAAAAAATTGGCCAGTTGCTGTCAGT
Organism: Leptobrachium leishanense; assembly: GCA_009667805.1. Classification (NCBI taxonomy): domain Eukaryota; kingdom Metazoa; phylum Chordata; class Amphibia; order Anura; family Megophryidae; genus Leptobrachium; species Leptobrachium leishanense. Next base: position 34,742,776 of record CM019067.1, on the reverse strand, counting down.
TATTTAAGGACATAAAAAGGGGCCTCCTTTTATATTAGCGCGTTCTTTTAATGATCTTGGACAATAAACCATTGAAAAATACTCAAATATGGCAGCTAAATGAGAGGGAACAAATAAGGTGGAATTGATCTGAAATTAATCTGGGATGGGATAAAAATACAGCTATATCAGATTCTAGGGGCCCTATTCAAATCAGATTCTAGGAGCCCTATTCCAATCAGATTCTAGGGGCCCTATTCCAATCAGATCAGATTCTAGGGGCCCTATTCCAATCAGATTCTAGGGACCCTATTCCAATCAGATTCTAGGGCCCTATTCCAATCAGATCAGATTCTAGGGGCCCTATTCCAATCAGATTCTAGGGACCCTATTCCAATCAGATTCTAGGGGCCCTATTCCAATCAGATCAGATTCTAGGGACCCTATTCCAATCAGATTCTAGGGACCCTATTCCAATCAGATTCTAGGGGCCCTATTTCAATCAGATTCTAGGGACCCTATTCCAATCAGATTCTAGGGGCCCTATTCCAATCAGATTCTAGGGACCCTATTCCAATCAGATTCTAGGGGCCCTATTCCAATCAGATCAGATTCTAGGGGCCCTATTCCAATCAGATTCTAGGGGCCCTATTCCAATCAGATTCTAGGGGCCCTATTCCAATCAGATTCTAGGGACCCTATTCCAATCAGATTCTAGTGGCCCTATTTCAATCAGATTCTAGGGGCCCTATTCCAATCAGATTCTAGGGGCCCTATTCCAATCAGATCAGATTCTAGGGGCCCTATTCCAATCAGATTCTAGGGGCCCTATTCCAATCAGATTCTAGGGACCCTATTCCAATCAGATTCTAGGGGCCATATTCCAATCAGATTCTAGGGACCCTATTCCAATCAGATTCTAGGGGCCCTATTCCAATCAGATCAGATTCTAGGGACCCTATTCCAATCAGATTCTAGGGGCCCTATTCCAATCAGATTCTAGGGGCCCTATTCCAATCAGATTCTAGGGACCCTATTCCAATCAGATTCTAGGGACCCTATTCCAATCAGATTCTAGGGGCCCTATTCCAATCAGATTCTAGGGACCCTATTCCAATCAGATTCTAGGGGCCCTATTCCAATCAGATTCTAGGGACCCTATTCCAATCAGATTCTAGGGACCCTATTCCAATCAGATTCTAGTGGCCCTATTCCAATCAGATTCTAGGGACCCTATTCCAATCAGATTCTAGTGGCCCTATTCCAATCAGATACTAGGGGCCCTATTCCAATCAGATTCTAGGGGCCCTATTCCAATCAGATTCTAGTGGCCCTATTCCAATCAGATACTAGGGGCCCTATTTCAATCAGATTCTAGGGGCCCTATTCCAATCAGATTCTAGGGGCCCTATTCCAATCAGATTCTAGGGACCCTATTCCAATCAGATTCTAGGGGCCCTATTCCAATCAGATTCTAGGGGCCCTATTCCAATCAGATTCTAGGGGCCCTATTCCAATCAGATTCTAGGGGCCCTATTCCAAGGTTTCCATTATGCTTAGTGTTTGAGACGCACAACATAAAACCTGTTGTATTTAGCTTAATTCTTTCACGTCCTATTCCAGCCTTACCGTTAAAGAAGGCGGTCCGACCTTAGCGTCTCGCAGCTCGCGTTCCTTACTGTACTCGGCATCTCCTATACTTAACATTACGCGCGCAAGTCTTTAAGAAATGCAAGAATAGCGACTTATTCCCAGGTCATGAATAAATGTAACGTCTCGGTGCAAACCAGGGAAATGTAACCCCTCCTAATAGCTTGTGTGATGCTCATAACCATACGTAAACCCTGGTGTAACTTCCCTGAGCAGGTGAAGTCTATGGAGCTGTTACGGCTCTGGTTAAGCTTACACCAGGGCTGAAACATACATACAGTAGCGTTAGCTGCGCGTGCATCCACTTTCAGCAGCGCCAGCCAGTAATGTCACTGCTCCACACACTGCATAACGTCTCACTGACATATTTTAACGTCTCCAGCCGACTTTAGCATCTTGGTTGGAAAGAGGACGTTAAAGGTGAGACGCTAATGGCTAACATCCGGCGCACTTTTCCATTACCATCTGATATTTTAGGACAGCCATGGAATGGAGCCCCAGATGGAACGCCCGAGATATCTGTCCAGATGCTGTGATAGAAACAGAGAAGACCCTGCGCAGAACCTTCTGAATCCCAGAAAAAAGAGAGAGCAAAATTATATATATATATATACCTTCAAACATGAAAATGTGCAAGCTTTGATATCTCCTTTCATGGTAACATCAGACGCAGAGCGCAGTACACCGCGCAGAATTAAATAAATAAGTCTTGGCTGTCTGAGCTGAAAGCATTTTACTTTTCGGTGACTCAATTGATCTGTCAGTCTGTAATACTTTGCTCTGGTAAACGAAGGTGATGAGAATATTAAATCACAGACGCCGTGAAGATGCAATATATTATTTAAAGGCACAGCATGACTTGCCGGGTCAGGTGGATGAATTATTTAATGTTTCTCCTGCCTAATCGCACATAACACTCCCCCAGCTTACTCATCACTTTCCGCTCCCGGGTGACTTCACGGGAGGGAATTCGAAAATCTTACCTTCCATGGCTTTTACTTTCCCAGGGAGGGAGCGTCACTCAGCGATAACCTCATACTATGCACATGGGTTAGCCTGAGCCTTGTCTAGGAAACCTCCCAGCTCATCACGGGATGCGAGAAGCCACCAAGAGACAAAGTAACACGTGGAAAGGACAAAACTCATTAAGCTGCAATAAGAAAGAAAGAAACAAGAACGCGCGTAGAATTTTCATGAACAGTATCTCATCCATGGGGGACACTGGAATGGCTAGCTATCTATCTCTTTATTTATCTGTATATATCCACATATCTATCTATCTATGTATCTATCTATCTATCTATCTATCTATCTATCCATATCTATCTATCTATCTATCTATCTATCTATCTATCTATCTATCTATCTATCTATCCATATCTATCTATCTATCCATATCTATCTATCTATCTATCCATATCTATCTATCTATCCATATCTATCTATCTATCTATCTATCTCCATATCTATCTATATATCTATCTATCTCCATATCTATCTATCTATCTATCTATCTATCTATCTATCTCCATATCTATCTATATATCTATCTATCTCCATATCTATCTATCTATCTATCTATCTATCTATCTATCTATCTATCTATCTATCTATCTATCTATCTATCTATCTATCTATCTATCTATCTATCTATCTATCCATATCTATCTATCTATCTATCTATCTATCTATCTTATCTATCTATCTATCTATCTATCTATCTATCTATCTATCTATCCATATCTATCTATCTATCTATCTATCTATCTATCTATCTATCTATCTATCTATCTATCTATCTATCTATCATATCTATCTATCTATCTATCCATATCTATCTATCTATCTATCCATATCTATCTATCTATCTATCTATCTATCTATCTATCCATATCTATCTATCTATCTATCTATCCATCTATCCATATCTATCTATCTATCTATCCATATCTATCTATCTATCCATATCTATCTATCTATCTATCTATCTATCTATCTATCTATCTATCTATCTATCTATCTATCTATCTATCTATCTATCTATCTCTTCTATCCATATCTATCTATCTATCTATCTATCTATCTATCTATCTATCTATCTATCTATCTATCTATCTATCTATCCATATCTATCTATCTATTCTCTCTCTTTCTATCTGTAGTATGTATCTATTGTGACAGTGTGCTTGGGTTGGGTAACAGAATGTCTGGGAGAGTAATCCACGGAAGGTATTTAGGACCCAGAATCCTGCATGGCCTCTTTCCTCTCGCACACTTGTTGTCAATTAACTAATTAAGCAATAGGTAAATTCTCAGGCTGCCGACTCCTGGACAGAAGTCTTTTAATAAGTCTGCTGAGAGCAGGGCAGGGAAGTAACACTTCTAAGAAATGCTGTGATTTTCTTCTGTTTATTAGACTATAATAATTACCTGGATAGTAAGGATCGTTGGATGTTTAGTAAGCGCTCTAATTGAGCTAGGTTTTGGTTTGCAGTTTTTGTTTAATCACCTGCAATATTGATTCAAAGTCAAGTGTGGCGTTTGTTCATAATGGAATAAAAAGACCTCTCATTTGCACAGCTTCAAGTCTGAAGCTGTTTATACCCTAGAGCAGTGGTTCCCAACCATTGCCCTCAAATCCGCTAGTAAGTCAAGTTTTAAGGATTCCCTTGGGGAAATGCAGACTGAATCCTGCAATCACTGAGCAGCAAATCATATCATCTGTGCCGTTCTTCAGATATCCTGCAAACCTGGCCTGTTAAGGGTACTTGAGGACTGCGGTTGGGAATCACTGCCCTAGAGGACCGTGTTGTTTGGCTGGAACCAAGTATCCTGGGTGGTTGCTGTATCACACTATTCACAGACTAAATACCATCAAATTTGATAATTGGTAGACATAAATGTTATGAATATTCATCAACTATTTTGACAATCCAGAACTTTTTTTAGAATACTTTGTGACCCTAAACCTTACAAGTTCAGGGCCCTCTGTATATTTATTTATTTATTTACTTATAAAGTGTTTTACCAGGAAGGATACATTGAGATTTCTCACGTTTCCAAGTATGTCCTGGGTTCAAGAACATTGAACTGTTACAGTCGTTACAGAAATACAAAGTAATGCAAGATATTAAAAACAAAACACAAATATACAGATTAACACAGAAAATAAATATGTAGGAAATATATTCACTATGTTACATGTTTATAGGTGCATTTTGTATATAGTCACTATGTTACATGTGGGTGACGGACAAAATCCCTACAGCCAGTTTCCCTATAGGGATGAGCTGTTCGGGTTCGGACAGTTCGGAGTTCGACCCGAACTTTGGCGGTTCGAAAGTTCGCGAATTTCGAACTTTTTGGGCGTGTTCGGTTCGGGTTCGAAAAAAATAAGAAATTTTGAAAAAAGTATAGAAAATGCTTAAAAAAAATACTAAAAAATCTAGAAATAAAGAGACTCTTTACTGCAGAATATTATAAGCAATGGTTTATTAGATATTGAATTAAAAACTAATGTGTACTAGACATGTGCACAGCACAAAATTTCGTTTTGAACTAATGGATTAGTCCTAAAATGCAATTTATTTAGTTGCTAAAGAAATTCGTTTTCAGTTCTTTAGTATGAAAACTAATTTCGTTCATCCGAAAACCAGTGGATACAATTACTATTGTAGTGGTGGCTCCTCAGAGGGCTGAGATCGCTGCTTGTTACACAATGTGGGCCATATTACATAGTTGGCGCTAACTTAACCAGAGCTGTTGTAACCTTCCCAGAGCCATTATAGCCTATGGAGGTTTTCAGTTTACAACAGCTCTGGTTAAGTTAGCACCAACATTGTAATACTGCCCCGTGTCAGGCAAAGCTGTTACAGTAACTGACTGCTGCTCATCACAGCGCTCAGAGTTTCTGTAAAACTAGTAAATAATATTTTTATATATAAGAGGTTAGAACAATATTATTTCCTTGTTTTACTGAAACTCTGAGCGCTGTTACAGTCAGTTACTGTAACAACTGAGCCTGATACATTGTACTGAGAGATAATGTAACAAGCAGCCGATCTCAGCGCTCACAGCCACTGGATTTAAAGGGCTAAAAAAAAAAAAGGTTCATCTCTGTATAATGTTTAGAACATCCTCCTGCATTAATTAATACCCCTCTTTGTATAATGTAGATAACATCCTCCTGCATTAATGTCCCTCTCTGTATAGAACATTCTCCTCAATTTATACCTTTCTCTGTATAATGTATATAACATCCTCCTGCATTAATACCCCTCTCTGTATAATGTATAGAACATACTCCTGCATTAATGCCACTCTCTGTATAGAACATCCTACTGCATTGGCATGTGGAGGGTGCAGAACTTCGGATGTTGCGATGTTGCGATCTTCATTGCTGGTCTCCTTCACTCAATGTAATATCACAAAAAGGACTGAAACTAAAATGTAGTGCATTTTGTTTTAGTTTCTTTCGTTTTTTGTACTGAGCAGTTTCGTTTCTCTTGAGTCATCCGAAAACTAAATTATCCCAAAATTCGGACTAAATCGTTTTAGTACTAAAACGAATGCACATGTCTAATGTGTACGTGGAAAGATTATCAACTCTAAATGACCTCTGTTCACAAACGGGCATAACACCAGGTGTTTTTATTCTGGTAATCAATTTGATACATTGTACAATATACTGAGGGTGGGGTGGTGTCTGCTTCTGATTGAGATTTGAGAATTAATTTCCCTAAAACATCCTAATATGCTGCATTTAACTGGTGTTTGAAAAAAATCTAAAGCAATGTTATTTTTCACCTCGGGATTAAACATTGACAGGGTTATTCAGAGACCGTACTTCGTATATTGGCCGTCATTGCCCGTCATTTGCTGCTAGTGTGGCCGTGATTAAGAGCGCCTAAACGCACGTTAAAAATTCGCTAGTCTGACCCTAGCCTAAATGGGAGAATTTTTCTGGTTTGGCTATTTTGACCTAGAATTTTCCATTCTCCAGTCATTCTCCTGCTCTTCACCGCTCTCTGAATAACCCTGTCAGGGTTATTCAGAGAAAGGTGAAACTCAGGAGAATGACTGGAGAATGGAAAATTCTAGATCAAAATAGCCAAACCAGAAAAATTCTCCCATTTATCTCACTTTCCAAATTGGCTATTTGGTCTAGATTGTTCTCTTCTCTTGCCAGTTCTCCTGGCTTTCACCTCTCTCTCAGGGTTGTTCAGAGAAAGGTGAAAACCAGGAGAATGGCAGGAAAAGAGAACAATCTGGACCAAATAGCCGATTTGGAAAGTGAGATAAGGCTAGGGTCAGACTAACGCATTTTTTGCAGCGACCGTCAAAAAGTGCGTCCGAACGCATTGCCGTATTTTTTCACGGATTGCGCGAAAACGGTCATACGATGCACATTTTTGTGAGTGATTTTTTACGGATCCAAACCAGGAAACTTTGGGTGTCTGGACGTTATGTTGGCCGGACATGAGCAGGGTCTGACGTCTCCAAATCACGCACACACGCCGCTAGTGGACGCAGCGCACTCTGTACGTCCGTACTAGCGGTTCTGCGTTCTCGAAAAAATGCATTCATTTTCCACTTGCGTTGTGCAGCCGGACTTTCGTGCGACCGTACTTCGTATATTGGCCGTCATTGCCCGTCATTTGCTGCTAGTGTTGCTGTGATTAAATGCACCTAAACGCACGTTAAAAATTCGCTAGTCTGACCCTAGCCTAAATGGGAGAATTTTTCTGGTTTGGCTATTTTGACCTAGAATTTTCCATTCTCCAGTCATTCTCCTGCTCTTCACCGCTCTCTGAATAACCCTGACAGGGTTATTCAGAGAAAGGTGAAACTCAGGAGAATGACTGGAGAATGGAAAATTCTAGGTCAAAATAGCCGAACCAGAAAAATTCTCCCATTTATCTCACTTTCCAAATCGGCTTTTTGGTCTAGAAATTTCCATTCTCCTGCTTTTCACCGCCAAAAAATCAGTAAACTTTTTCTGCGTGTCCGAAAATGTCTCCTCTTTTCATACAGACTGCCGCCCCAAGCAGTTGTTTATGGATAGATTAAAGGAAAAGCATTTACCGTCATTTGAAATGTCATTTTTTAGTTTTTACATATTTCTATACATCCTAGAAATCCTCCACTTCACGGGCAGGTTATGGGGACCTCCTAGGCACGATATTTGAAGGAATTTTTCATTTTTATTTTTAACCCTTATTTCATGGAAAACTCACTGTCCCTTTAAAAACATTTTTTTAAAACTTTTTGTCCTTGTTTCCTGTCCCCCAGGGCACTACCCAGACCCCCATACACCTTTTATGGCAAATATGTAGCATATATGACCTCTTGGAGGGCACTCCAAAAAACCGTATTTTCAGCCCCATTGACTTGCATGGGGGTTCGGGTTCGGGTACGGTCCCGAACAAATGGGAAGTTCGGGTTCGGGCTCGAACCGAACTCGGGGAGTGTTCGGCTCATCCCTATTTCCCTAATGCCAACATCCCGACGGCCAACTTCCAGACAGAACAAGTGCCGGACATCCCAACTTCCCTACACGGCCAATTTCCATACATCCATAATCCCAGTGGCTAACCCTAATACTAACACCCTAACCCTAGGTTTAAGGGTGTTAGGCAGGGCTCGAGTCGAGCGGGAACGCGCGGGAACGGCGTTCCCGCACTTCTCCCACAGCGGGAACGCTGCGGGAACGCAGCGTTCCCGCTGTGGCCCGAGCCCGAAAGGCTGGAGCAGGCGGCCGCCGTACTTAGCCGGCGGCCGCGTGCTTCCTGTTAGAACGGCCGCAGACAGGAAGTGGAGCCGCTCGCCTGGCTGTTTCATCCCAGGCGAGCGGCTCCACTTCCTGTCTGCGGCCGTTCTAACAGGAAGCACGCGGCCGCCGGGCGCAGACGCCGCAGAGAGGTGAGCTGGGGGCACTATCCATGAGCTGAGCTGGGGGGCAGTATCCATGAGCTGGGGGACATTTCCATGAGCTGGGGGGCAAATCCATCAGCTGGGGGGCATATCCATGAGCTGGGGGGCATATCCATGAGCTGGGGGACATTTCCATGAGCTGGGGGGCAAATCCATCAGCTGGGGGGCATATCCATGAGCTGGGGCATTTCCATGAGCTGGGGGCATATCCATGAGCTGGGGGGCATATCCATGAGCTGGGGCATTTTCATGAGCTGGGGGGCATATTCATGAGCTGGGGGGCATATCCATGAGCTGGGGGGCATATCCATGAGCTGGGGGGCAAATCCATGAGCTGGGAGCAATATCCATGAGCTGGGGGGCATATCCATGAGCTGGGGGGCATATCCATGAGCTGGGGGACATTTCCATGAGCTGGGGGGCAAATCCATCAGCTGGGGGGCATATCCATGAGCTGGGGCATTTCCATGAGCTGGGGGCATATCCATGAGCTGGGGGCATATCCATGAGCTGGGGCATTTTCATGAGCTGGGGGCATATTCATGAGCTGGGGGGCATATCCATGAGCTGGGGGGCATATCCATGAGCTGGGGGGCAAATCCATGAGCTGGGGGCATATCTATGAGCTGGGGGGCATATCCATGAGCTGGGGGGCATTTCCATGAGCTGGGGGGCATTTCCATGAGCTGGGGGTCATTTCCATGAGCTGGGGGTCATATCCATGAGCTGGGGCATTTCCATGAGCTGGGGGCATTTCCATGAGCTGGGGGCATTTCCATGAGCTGGGGGGCATTTCCATGAGCTGGGGGGCATATCCATGAGCTGGGGGGCAAATCCATGAGCTGGGGGGCATATCCATGAGCTGGGAGCAATATCCATGAGCTGGGGCAGTATCCATGAGACCTGGGGGCAATATCCATGAGACCGGGGGGCAATATCCATGAGACCTGGGGGCAATATCCATGAGACCTGGGGGCATTATCCATGAGACCTGGGGGCATTATCCATGAGACCGGGGGCATTATCCATGAGACCTGGGGGCCTTATCCATGAGACCTTGGGGGCATTATCCATGAGACCTTGGGGGCATTATCCATGAGACCTGGGGGCATTATCCATGAGACCTGGGGGCAATATCCATGAGACCTGGGAGCATATATCCATGATACCTGGGGGCATTATCCATGAGACCTGGGGGCAATATCCATGAGACCTGGGGGCAATATCCATGAGACCTGGGGGCAATATCCATGAGACCTGGGGGCAATATCCATGAGACCTGGGGCATTATCCATGAGAGCTGGGGCATTATCCATGAGAGCTGGGGCAATTCTATCCATGTGAACTGGGAAAATATATCCATATAACCAGTGCTGTGTATATAATTCTGGGGGGTCTGTGCCTGGATATATATATATAGATTATATATAAAACGCGTTAGTCCAGTTGCCAAAATCGCGAGTATACCTGTACGTAGTGATACCTTTCACTGATCAGTATAGTTTCCAGTTTACACTCTTGAAAGCTTGTCTTTTAAATGTAAAGTTAACCCAATAAAAATGGTATCACCGGCTCGTCCGGCTATACTCGTGATTATATATATTTTTTCTTCAGGTAATAGGGGTTGTGGAATTCGTGGGTGAGTTCCCTCACTTTTTTTCCCAGGACTTGACCCCTGGTGTTAGGGCTAGGTTTAGGGGGGTTTGGGTTAGGGCTAGGTTTAGAGGGGTTATGGCTAGGTTTAGGGGGTTAGGGTAGGGCCATGTTTAGGGGGTTAGGGCTTGATTTAGTGGGTTAGGGTTAGGGCTAGATTTAGGGGGTTAGGGTCAGGACTAGGTTTGGGGGGTTAGGGTTAGGACTAGGTTTGGGGGGTTAGGGTTAGGACTAGGTTTAGGAGGTTAGGGTTAGGGCTAAATTTAGGGGGGTTAGGGCTAGATTTAGGGGGGTTAGGGCTAGGTTTGAGGGGTTAGGTTTAGGGCTAGGATTAAGGGGTTAGGGTTATGGCTAGGTTTAGGGGATTAGGGTTAGGGCTAGGTTTAGGGGTTTAGGGTTAGGTTTGGGGGGTTAGGGAGTAGGGTTAGTGTTAGCCGCTGGGATTTTGGATGTCTGGAAGTTGGCCGTCAGGGAGTTGTCTGTGTAGGGAAGTTGGCCGTTGGGATTTTGACATTAGGGAACCTGGTTGTAGGGATTTTGACCCTAACCCGTTACATGTTTACAGGAGCATTCTGTATATAGTCATTATGTTACATGTTTACAGGTGCATTCTGTATTGAGGTATGTTAGTAGAGATCGCTTGAGTGACTTAAGACTGGGGGAAGATTTGATGGCGTCTGGGAGGTTATTCCATAACTGCGGTGCTCTGTAGAAAAATGATGGTCGAGACACTTTCTTTTTGTATTGTGGTATTGCAAGTAAGGTTCTGGTCCTGGATGGGAGGATATAGAATGAGGGAACTGCTGGGGGAAGCAGCCTACTCAGGTAGGGTGGTACCTTCCCAGGAAAGCTCTTAAACACCAGGTTGGAAAGGTGAAGGGTGCATCTGGATTCCAGCGACAGACAGTTTAGTTCTTTCAACATGTCACAACAATGGTGTGTCATGTATGTAGTTACATTGTAGCACAGAGTGGCAGAATGAGTTATACAATGTAGTAAGTTTCTGAAGGTGTGTTTGCGGGGTGGCTGCATACACTACATCTCCATATTCAATAGTCAGCATAAGCATTTGTTGTACAATCTGCTTTCTTACCGCAGGGCTCAGGCAGGATTTGTTTCTGTACAGGGCACCTAGTTTGGGGTAAAGTTTAGATGAGAGTTTGTCGATGTGGGGGCCAAAGGATAGATTTGGGTCCAACCACATACCTAGATATTTGAGAGAAGTGACTGTGGTCAGCGTACCATTTGATTTTGTCCCCACACATAGATGGGGATTTTGCAATTTGTGTAGTTTAGGTTTTGTTCCAAAGAGCATCGTTACAGTTTTGTCAGTATTTTTAAAAGGTTTGTTGTGTTTGATCCACTTTTCTACCTTTGTGAATTGTTCTTGCAGCATGGCCTCCAGCTGTGGGAGATCTGGTTTGCTGGTACAGATTACGGTTTTATCTGCGTACAGTTGAGGCTTTGCAGACGTTAGGCAATCTAATCCAAAACTGGGAGGTCAGGACGCCTACAAATCCCAGAATTCATTAAATGCAATAGATGTTCAGGGATGTACAATACAATTACAGCACAAAAAAGTTAAAATTCTACAAAAACATAACTAAAAGTAATGGGGGGGGGGTTTGTCATCATTTGGTATGTTTCCCGCATGAAGTGGGTTTGGATATTGACAGTATACGCTCTCACCCAAACACAGCACGAAGAGAGGGTGGAAATGATCTGTATGTATGATTGAAATAACATTAACAATTAGTTTAGCTTATATAAAATCAGTGCTTTTTTTCTGGAGAAATAGGTGGGGGTACTCTCACGCCCAGGAGAAAAATGATTATTATGACTATTTTTCGTGTCCTAATAAATACTCCTTTATTATGCTCTGCTCAGTCTATTAAACTGTTTTGGTGGGTTTAATTTAAATGAACAGGGCGTTTCAAATATTTGGCTTATAAGATGTTGTCAGCTACTGTGCTGCCTGGAGCGAACAAACCCGCAGGTATCAGACTCCCAGATATCAGACCCCCAGATATCAGACCCCCAGATTTCAGGCCTCCAGATATCAGACCCCTAGATATCACACCTCCAGATATCAGACCTCCAGATATCAGACCCCCAGATTTCAGGCCTCCAGATATCAGAACTCCAGATATCAGACCCCCAGATATCAGACCTCCAGATATCAGGCCTCCAGATATCAGAACTCCAGATATCAGACCCCCAGATATCAGACCTCCAGATATCAGGCCCCCAGATATCAGACCCCTAGATATCACACCTCCAGATATCAGACCTCCAGATATCAGACCTCCAGATATCAGACCCCCAGATTTCAGGCCTCCAGATATCAGAACTCCAGATATCAGACCCCCAGATATCAAACCTCCAGATATCAGGCCTCCAGATATCAGACCCCTAGATATCACACCTCCAGATATCAGACCTCCAGATATCAGACCCCAGATATCAGACCCCCAGATATCAGACCCCCAGATTTCAGGGCTCCAGATATCAGACCCCCAGATATCAGACCTCCAGATATCAGACCTCCATATATCAGACCCACAGATATCAGACCTCCAGATATCAGACCCACAGATATCAGACCTCCAGATATCAGACCTCCATATATCAGACCCACAGATATCAGACCTCCAGATATCAGACCCACAGATATCAGACCTCCAGATATCAGACCTCCAGATATCAGACCCCAGATATCAGACCTCCAGATATCAGACCTCCAGATATCAGACACCAGATATCAGACCCCAGTAATCAGACCTCCAGATATCAGACACCAGATATCAGACCCCAGTAATCAGACCTCCAGATATCAGACACCAGATATCAGACCCCAGTAATCAGACCTCCATATATCAGACACCAGATATCAGACCCCAGTAATCAGACCTCCAGATATCATACACCAGATATCAGACCCCAGTAATCAGACCTCCAGATATCAGACCCCAGTAATCAGACCTCCATATATCAGACCCCAGTAATCAGACCTCCAGATATCAGGCAGTGGAGCGTACACTTCATCCTGTGTCCAGAAACAAGGGTAGAGGCTGCACAGGCAGAGCACCACAGCCCCCCTAGACACGCAGACAGCGCACAAAGCTCGCAGCCTCCATTGCCAGCAGTGTCTCGGGTCAGTCGCGCACGCAGCTTCTCCATTGGGGTCAGCAATTACAGCCCAGACAGGACCACAGCAGCAAGCAACAAGGGGGGACACATCTTCTTACTTCGGCTCCAACGACCTCGGACACAGCCTTCGGTCCCCTGCATCCATCCCACTGCTCCTCAGCGGCCTCAAGGATCACGCCGCAAAAATTGCCTTGCCCACACAGAGCATCCATGCATGGGGTCCTTGAACCCCGGGAAACCTGGAGCACAGCCAGCAACACACAAAGGTCTCCCCTCGTCATCAGATGCCCATCGTCCCCAGCAGCGTTGACAGCCATTCATCAAGGCCCGATAATGCGACCTGTAAATCAGCAGGATGGAAAGGAAGACCATCCCACTGCCAGTCCCTGCACTCCCCTTCTACTCCCGCAATGGGAGTAGCCGCGAAGGCCTGTGTCACGTGATTTCCGCGTGTGGGCGGGCCACTCTGATCTGTTGCAGAATGAGATCCGGGCCACCCACAAGCACCTTAATCTCGCTCTCTGACACATTGTCAGGGCTCAGCGGGCGCCGCCGACCCGGCGTCCCGCCAGGCCGCCGACCCGGCGTCCTCCTTCCCGGCTCCGGGGTCGGCGTCCTCTTCGCATCCTGTGCGTGCGCTGTATGCGAGCGCGCCGCCGGCGGTTCCGGATTTAGCCCTCCCGGCGGCGCGACGTCACCTATCCCCATGTGACCGCGACGGACCAATCAGCAGGCAAGGCGCCAGATTTAAACCTGTTTTTCCCATTCCTCAGTGCCCTTTCGTGGTTTTGCCTGTCTGACCCTTAAGTGCTCGTTTATTTCACTATTTGACTTACTGTGTATGACCTGGCTATCTCTCTCGACTTGTGTACCTCTATACCCCTTGACCCGGCTTGTTACTCGACTCTGTTTTCGCCTATACCCTTTGGCTTTCTGATATACGTTCCTGGCTTACCAGCGTTTACACCAGCCACTCTAAGGACTGGTTCCTGTCCTCCTTGTGTCCCTGCCTTATAGGTTCACCTCCTGTTTGTGCGAAACCCAGCCACTATAAGGACTGGTACCGCATTGTGACTCTATCTTGCTTTACCGCACTGCCGTTACGTACCCTTGGTTGGTGTTGGCCTGAAGACAGGGCAGCCCTCATTATTTGTGTTAACCCAGCCACTACAAGGACTGGTTTCTCTTCTACGTACTCGAGGCTCCTGTTTTCACTTAGGGCTACCGTTCGTCCACCCTCAGGTACGTGAGCGTGCCTGACATCACGAAAGGGCCATGGACCTTGCAGGGACTGCTCAGCAATTCTCTGGTCTAGAAAGCCGTTTGGAGGAGCAAGATCACCGTCTTGATCAGTTCGCCCAGGCCCTCCAAACGCTGCTCACCCGTACCGCCCCTACCCAGGTAGAGGTTCCCCTCCGTGAATCCTCTCCCTTCCGAACCGTTCTCTGTGTCCACCTCATACCCTAACTTGCTACCTCCAGTACGTTATGGGGGCGATCCTACCGCCTGTCGAGGTTTTCTGAACCAGATTTCCATTCATTTCGAATTAACCCCGTGGTCTTACCCTACAGATCGTGCCAAAATCGCTTTTGTCATCAACCATCTTACCGACAAAGCGTTGAGTTGGGCTAACCCTCTTTGGGATACCGATAAACCGATTGTCTATAATTATCGTGACTTTATGTCGGCCTTTCGTAGGGTGTTTGACCCTCCCGGGCGTAAAACCAATGCCGCAAAATCCTTGTTACGCTTGCGCCAGGGTGCGAGATCACTGGGTGAATATGCTCTGGAGTTTAGATCATTGGCTTCTGAATTGAACTGGAACAATGAGGCTTTGATAGCCGTGTTTTCTGAGGGTCTGAACGATGAGTTGCAAGATGAGATAGCGGCCAGAGATCTCCCAGGGGACCTGGAAGACTTGATTACTTACCTGTCCTTTATCGATGAACGCCTTCGCCATCGTCGACTTACTAAGGAGAGGTCTAAAAGACCACCGGTTAGGCAGCCTCCCCGGTTTTCTGTACCTTTGCTTCCCGAGTCTCATTCACCCCCGAACCCATGCAATTAGATAGCACCAAGATCCCTGATAGTGAAAAACAACGCAGACGACGTGAGGGTTTATGCCTGTACTGTGGTTTGGGGGTCATTTCCTTAAGGGCTGTTCCAAACGCCCCCAGGGTCCAGCGGGAAACTCTCATGCCTAAGTGCCTCTAGGGGACAGCTCTTAGGCGCTTTTCCTTCGTCCCCCAAACTGGAAAATAGACTCCGGGTTCCGGTTACTCTATCCTGGGAGAGTTCCCGTAACCCGGTACAACTCTATGCCTTAGTAGACTCTGGTGCTGCCGATAACTTTATTGACATAAATTTTGCTCGCAAACATGCCATACCCCTGGTTGAAAAAGAAACCCCATTACTTGTACAGGCCATCGATGGCAGACCTCTCGAAACCCCTTTTGTTTTGTTTGAATCTCGCAATATTACTGTTGGGATAGGACTGTGTCATAAAGAAAGTATGTTCTTCCATGCTATTTCGTCCCCTTCCTATCCTATCGTACTGGTTACCCCTGGTTAACCCGCCATAACCCTGTTATTGACTGGCGAGCTCGTCAGATCGCGAAGTGGGATAATGATTGTATGGCTTCTTGTATTGAGATCCACTACTCCATTAATGTCTTGAATTTGCCCACGGCCCCTCCTCTGACGACTTCCATTCCTGTCCCCTACTCGGACTTGGCACCTGTGTTTGACAAAAGAGAGGCCGATAGATTACCCCCCATCGTTCTTACGATTGTGCCATCGACCTTCTTCCTGGTACCATGCCTCCCAAAGGGGCTGTCTATCCTTTGTCCGTGAAAGAACATAAGGTTTTGGAGGAGTACATTAAAGATTCCCTTAAAAAAGGGTTTATTCGTCCTTCCTCCTCCCCGCTGGGGCAGGGTTTTTCTTTGTGCAGAAAAAGGAGGGTGATCTTAGACCCTGTATCGATTTTCGAGGGTTGAACAAGATCACCGTTAAAAATGCCTACCCCATTCCACTCATCCCCGAGCTGTTTGACCGCCTGAAACATTCCAAAATCTTTTCGAAACTGGATCTCAGAGGAGCGTACAATTTAATAAGAATCAAACACGGGGATGAGTGGAAGACTGCGTTTAACACCAGGTTAGGGCATTACGAGTACTTGGTTATGCCCTTCGGTTTATGTAACGCTCCAGCAGTGTTTCAGGCGTTTATTAATGATGTGTTACGAGAGTACACCCCTTGTTTTGTCGTGGTTTACCTTGATGATGTGTTAATACATTCCCCTGATCTGAACACCACCACGTACATGTACGACTCGTCTTATCTAAGCTCTTGGCCAACGGCCTCTACTGCAAGCTAGAAAAATGCCTATTCGATGTCCAACAGGTACAGTTTTTGGGTTATGTTATATCCTCCTCTGGTTTCATGATGGATCCCAAAAAACTGGAGGCCATCAGTCACTGGCCTCTTCCCAAGGGCCTCAAGGCCATTCAAAGGTTTATTGGCTTCTCTAATTACTATAGACGGTTTATCAAGGGCTTTTCGTCCATTATTGCACCCATTACAGCATTGACGAGAAAGGGAGGTGACACTCAGAATTGGTCCTCCAGTGCCCTGGAGGCTTTCGAACGGTTAAAGGAGGCCTTTTCCACTGCTCCCATTCTACACCACCCTGATCCCAATAGACCCTTCGTTTTAGAGGTTGACGCATCAGAAACCGGGGTAGGAGCCGTCTTGTCACAACGTCCAGCCGATGACAAGCCTATGCAACCCTGTGGTTTTTATTCTAGGAAATTGTCCCCTACCGAGGCCCGTTATGACATTGGGGACAGGGAATTGTTAGCCATTATTTTGGCCTTAAAAGAATGGCGCCATCTCTTGGAGGGCTCCACCTGTCCGTTTTTCATTCTCACTGACCACAAAAATTTGATTTACCTGTCCGAGGCTAAAAGGTTGAACCCTAGACAAGCACGATGGGCCCTTTTTCTCACCAGATTTGACTTCCTCATTACGTACAGACCCGGGTCTAAAAATGTTAAGGCCGACGCACTCTCCAGACAATATGAACCCCTAGCAACTCCAGTGTCTGTACCTGTGTCCATAGTTCCCGAAAGGAAAATTTTAGCCTCTCTGAGTACACGAGTCGAGTCTCCTTTCTGGAACCTCTTACTCTCTAAACAGGCTCTGGCTCCCCCGTCTAAACCACAGAATAAGCTATTCGTTCCTGCTGTAGAGGTACCCACTGCTTTACAGCTCTTTCACGAATCCAAATTCGCTGGACATTTTGGGGTAAATAAAACTCTTGACTTGATTAAACGACACCTTTGGTGGCCGACACTTACTAAGGATGTAAAAGATTACGTAACCACCTGTTTTGTTTGTACCCGTTCCAAATCCTCCCGCCTTTGTCCTGCTGGCCTCCTCCAACCCCTACCGATCCCTGAGCGCCCTTGGTCTCATTTAGCTATGGACTTCCTAGTGGAACTAACCCCTTCACTTGGTCATACTGTGATTTTTGTGGTTGTCGATCGCTTCTCTAAAATGGCACATTTTATTCCGTTAAAGAAGCTCCCCTCCTCCAGCGAGCTAGTACAGATTTTCACCAAAGAAATATTCAGACTACATGGTGTTCCTAATGTTCTCGTCTCGGATCGGGGTTCTCAGTTTATCTCTAAGTTCTGGAGAGGCTTCTGTCACCAGTTGGGCGTTAAACTGTCCTTTTCGTCCGCGTATCACCCGCAAACGAACGGTTTAGCCGAAAGAACCAACCAAACGCTTGAGACTTATTTAAGGTGTTTTATTTCTGACGCACAGGATGATTGGGTTACTCTGTTACCATGGGCAGAATTTGCGTATAACAACGCCACATCACAGTCGACAAAATTTTCTCCTTTCGAAATAGTCACGGGTATGCATCCCACTATTTTTCCATCCTCGTTCTCCCCCAGAACATTCCTGCCCTGGAGGAACACCTAGATAAGCTCCGGGTTATTTGGGAGAAGACCAGGTTGAATCTAGAATCCGCTTCCTTGAGCCAGAAGCGGGCGGCTGATCAGAGGCGCAGACCTCCACCAGTGTACCATGTGGGTGACAGGGTTTGGCTCAGCACACGCCACATTCGTCTGAAGGTTCCGTCTATGAAATTCGCGCCTCGTTTTATCGGTCCGTATAGAATACTCCGATGTATCAATCCCGTAGTATACGCACTGCAATTGCCCGTCTCTTTGCGTATTCCGAACTCCTTTCATGTCTCTTTATTGAAGCCGCTCTCCTGCAACCGTTTTACTCGCCCTGACTCTCCTCCTCCCCCTGTGGTGGTTGATGGGACCCCCGAGTATGAAATTGAGTCCATTTTGGATTCCCGTTATGTCCGCAATCGGTTGCAGTATTTGGTTCATTGGACTGGCTATGGCCCCGCGGATCGCACATGGGTTTCGTCACGTGACGTTCATGCTCCTCGATTGGTCTCCGCCTTTCATCGTCGTTTTCCTGATCGCCCGGCTCCTAGCCGCCCGGTGGGCGTTCCTCGAGGCGGGGGTGCTGTCAGGGCTCAGCGGGCGCCGCCGACCCGGCGTCCCGCCAGGCCGCCGACCCGGCGTCCTCCTTCCCGGCTCCGGGGTCGGCGTCCTCTTCGCATCCTGTGCGTGCGCTGTATGCGAGCGCGCCGCCGGCGGTTCCGGATTTAGCCCTCCCGGCGGCGCGACGTCACCTATCCCCATGTGACCGCGACGGACCAATCAGCAGGCAAGGCGCCAGATTTAAACTGTTTTTCCCATTCCTCAGTGCCCTTTCGTGGTTTTGCCTGTCTGACCCTTAAGTGCTCGTTTATTTCACTATTTGACTTACTGTGTATGACCTGGCTATCTCTCTCGACTTGTGTACCTCTATACCCCTTGACCCGGCTTGTTACTCGACTCTGTTTTCGCCTATACCCTTTGGCTTTCTGATATACGTTCCTGGCTTACCAGCGTTTACACCAGCCACTCTAAGGACTGGTTCCTGTCCTCCTTGTGTCCCTGCCTTATAGGTTCACCTCCTGTTTGTGCGAAACCCAGCCACTATAAGGACTGGTACCGCATTGTGACTCTATCTTGCTTTACCGGCACTGACGTTACGTACCCTTGGTTGGTGTTGGCCTGAAGACAGGGCAGCCCTCATTATTTGTGTTAACCCAGCCACTACAAGGACTGGTTTCTCTTCTACGTACTCGAGGCTCCTGTTTTCACTTAGGGCTACCGTTCGTCCACCCTCAGGTACGTGAGCGTGCCTGACACACATGTGTGGGCGAGGTTGGCGGCCGCTGCGCCGGCCTCCAAGAGATGCTGACACGGCAACGCCGATAAAAAAAATAGTGTCGCAGCCGCTTGACGGGCCGGTCCTGCCGGGAGGTGCCGGTACTTACTACCGAGGTGCCGGTACTTAGTACCGGCGCTTAGCGACTAAAAAAAAAACACTGTGTAAAATGATAGAGAAATGATAGATTATTACATTATACACTATCTGGCCAAAATAAAGTCACACTCTGTAATATTTGGTTGTTGCACCTTTTGCTGTGGTTGCGGCACGTATTCGCCGCGGCATCGTGTGGATAAGCTCATGTGATGTCACAGCATTTATTCCTGTCCAGCGTCGCATTAATTTGTGGCCAAGATCTTGTATTGATGATGGGAGAGTCGCGGCGCTGCGTAAAGTCTTCTCCAGCACATTATCCCAAAGATTAACCTCAATGGGGTTAAGGTCTGGACTGTGCGGTGGCCAATCCATGTGTGGAAATGATGTCTCATGCTCCCTGAACCACTCTTGGATAAACCTGGTCATTCAGTATATTCAGGGAGTCACATGACCTTATTTTATGCTGAAACATATTAATTGCTGCAGTAATTATCCAATGGAAGGCTCATACCTATTGGTTGAGTTACATTCAGGTGGGGACTTTTTACAGGCAGTGTATATTATTACGTATAAAGTTATTCTTTGCATTTTATTGCATGTGTGTGCATTAAATTAATTTTATATGATTCTCACTATTTATTATTTATAAAAGACACACAGGGTGATTCAAAGAGCACCTTTCGTTCCCTGCACTTCAGGGAGTCAAATTCCCCAACCCTGCGGTGAATTCAGCATTCACCGCAGGGTCCCTGAAGTGCAGGGAAAATCTAGCGAACGCATCCACAAAACCATCGTAAAACCGACGATTCAAACGCAAAAAACGCTGCAAAACTGGCGAAAAAAAATCTGAGAGATCCGATAAACCGCCGAAAAAAAAAGCAGAACGCACCCGACGATCCGCCGCAAAGCCGCTGAACGCATCCGAAAAAAGCCAATAATCGGCCGAACAGCCACCGGAAAAAGCCGACAAACCGACGAACAAGGTAAAAAGAATATTAAAAAAGTTTTTAAAAGCTGCAAGAAAATGCATGAAAATAACATAGAAGGTCCTATGAATAATAATAAAAAGGTCTGTTACAGAAAAAAAAAGCGATTTAGATAAAAATGAAAAAAAAATTCACTGAAAAATCCCAAATAAATGCTTAAAAATAAATGGATAAAGAAACTTTTTGCTGCAAATTAAATGAATAAACAGTTTAATAAATATTTAATTAAAACTGGGAAATTTTTTTAACACTGAAATCTATTTGACTCGCCTGATTAAAGCTGCCGAATGAAACCACCGAAAATCAGGGTATTTCACTGACATTTCTCTGCTGTTTGGTGTCTCTGAATAGATTAACCATTGCTTCTCTATGGGGTTTTCAGTCTGCCGCCGAATAGGCACCGTATTTTGCAGACAATTTGCCAATATTTGGTGAATTGCCAGCTTTCTGAATAGCCGTATGGCCCTGAAATTGCACCGTACGGGGAAATTCACTGTTTGGTGCAATTTCGGAGCCAATTCGACTCTCTTTGAATAACCCTAAAAATCTCACATACATCTCGCCCCCCCCCCTGCACGTTTAATTAATTTATTTATTTATAAAGGATTTTACCAGGAAGGATACATTGAGATTTCTCTCGTTTTCAAGTATTTCCTGGGTTCAAGAACATTGAATTGTTACAGTCATTACAGAAACACAAAGTAATAAAATGCAAGATATTAAAAACAAAAACACAAACATACAGATTAACACAGAAAATAAGGGCTCTATTAACTTCTTTGCGCAAAAGCGCACGCTCATCGCTATTTTTTTGCACGCAGCGTTAAACGTTAACGAGCGTAAATTAACGCTGGTATTACAATCGAGCGCATTTTTTCATCTGTCAAAAAGTACTGCGCGTAAAAAAGACGTGAAAATACGCGCGTGCATTAACACTGTTTTTTCATGCGATTCAGCCAATCAGAATTAAGAGCCACAATTGTCTCCCGTTCAGTTTTTGCGCCTGTCAAAATCAATCTGAGTATATATGCTGCAGCAATAATAAAAACACGCACAACTTCTCCATTTTTTTGTTTGGGTATGTGTAGAATGTGTAACTATACTTTGCTGTATATTTTTTTTCGTGCCGGTGTATTTGGTTTCGGCTAGGACCTTCAGATTTGCCGTTACCACCAGCTTTTCAAAGACGTTAAAATTATGCGTGCAAACGTTGTCCGTTAAATTTTGCGTTAAGATTTTAATACCTTGTGCGTACCAGCGCACAACCGCATTTGCGCTCACAATGTTAAGTATAGGACGCGCAAAGTACAGTACGCTCACGCAGGTCCACCCGCGGTAGACGTTAACGCGCATTTTTTCTGCAGACATTCAGGGTTATTCAAAGAGATTCGAAAGGTCACCGCACGTTCGGTGACTTTTCGTTCTCTTCAATTCGGTTCCTTTTGCCGATCCCATTTCGGTGACCCTGCGGTGTATTCAGCAAACACCACAGGGTCCCCGAATTGCAGGGAAAAGCTACCGCAAACCCGATGAAAACGAACTGCAAAACCCACCGAATGCACGCCGAAAACCCTCAAAACATCTGGATTAACCTGCCGAAAACCACGGAAAAACCCGAGCAGGAGCCGATCACACACAGCGAAGCCGCCGGAAAAAGCTGAGAAAGTCGAGACCGCAGACAGAGTGAAGTGAATAAATTAGAAAAACAGTTTGCTTGAATGTTTGAAAAGTGAAACGCTGTTTGCAAAGAAACTACTGAGCGAAAATGTCTGGAATTTACATATGATCCAATGAATGATAATAAAGAGGGCTGTTACAGAAAAAATAAGTAAGGTTAAAAAAAAAAAATCGGACTTTCAATAAAAAAAAATTCTGGAAAATGCTTAAAATATCCTAAAAAATCTATAAATAAAGAGACTCTTTACTGCAGAATTTTATAATGAACGGTTTATTAGATATTGGATTAAAACGGCAATATTTTTAACATTGAAGCCTATGGGATTCGCCTGAATAAATTTGCCGAATTAAACCACCGAATGGCAGGGCATTTCGGGAACCTTTCACTGCTGGTTTGTGTTCTCTGAATAGACGAAGCAGTGCTTCTCTATGGGGATTTCACTGCCCTCGAACAGGCACCGAACAGGCACCGTATGTGCAGGCAATTCGCCAACATTTGGCGAACTGCCTGCTCTCTGAATAGCTGAATGGCCAGGAAAGGTAACCGAACGCTGATTTTCATCGTTCGGTTACCTTTCTCAAGCAATTCGGATCTCTTTGAATAACCCTGATTGTAATACGACGTTCTGCGGAAAGGGTTTTGCCCCTCGCGTTAATGCGTTTCTGCGCTCTCGTTAACGTTCGCGCGAAGAATTTAATAGAGCCCTAAATATATTCGCTATGTTACATGTTTACAGGTGCATTGTTGTATTTATTCAGTAAAAATACGGTGAAATTACTTGTGTTGAGCTTTTAAAATGAAACAGCAAAAGCAAGACTAAGGCTGGTGTCAGACGAGCGCACTATGCGTCCGTAATGACGTGCCTTCCGGTGTCCGTCGCAGCATTGTGATGCTGCGACAGGGCTGGCCACATACTGTTCTGTGCGCGCAAATTTGCTCTAGGACACGCGTTCGACGGGGCTGCAAAGCGCGTTCCTCCATAGGAGGATCGAGCCTTGCAGCGCTGAGCGCACTAACCGCCCTAATTGAGTTATTTTGGTGTCAATTTGTACAATATATGATTTTCATTCGACAACAAATCATCGATCGGTAATTAATCCTCTAGGAATTTATGTATCAACTCGATATCATGTTGAATTAAATGACATGAAGCAGAACATCTGTGACGGCTCATCGCGAGGCATATGGCGTCTGTTGCTTTGGCCAAAATGAATTTGTCAGAGTTGTAATTAGCATTCTGGGTCAGCAGTTGTATTAAACTGAGAATATTGGCAACAGAGGCGAACGGGAGCAGAATAAATCTTTATATAGGTTGCAAAGAGGTGAGGGGTGGGGGGGAGGTTGCCAGATCGGCCATGTTTTCCTGGACACATATAATTTATTCATGTTGACGGGCAGTGCATGAAAAAATGCCACCCTGCAGCATGTAGAATCCAAAGTAAGAAATCAAAGAGGTGACCTGGCTTGATTCCCTTCCTGCATCATATGAATTATACATGTTGCAGGGCAGCACTTTACCCTGTGCTCTCCCTCTGCATGAAATAGTAATATGTGTCCAGCAAAACATGGCCGACCTGGCAACTCTCGGTGGAGGTTAGGTTATACAAGGGTAGCGGTAGAGATATGGCGGCAGCTTCTTTAAACAGCTGAAAAGGTGTAAGTGTCATTATTTGACCATCCTGTTCACAGATTTAACCCCTTCGCTGCAGAGGATGTGTGGGGAGCGCCATCTGATCTCCCACCGTGGTGCAGATGATGCTTCCCACTCGTCCTCCAGGAAACTTAACCCCTTAACGGCGCGGGACGTGCCATGCTGTCCTCGTGGCGGGAGGGATTTGAAGACGCAGGGCGTACATGTATGCCCCGCTTTCTCCAATGGGCCGCCTCGACCCCTCCACACAGCCGGCGCGCGCGGTTGGCTGCAGAGAGATGGCCTGAACCCAGGCTGTCCCACTGCAGCCAATGACACGCGCCGTACGTCGGCTGCGGGATGGGCCGAAAATCAGCAGCTCGAGAGGCGCCCGTCGGCGACGCGTACCTGTACGCCTTGCCGGTGTTAACCCACCCCTGACAAGCGACACCCGCCCGTCCTTAAGGGGTTAATTGACAGACAGCCAGGTTGAACCTGGAGTGTGCTGACATCATGATGTCGGGAATCCTCCTTAACATCAGCATTGACTTTTAGAGCAGTGATGGGAAACCCTGGATCTACATGTCCAATGATGCTTAGTGACAGATAAGGCTGGCTGAGCATCATGGAACATGTAGTTCAGAAACATCTGAGGTGACAAGGTTCACCATCACTGCTCTGCTTTAGAAGTGGTGGAGATGCAGGGGGTGGGGTCACTTGGACCCCTGTTCCTCCAGTTCTATAAGCCATAATAGGTCGAGTAAGGTTTTGTTGGACACGTCAAAGCTCTTGACTTTTCTGATGATGCCAAGCATTACGATGTACAATTTAAATGAATAAATAAAACAATAAAAATGATTAGTTTATTTTTAAAATTAGAACAATGTGCCGTTCTCCACTTTCCACTTAGAATGTGAATAAATGGCACTGCAATAACTTACTGTCACTTTCCCCGCATCAGGGACAAGTGGGGAGGAAACTAATCCAGCCAGGTCATCATTGCAGCATGTTCCGCTCCGTGTCTTTATATTTTGATCCCAAGGCGGATTTGTTTCTGGAGGGGCATTAATAAAAGCCCACCAGTCTACCTCATGACTGAAAAGCAGCGTGAGCCGTGATGGTTCGCTACATAACAGCCTGTGGCTTAATTTTTGGATAGGACTCACCCTCACTAGAGGTGCCGTGACGCTGGCGGGTGAGCTTACTCTCTTAATGGCCATTAATAGAAACCAAAGCCTCTAATTGTGTTTCACACGGTATAATGGGAATAAGCGCAGATGACATTTTTCTCTTTGTTAGGATGAGTAGAGTGTCTGTTTAATGAATGTCCCCTTAATTCTTAACATGAAGATAATGCAGATTGTCCTCAGCCTTTGTTATAATGTACATCACTATTAATTGCAGTAGGAGCACAGTCGCGGTGCGCAAACACACACTACATCTGCCTGTTGTCTCTGCTTTGTTTGAGTAAATATGCTGCTACTGACATCATCAGGTCACATAACAGAATGACAGCTCAACAATACCACACCGTGCACACAAACAAAACACAACCAATGTGAATTATTAACGGCTCACTAACACAATTACTGCAAATCTATTAAAGCAAAAACAACTCAAAATACTAATTTGCACCCCAGTATACTGCCAGGACGGAGTAGAGGTAACATCACTGCTCTATAAACGTGGAGACACTGGTTCGAGTCCCAGCCAGAGCACCTCTCCAGTAAGTGTCCTTGTGCAAGACACCTAACGGTACATACCTGCTACCACACAATATCGGCTGTGGAGTCCAGTGGTAACGCCTCTACCCTTCGACCGTGGAAAAGCAAGTCAAAAATCCCGTTCAGCGCATCCCTCCAATACAACTGTGGAGAAGCAAGTCTCGACTTTACGAGAAGCGGCTTCAACCTAACCACCAGGTCGCTGCTCTACAATCATGAAAAGACGACTCGATCCCGCTCAGAAGACGCCACCAGCGAGTGTCCTTGGGCAAGACACCTAACCATATGGATGCACCTACCTCACAAAATACTCGTACATCTCATAGACTGTAAATTCCCTTGGGAACAGGGACCCCCTGAATCAGGTCGTATCATCCATGTGTGATATTCTAATCTATTACCCCTTGTACACTGATCCTGTAAAGCGCTGCAGAATATGTGGCGCTTTATAAATAAAGGATAATAATAATAATCACTAAGCAGCATCACATTTTGTCTCGGGTATTTATTCATTTTAAAGTCTAATCCTAATTCCTCTGCAGCTTTCAGTATACCTGAGATATCTGCTGAATGGGAGAGAAGGATTGAAGGAAATTCTGATTAGGGTACATGCTCTGAGATAGGAAAAAGAAGGGTTGAGATCAAGTTACAGTGTTATGACAACAAAGAAGTGCAGTATTAACAGCGCTTTTTTTGGCTAAGGCCCCCGGCACACGAGCGTATTTAAGGCTCAAATGCGCCCGCACTTCCCTGCGTCTGTGGGTTTTTGACGGGGAAGGCCATCCACCGGACGTGAAAAAGCCCCCCCCCCCCGTCAAAAAGCTAAACGGACGCTAAAAGGATACAAAGCGCGATTCTCCATAGGCGGATCGCGCTTTGTACACTGAGCGCAGAGAGTGGAAGGAACGTCCACTTTTACGGACGTTCCGTCCTCTGCTCGTGTGCCGCCAGCCTAACATGATTAAAAAAAAGTTTAGCAAGCCTTTACAAAGATGTAAATAGAATCATGATGTAGTTTGTAGATCAAATATATTTTGGATACAATTTAACACTAGAATTTCATTTTAAAGGGCCAGTACCACCAAAAATTGAAATGTCCTTATTGTGTTTATTTGATTTTGCTGATATCTTACATGTGATTTGTTTTTCTCTTATATGCTTAGTTAATAAAATATGTCCCTCTATATGTGTCACTGGGTGCATCCATTGTGTGATATTTTCCTCCATATGTGTCACTGGGTGCATCCATTGTGTGATATTTCCCTCTATATGTGTCACTGGGTGCATCCATTGTGTGATATTTACCTCTATATGTGTCACTGGGTGCATCCATTGTGTGATATTTTCCTCTACATGTGTCACTGGGTGCATCCATTGTGTGATATTTTTCCTCTATATGTGTCACTGGGGGCATCCATTGAGTGATATTTTCCTCTATATGTGTCACTGGGTGCATCCATTGTGTGATATTTTCCTCTATATGTGTCACTGGGTGCATCCATTGTGTGATATTTTCCTCTATATGCGTCACTGGGTGCATCCATTGTGATATTTTCCTCTATATGTGTCACTGGGTGCATCCATTGTGATATTTTCCTCTATATGTGTCACCGGGTGCTCACATTGTGTGATATTTTCCTCTATATGTGTCACTGGGTGCATCCATTGTGATATTTTCCTCTATATGTGTCACTGGGTGAATCCATTGTGTGATATTTTCCTCTTTTTGTGTTGTAACTCCCCCCCCCCAGTATCTTTCCATCACTTGCTCCTCACTGTGTGGGTTTGATCATAGAATGGAGTGAATGGGTCAGTCACCGACTCACATCATTGTATTGTGTGGGATGTATTCAAAGGACATCCCCAGGGGGTAGATTAGAAGCCATTTATGATCCCTGTCATGTTTCACATGACTTGTGATATGCCTATAAGAATTGCACATGTCTTATCTACCCCTGGGTTTCACTCCTCCCCTCCTCATGGTGCAGGGATTTCCTGTCTAGATAGCTCCACCCTTGTTCCCTTCCCAGCAATCCTTTGCAAGCCTTATGGACTCAGATTCATTATGATTTTTTGACCTATCCAATGTATATTGTTGTGGATTTTCTACAGTTTTGGAATAAAACTTCAACAGATCTTCAAGGTGTCATCTCGATTGAGTCACTGCCTGTAATTCATCTAGACTGGGAGTTATCCCCATCTCATCACAACAGTAAGTTAAGAGATCACATTCTCAGTGCTTTGGTGGAGAAACAGAACAGTCAAAAAATCATATATATCAGTCAGAAGTTCTTAGAAAGATCAGCCAAAAGATCAAGAAAGATCAGTCAGACATCCTCCTTAGGATCCTTGCTAGCTCTGGATACACCAGGAGACGCTGTAGGGACAGTGGAAATAGCAGCTTCACACAGTGCAGCCATTACCACAAGCCTGTATGTGCCTGCAAGCAAGTCCCAGCATAGCATTCAACAGTGTCAGGATATTAGTGCTGTGAAAGTTCAATACATCTGTGCCTTACAAACAGTTTATCCAGTGCATCTGTACACTACAACCAGCTTATTTCTCTGTATGCATTGCATGTGATTTGACTGTGAAAAGAAAGTAAAAACAAATCTTTCTTCAACCATTGCCTAGAAATCCTAACTGAGCTGAGCAAAATTGATACATTTCTCTGCTGCTATAGAACTAGATCATTAACCCTCTCCTTGTCATCAAAATGTTCCAGCAAATCAACATGCAATCTGACACACTACCAGACTCAGAAATCCTTTCAGATCAGGAATTAAACCCTGAACCAAACAAAAGAGAAAAAAGATTAACAAAACCAACCTGGAAAGTACAAGAAAATCTTGAGGCTCACGCAAAAGAGTTGGTGTCTCATACAAATTATCTCTGGTGTACTGCTGTCACATGCATGTCAGCTCTCTCTCAACCATGTCATGATGCATTACAACTAGAGAGCACTATTAAGCAATTAGATGTCGCTTATCAGAATTATCAAAGACTGTGTGTTAAATATATTCATCTCTTAAAGCGGTACAACACTAAAGTGTCACTGGAAGAACTAAAGAGATTCAATGAGCTCAATCTAGAAAGAGACAATTTAGTGCTGCAAACAAAGACAAAGGTAGAAGTAAGAATCGCACATCTCCATGAATCCAGATCCCACTGTTCTGCATCCACCAGACACTCCTCAAGGTCTTCCAAATCCCTACAATCAAGGTGTTCCACACTCAGTCAACAACTCATAAAGTCCCGTGCTGAGGCTGAACCTTTCTAAAATTCAGGCAGTCTTCGCCAAAAAGAAAGCAGAAATGGGAGCTGAAGCCGCACACATGGAGGCTGAAGCCGCACGCCAGAGGGCAGAAATGGCAGCTGAAGCCGCACGCGTGGAGACTGAAGCCGCACGCCAGAAGGCAGAAATGGGAGCTGAAGCCGCACGCATGAAGGCTGTAGCCGCACGCCAGAAGGCAGAAATGGGAGCTGAAGCCGTACGCGCGGAAGCCACACGCCACAAAGTGGAAATGGAACTTTTGGAAAAACAATGTGAACATGCCACGGCCATGGCAAGATTAAAGGTTTTAGAACAGGCTGCTAGTGAAAGTGAAAGAGACAACAGTAGCAGCAGACACTCAGCTGTGTCTTATGCCTCAGATTCTTCACATTCCTCTCCAGAACGTCAGCTCCATGCTACAGCAAACAAAGCAATCAACCAAGGTCTCTTCTCCGCACCTACTGTACTCCAAGACAATTTGCCTTCATATCTTCCAGTACACCAGACTATAGCATCTCAGCAAGCAGTGGACAATAGCATGCACATAATAAACTATCCACCTTACCTTGACATCAGCCAAGTACCTACTAGCAAGCACACTGCTCCACAGCTACAAACCAATATGTCAATGAACTTTAAACCAGTTCCAGTGTTGAATGCCTCAGCACCAACATATGTTCCCAAGTCACCTGCAGTCATGCACCCAAAGTCTGAAAACACGGACATGTCGCAGTTTGCTAAATACATGCTTCGCAGAGAGCTCACAAAGACAGGCCTCACCAAGTTTGATGACAAGCCTGAAAATTACAGAGGATGGAAATCCACCTTTAAAGCCACAATGGGTGACCTAGACATCACTGCTACAGAAGAATTAGATTTGCTCATCAGATGGCTGGGTCCCCAGTCTACTGAACGCATCAAGAGGCTCAAAGCAGTTCATATTGACAACCCTGCTGCAGGCCTTACGGCTGCTTGGGACAGACTTGAACGTACCTTACGGAGCTGCTCAGTAGAGCGGCCTTTTGGTTACAATTGTTAGGTACACACTCTGTAAAGAGGTGCCGTGAAGTGGCGAGTGAGCTTACGTTGCAATGGCCATTGAAACAAACAAAAACCTCAGTTTTGTTGTACATGGAACACATAGAAACGAGCGCAGATGACACCTTTTTTCCTTGTTATGTTTTGAACGTACCTTTGGCAGTCCAGAAGCCATTGAAGATGCCTTATTCAAAAGATTGCACAGCTTCCCAAGGATTTCCGCTAGAGAGAATTTAAAGTTTCAAGAAGGCAGCGATGTTTTATTAGAGCTTCAACTCGCTAAAGCTGACATCCGCTTA
Source organism: Leptobrachium leishanense (assembly GCA_009667805.1). Taxonomy (NCBI): domain Eukaryota; kingdom Metazoa; phylum Chordata; class Amphibia; order Anura; family Megophryidae; genus Leptobrachium; species Leptobrachium leishanense. The sequence continues at coordinate 34,712,371 of CM019067.1, read as the reverse complement.
CCTGGTCTGTTACCTTGACACCCCTCGTGGCATCAACCCTATTGTTCTCAAGCTACCGTATGGCCTTCAAGAAAATTGGGCAGCGCTTGGATCAAAATACAAGGAAAAACATCAAGTTGCCTTTCCTCCTTTTTCCTACTTCTGTGAGTTCATCAAAAGAATTGCAGACACAAAGAATGACCCAAGTTTCTCCTATGGTGTCGGTAACCCTCTCAGTTCACCCCCTCCAAGACCAACAAACACACGCATGACACACAGAGACCATAGAGGACCAGTGTCAGTGAAAAGGACCACTGTTCTACCTGCAGCTGCTACAGTTCTTGAAAAGACTGAACAAAACAAGAACATCGAGAACCCAAATCGCCAATGTCCCATACATAACAAACCGCATCCACTTAAGAAATGTATTGGCTTCAGAAAGAAAACCCTACAAGAACGTAAAGAACTTTTAAAGAAATTTGGGGTCTGCTACAAATGCTGCGCCTCCACAGAACACTTTGCAAAGGACTGTAAAGCTATCATTAAATGCGTAGAGTGTGACAGCGATGACCATGTACAAGCTCTTCATCCATATCCGCACAACTTTACTAAGCCCGCAAACAATCCTCCTGAGGCAAAGCAAAACGGGGAGCGCACAGATCGAGCAGCACCTTCTACCTCAGTGTTCTCTTCATGTACGGAAGTCTGTGGAGAAGGACTCTGTGACAAATCCTGCGCAAAGATATGTTTGGTTCGTGTATACCCAAGAGGTCAACCTGAAAAGGCCATAAGACTGTATACTATTCTGGATGATCAGAGTAACAGATCTCTTGCAACAACACACTTTTTTGAACTTTTGAACATAAAAGAAAATGCTCTACCGTATACCCTAACTACTTGCACCGGCACTACAGAAGTTTTAGGTAGGAGAGCCAGCGGTCTTTGTGGTTGCTCCTCTGAACGACAATGTGGAAATACCTTTGCCCACTATCACTGAGTGCAACCAGATTCCAAGCAACAAAGAGGAGATCCCTACTCCGGAAGCTGCCTTACACCATTCTCACTTTAAGGACATAGCCTGCCAAATACCAGCTCTCGACGGAAGTGCTGAGATCCTACTGTTGCTCGGCCGAGACATCTTAAGGGTGCACAAAGTTCGTCAACAAATCAACGGTCCACATGATGTTCCATATGCTCAGTGTCTGGATCTAGGCTGGGTCATCATAGACAATGTTTGTCGAGACAAAGGCAGAAAACCCTACTCTGTGTCCTCCTTTAAAGCACACATCCTGCCAAATGGTCGGACTTCTTGTTCTGCACGACGACCACACCAATATCATGTGAAGGAAAGACTGCTTCATAAGAGCGCACAACGACACATCATACAGGACGAAGAGAAAGCTCTTAATTTCTGGGATGACAACATCGGCAACACAGTGTTTGAGGTAACATCTAAAGACAATGAGTTGGCAGCTACCATGGAAGACAAAGAATTCCTGAAAACCATGAGTAAAGAGTTCCACCAAGATGATTCCAACAGCTGGGTAGCACCTCTACCATTCCGTACTCCAAGAAAGAGACTACCAAACAACAGAGAACATGCAGAAGCACAGTTTACTTCTTTACAACGCAGTTTAATCGGAAACCTGAGATGAAAAAAAACGTTGTGGACTTAATGCAGAAAGTGTTTGAGAGAGATCATGCTGAGCCTGCACCTCCGCTTAAGGAAGGAGAAGAATGCTGTTATCTTCCATGCTTTGGTGTCTATCATCTTCGCAAGTCTGATCAGATTAGGGTGGTCTTCGACTCAAGTGCTCGACATGAAGGTGTCTCCCTCAATGACAGTCTTCTCACTGGGCCTAATCTGAACAACAACCTCATAGGAGTTTTACTTCGCTTCAGACAAGAACCAATTGCTATTATGTCTGACTTTCAGCAAATGTTCCACTGTTTCATCGTCCGCGAAGACAACAGAAACTTCCTCAGGTTCTGATGGTATCGCAACAATGATGTCAATGATGAAGTCATAGACTACCGGATGAAGGTACATGTTTTCAGTAATAGTCCTTCTCCCGCAGTAGCAATTTATGGACTGAGGAAAACGGCTCAAGAAGGAGAGAAAGAATTTGGGTTTGATGCACGACAGTTCGTCGAAAAGAACTTCTATGTAGACGATGGACTCAAATCTCTGCCTACAGAAGAAGAAGCTATTGACCTTCTCACTAGAACCCAGAACATGCTTGCCACTGCAAACCTCAGACTTCGCAAAATCATTTCGAACAGCGACAAGGCCATGAGAGCCTTTCCCTCTGATGACTACGCTGTCAGTGTGAAGAAATTCCAACTAGGAACGGACCTTTCCATTACACAGCGCAGTCTTGGATTGCTTTGGAACGTTAAGCAAGACACGTTCACGTTACAAGTATCAGCCTGTGACAAGCCCTTCACAAAGCAATACATACACAATCAGACAAGACAGTTCCACTTGTCTGTCGGCAACAGAATGGAACGTATAAGAAAGTTATTATTATTATTATTCTTTATTTATAAAGCGCCAGCATATTCCGCAGCGCTGTACAATAAACACAGTATAGACAGGGTTACAATACATTGAACAACATTTGACAAACAGTACAGGAGGAGATGAGGGCCCTATTCCCGTAGGAACTCATAATCTGGGAGGGTTGGGGTTGGAAACAGGAGGAGAGGACTATAAGGTGAGAGTGATTGATGGTTGTGTCAGTGAGTTGGGTGGTAGGCTTCCCTAAATAGAAATGTTTTAAGGGAGCGTTTGAAGGAAGAGAAGTTAGGGGAAGTCTGACAGTACGAGGGAGAGCGTTCCAGAGAGTGGGGGCTGCGCGTGAGAAATCCTGCAGTCTATCATGGGAAGAGGTGATGCGGGGAGAAGCTAGGCGCAGGTCACTGTTTGACCTTAGGGAGCGGGCTGGGGTGTATTTGGTGATTAGTGAGGACAGGTAGTGGGGAGCTGAGTTAGTGAGGGTTTTGTAGGTAAGGATAAGGATTTTGAACTTAATTCTGCAGTGGATGGGGAGTCAGTGAAGGGACTCGTAGAGGGGAGCGGCAGAGACAGAGCGGCGGGTGAGGTGAATTAGCCTGGCGGAGGCGTTCAGGATGGATTGTAGGGGGGAGAGGCGGGACAGAGGGAGGCCAGATAAGAGATTATTGCAAAAGTCGAGTCGGGAGATTACCAGGGCATGTATGAGTTGTTTTGTGGTGACAGCGGTAAGAAATGGCCGAATTCTGGAAATATTACGCAGTTGGTATCGGCAGGAGGAGGAAAGAGACTTGATGTGGGGGATGAAGGAAAGAGCAGAGTCAAGTGTAACTCCAAGGCAGCGAACTTGGTTTGATGGGGAGATGGTGATACCCTCCACCGTGATAGAGAAGTCAGGAGGTGGGGAGGCATTGGAGGGAGGAATAAGTAGGAGTTCAGTCTTTGACATGTTGATCTTTAGGTGGTGGGAGGCCATCCAGGAGGAGATGCCAGATAAACAGTCACTGACTTTTGAAAGGACAGGGGGAGAGAGATCAGGGGTAGAGAGGTAGATCTGAGTGTCATCAGCATAGAGGTGGTAATTAAAGCCAAAGCTGTTGATGATTTTGCCCAGAGAGGAGGTGTAGATGGAAAAGAGCAGAGGACCAAGGACAGAGCCTTGAGGTACACCAACAGATAGAGGCAATGAGGAGGAGTTACCAGCAAAGGACACACAGAAGGACCTGTTGGATAAATAGGAGTCAACCCAAGCAAGTTCAGTGTCACCGAGACCCAGAGAGTTGAGGGTCTGTAGAAGGAGGGGGTGGTCAACAGTGTCAAAAGCAGCCGAGAGGTCAAGCAGGATGAGAATAGAATAGTGGCCGTGTTTTTTAGCAGTTAGGAGGTCGTTGGTGACTTTGGTGAGGGCAGTTTCAGTTGAGTGTAGGGGATGGAAGCCAGATTGCAGGGGGTCAAGTAGGGAATTGGAGGACAGGAAGAGGGAGAAAGTTCTCTACACCTGAACAATGGCACTATGAGTCCACTAACTTCAACCCTGCTGATCGAGGCACTCGCGCAGTACCTGCTACTGCATTTCTGGACACATTATGGCTATCCCCACCAATACTCTCAAACGAAGAACTCATCTCAAGTTCTACAAATTCTACCTTTGAACTGGTTGAACCGGAATCTGATAAAGAACTTAGAGCTGTTACGGTTACACTCAACACCTCTGTGAAAGAAAGGATAAGGCTGAGTCCTCACCGTTTTGAACGCTTTTCCAAGTGGTCTTCTGTTGTATGAGCCATTGCACGCCTTATTCACATTGCTTTTCAGTTTACAAACAGCTCTGACACGAACAAACAATGTCACAAGCGGCACATCTGTAAAGGCCCCCCCACAATTCAGGAGGCCTCTCGACCAGAAAAGATACTGAACTTCTTGAATGACAACAAGTGTAAATGGGAATTCAACCCACCTCACTCCTTTCACATGGGAGACTCTTGGGAACGCATGATTGGAGTTGCAAGAAAATTCCTAGACTGGTACTGGACCATAAAACTTTACAACTTATTCATGAAAGAAGATTCTCCACACTTCACTTCAGGCCTATAAAGGAACTAGTACTCCTTCTGCCCAAAGAAGAAGACAAGCCTCACAAGTCATCAATTTGACTCAAAGGGAGGTAAGAAGGATTGGTGCATGTTGCTGCCTTCCCCTCTGAAGATGGACTCACTGACTGTTTTTCTCACAGCCTGGACCATCAAGATCAAGATCCAAGACTTGTTAATGTTTGCATTATTTTCTCTTGTTATTCCCTTCCCTCTTGTTTTTCAGATGTTCCTGGAAAAGCATCTTCGTTTACTTGTTTTTGAACTTTGACTAAAGTTATTTAATTATAGAAATCATAGATTTCGACGGGGAGTGTCATGTTTCACATGACTTGTGATATGCCTTTAAGAATTGCACATGTCTTATCTACCCCTGGGTTTCTCTCCTCCCCTCCTCATCGTGCAGGGATTTCCTGTCCAGATAGCTCCACCCTTGTTCCCTTCCCAGCAATCCTTTGCAAGCCTTATGGACTCAGATTCATTATGATTTTTTGACCTATCCGATGTATATTGTTGTGGATTTTCTACAGTTTTGGAATAAAACTTCAACAGATCTTCAAGGTGTCATCTGGATTGAGTCACTGTCTGTAATTCATCTAGACTGGGAGTTATAGCCATCTCATCACAACAGTAAATTAAGAGATCACATTCTCAGTGCTTTGGTGGAGAAACAGAACAATCCCTGTCTTATCTCATTCAGCTGCCAGCTCTTATCTCAGGTAGTCTAGATCACAATAGCCCCCTGCAGCCTTATCTAAACATGCCCTCCACGTCAGTACCTGTTAATTACGGTAGACGATAAACCAACGGGGGAACTAGATGGGGGAACTAGAGGTAATAGCATACACTAAGCAATACGACATTATAGGAATAACAGAAACATGGTGGGACGAAACGCATGACTGGGCTGTAAACTTAAACGGTTATACATTGTTTAGAAAGGATAGGAAACATAAGAAAGGGGGTGGAGTGTGTTTATATGTAAATCAGGATTTAAAGCCTAATATTACACAACTGGAAAGTGATGAGGGAAATGTGGAATCCTTATGGGTAAATATTTCGTTGGGGAATAAACAGGGAAGTCAATTATTGGTTGGCATATGTTATAAACCACCTAATATAGATAATGATGAGGAAGAACAACTGTTAGAGCAAATTAGGAAGGCTGCACATCATGGCAGCACTTTAATTATTGGAGATTTTAATTACCCGGACATTAATTGGGATAGTGGGACTAGTAATTCAGCAAAGGGAATCCGGTTCCTGAACATTTTAAATGATACCTTCATGTCACAACTGGTAGAAACACCAACTAGAGAGGATAACTGTCTGGACCTGGTTATAACAAATAATGTGGATCTTTTCTCAAATATTAATGTAAAAGAACAGTTGGGAAATAGCGACCATAACATGGTGACTTTTGAAATAAACTCAAAAAAACACATTCATAAGGGGCATGCTAAAATATATAATTTTAAAAAGGCCAACTTTATTAAAATAAAGGAAGCTCTCAATGTCATTGACTGGCAGAAACTCTTTCACGGGAAAAACACTGAGGATAAGTGGAATATCTTTAAACTAACACTAGAAAAGTACACGTCACAATATATTCCACTGGTTAATAAATATAAAAGAAACAGACTGAAACCAATGTGGCTTAGTAGGAAGGTAACTAAGGAAATGAAAAATAAAAAGAAGGCATTTAAAGCTTTTAAATTTGATAAATCTGAGGCATCCTATAAAGCATATAGGGCAGCCAATAAAGCATGTAAAAATGCGATTAGATGGGCTAAACTAGAAAATGAAAAAGAAATAGCCAAAGAGAGCAAGACCAACCCTAAAAGATTCTTTAGGTACATAAATTCTAAAAAACCCAAGAGTGAAAATGTAGGTTCACTAAAATCTGAGTCAGGGTTATTGTTAACTGAAGATCAGGATAAGGCAGAAATTTTAAATGATTATTTTTCTTCAGTATTTATCAAAGAGAAACCTATAACAGGAGACATGAAATTCATTAATAAAAACTTACTAATACAAAGTGACTGGTTGACTCAGGACAAGGTTTTACAGAAATTAAACAATGTGAATGTTAATAAAGCCCCAGGGCCAGATGGAATTCACCCGCGAGTACTAAGAGAGCTATGTGTTGAAATATGTAAACCTCTGTTCTTAATCTTTCAAGATTCTTTTCTTTCAGGAATAGTACCAGAGGATTGGAGAAAAGCTGACGTGATCCCTATATTTAAGAAAGGTTTAAAATTTGTGCCTGGGAATTATAGACCTGTGAGCTTAACATCTGTGGCTGGGAAAGTATTTGAGGGGTTACTAAGGGATAATATTCAGGAATTTATTGGGAGGTATAATGTAATTGGCAAAAATCAGCATGGTTTCATGAAACACAGATCATGTCAGACTAACCTAATTACGTTCTATGAGGAAGTAAGTAGAAGTATAGATCAGGGGGTCGCAGTGGATGTGATTTACTTAGATTTTGCCAAAGCTTTCGACACAGTTCCACACAAAAGGTTACTACTTAAATTAAGAAAAAATGGTCTAGATGAAAATACTTGTTCTTGGATAGAAAACTGGCTAAAAGATAGGGTACAGAGAGTGGTCATAAATGGTACATTTTCAAGATGGACACCAGTGGTAAGTGGTGTCCCTCAGGGGTCTGTTATAGGACCAATACTATTCAATTTATTTATAAATGACCTTGAGATAGGCATTGAAAGTCATGTATCAGTGTTTGCAGATGACACAAAGCTAGGAAAAGTAATACAATGTGAGCAGGATGTTACTTCGCTGCAGAGGGATTTAGATATATTGGGGGACTGGGCACTTAAATGGCAGATGAGATTTAATCTAGATAAATGTAAAGTTATGCACTTTGGAGTGAAGAACACACAAGCAATTTATACCCTAAATGGTACGGAGTTAGGGAAATCCAAGCAGGAGAAGGATTTGGGAATAATCATAGACTTCAAACTAAGTAACAATGTGCAATGTCAAACAGCAGCCGCCAAGGCCAGCAAAGTACTGGCATGCATTAAAAGGGGAGTTCACTCACGGGATGAAAACATAATTTTGCCTCTGTATAAATCAATGGTCAGGCCGCACCTTGAATATGCCGTGCAATTTTGGGCACCTGTCTTAAAAAAAGATATTATATCGTTAGAAAAAGTGCAGAGACGGGCAACTAAATTAATAAGGGGGATGGAAGGGTTAAGTTATGAGGAAAGACTAACAAGCTTAAACCTGTTTAGTTTAGAGAAAAGGCGCCTTAGAGGGGATCTGATAACCTTATATAAATATATACGGGGCCATTATCAACCATTGTCTGATAACCTATTCATTAACAGGACTATACATAGGACAAGGGGTCATCCATTTAGACTGGAAGAAAGAAAATTTAGCTTAAAGCATAGGAAGGGTTATTTTACGGTGAGAACAATCAAGCTGTGGAATTCTCTGCCTGTTGAGGTGGTTGGGTCAGAGTCTGTACAGACTTTTAAAAAACGACTGGATGACTTCCTGCAGACACAGAATATTAAGGGTTATAATATTTAATATGTGGGTAAAAGCTTCTTGATCCAAGGAGAAATCTGACTGCCATTCTGGGGTCAAGAAGGAATTTTTTCCCAGTATGTTGCATATTGGCAAGCATTCAGACTGGGTTTTTTGCCTTCTTTTGGATCAACAGCAGTAGGTTATGTGGGAGAGGCTGAACCCGATGGACGCATGTCTTTTTTCAGCCTATATAACTATGTAACTATGTAACTATGTAACTATGTAACGGAACTCATAACAGATTTGCTGTAAATGGTGCTCACAGTTTAGCTTTCATTAATAGGACTGGCTGAATTCAAAGTCCTATGGTAATTTTAATGGACTGAAGCAGAGGTGGCTCTATAATTAGGCAAAATAAACGGGTCCCCATGAGACCCCCCATTGAGGCCTCGAATAATGGAATCTATATAGAATGCCACAAATACACCCATTTTCAAGAGAGCTAACGCATCCTTTTAATTAAAATTTATTGGGTTAAATTTCTAAATTTTTTGACCAGCAATAGGGCCTGGTATTTGAGCCTGATCTAAGGCATCTCTAACCTTAGAGCCACCACTGGAATGAAGGAAACCAAAGAGCTTAATAATTTCTCTTCTTATTAGCTTCCTCTTATGTATCAAGAAAGTTTGGTCTGACATGTATGTAGAGAGGAAACCATTAGGCTGGCCGTCCACTGGCACCGTAGTTGGGCAACCGACCTGGTCACCCGACTACGGACAACGCCATAAGTCAATCACGGTCATCCACTGGAAGCGTCTGCGGACAAAACAGATCGGCCGATGGACAGGATGGCCAACAAAAAAAAGTTGAGTTTCAGCACCAAGGACAGCCCTCCCCAAAAAAACTTGCCAGGTTGTCCCTGGTGCTGAATAGGCTTCAGCAGCAGGGACAAAAAAAAAGAAAAAAAAAGACGCGAGAGTCTTTAAAAAAAATAAATATCAGAACCTTAAAATTTCACCTAAAAAAATCCAGAGAAATGCCCAAAAAATTCAATAAATAAGGCTTTTTGCTGCGGATTAAAAAATTAAGCGGTTGAATAAAAAAAGAATGAAAACTAAAATATTTTTTCCATTGAATCCTATGGGCTTCGCACACAGCAGTTTTCCTATACAATGCATCATTTTCACGTTTCCCTGCCCTGCACAGCGATTTATCTATACAACGCATCTTTTTCATGTAAACTTGTACCAGATCTTCTCGGCATCATCCAATAAAATCAATTTAAATTTAAAGGATCGCACATCTGTTGTAAACGTATAAAATTGTCTGAAATCGTCCGTCGGTGGTCGGATGCAGTGGAAGAGGGCTGATTCACCTGCATGTTGTAGGATCAGTCGGACGACTTCTGACGATATCGGATGATCGCACCACCGCATAAATACGGCGCCAGCCTTACACCAATCTGATCCCACGGAAAAAGGCATTGAGTGTCCAAAACGCAAAGCTTGAGAAAGACTCATGTTGTGAGCTGAAACTTTGCAGCAGCTGTCCTGCTAAACCAATTCTTTTGCTTCAAACAATGTTGTAACTGGCTTCTCTTCCTTGGATTTCTGTAAGATTTGCAGGATGGCAACCCTTGGAGTCATGGGGAACCCAGGGGTCAAGTTCAACGGTAACCAGGTTTCACTGTTAAAGCTCATATTTATAACCACAATTTCACTGCCGCCTAGGGTTGACGAATTGCGGTGATCTGTGGTAAACTGCACCGTATTCGCCAGTATTTGGTAAATTGACAGCTTTCTGAATAGACAAACTGCCATGAAATTGCACCATACGACAAAATTCACTGTTCGGTAGGGATGTGCATGGCTGAAAAATTTGTTTAGTTTAGTTTCGTTTCGTTACGTTTTTAAATAATTTCATTTTCGAAATTTCGTTTAGTTTTGTTTTGTTTTTCGTATTGATTTCGTATCGATTCGAATTTCATATATCAATTTGATGGTTGATATCAATACGATAGTTGATATGTATTTGATAGTTAATTTCAAATTCGATAGTTGATATCAATTATTTAAATTTTTCTTTTATGATGATGACACAGTGTAAAACGAAATAAATTCATTATATACTGTTTCGTTTCAAATTCGTATCGTATCGATTCGTTATTAGTAAGTACTTCCGAACTATGAATTATCAAATTTCGTTACAAATTCAGAATTTTTCCAAAACGAATGCACATCTCTACTGTTCGGTGCAATTCAGTGGCAAGTTTGCCGTATATTGAATATCCACTCATATCTTTCACAGTATTTTTTTTTTCCAGACCACCTTAAGTGACCTCGGGAGTCCATGGATTTTCTAATCTCGAGTCCTTTCCGATACGTGAATCCATTAGTGTCACAAAGCCACCTAATTCCTTAAATACACATAGTAACATTTGGCCGGCTTGCAACATGCTTAAAATGTGCTTTCTCCCTATTGAATTTATCACAGCCTGCAGAAATACAGCGTTCCCAAAACAATCTCCCTTATTCAAGGATCAGCCTCAGCAACGCTTCAAACGTACATTTTCCGCGCCTGACTCAGTACCCCCTTTCTTCGCCGTATTACCTTATCTTATTGGCAGCGATGCTCTTGTGTTAAGAATTGTTTTCTTGGCATAGATTTAGGAACTTTCAGCAGTGAGAATGTAACATAATCTTTATTTGGGAAAAGTTCTGTTCGAGGAGACACATTGTTTATACGGCTGCTTATAGAATTCTAAAATGGAATTAAAATAAACCATGACTACTGCACTATTGTATATGCTCATACCAGTCTCAAGAGATGACTGTTTATTCAATCAAATACACATACAGTATATAAATATATATTTTGTATATATATATATAAAGATTCATGTGGAATATACCGTATGTATAAATTAATATATATATATATATATATATATAAAACAACAACACAAAAGAAAAACCACACACTCACCCACAGAATAAATATATACACTTTGACTTTGTTGCAGACTTGAACATCTTGTGATGACAATTTGTAACTAAGGGGGTTATTCAGAGAGCTCTCTCGTTCCCCGCACTTCCCTGCACTTAGGGGAATCAAAGTTCCCCACCCTGCTGGGAATTCAGCATTGCATGGAGTGCAGGGAAAAACCCGCCGTGACCCTGCCGCAAACCCGACGAACACCCGCTGAAAACCCACCGAAAACAGCTGGAACCGCCGGAAAAAAACCACGTTTAACATGTTGGGAAAAGCCGACGAGCCGCTGATCGCAGCGCAGACCAGCCGTCAGAAAAATGCCTAAAAGATCCTAAAAAGATCAATAAAGAGACTTTTTGCTGCAGATTAAAATATTAAACTGTTTATTAGATATTGGATTAAAAACGGGAATAATTTTTACATTGAAGCCTATGGAATTCTCCTGAATAAACGCGCCGAAAAACAGCAGGGAACTTCAGCAACTTTTCACTGCTGTTCGGTGCCTCTGAATAGACAAAGCATTGCTTCTCTATGGGGTATTTCACTGCCTTCGAACAGGCACCGTACTTGCTGACAGTTCGCCAAAATTTGGCGAAGTGCCTGCTAGTGAATAGTCGAATGGCACCGTACGGGGAAATTCTCTGTTCGGTGACATTTCGGGGCCAGATCGGCTCTCTCTGAATAATCCCTTATATCTCCATCATTATAAATATATTCTCAGCTAAGTGTTTTAACTCCTTCACTGCTGAGCTTTTTCACCCCCGTGTGCTGAGCTCATTTTGACCGATTTGCCCTCATCATGTTTAAACGCGATTTGAAGTCACGTTTTATTGTGCGACCCAGACAAATTATAAATCTTTTATACAGCAGACTCGGCAGATCCATAATATATCATTATTATATGTATACGTCATGTCCTGTCAGAATGCTTTAACAAAAAAATGAATAAAATTTAAATTTCCATTCAGATTTCAATCATTTACAACGTGTAAAATTATATTTTTCACATTTTCTCATCCAAGCATTTGTGGTTATATATCCTATAGGGCACTCTTGTTTAAAAAATATATAGAAATGGGAATCTGTTACTGTATTTTTCTGAGCAGTTTTAACAAAACCTGAAAAAAACTAACAGGGTAATTCAAAGAGATTCGAAAAGTCACCGCACGTTCGGTGACTTTTCGTTCTTTTCAATTCGGTTCCTTTTGCCGATCCCATTTCGGTGACCCTGCGGTGTATTCAGCAAACACCACAGGGTCCCCGAATTGGAGGGAAAGGCTGCCGCAAACCTGACGAAAACTAACCGCAAAACCCAGCGAATGCACGCCGAAAACCCTCAAAAACATCTGGATTAACCCGTCGAAAAGCAGGAGCCGATCACACACAGCCGAAGCAGCCGAGACTGCAGACGAGGCAGTGAATAAATTAGCAAAATAGTTTGTGTGAATGTGTGAAAATAAAACGCTGTTTGCAAAGAAACTACTGAGCGAAAATGTCTGAAATTTGCAAATGATCCAATGAATGATAATAAAGAGGGCTGTTACAGAAAAAATAAGTAAACTTAAAAAAAAAATTAAAAAAAATCGGACTTTTAAAAAGAAAAAAATAATTGAGAAAAATGCTTAAAATATCCTAAAAAATCTATAAATAAAGAGACTTTTTACTGCATAATTTTATAATGAACGGTTTATTAGATATTGAGTTAAAACGGGAATATTTTTAACATTGAAGCCTATGGGATTCTCCTGAATAAATCTGCCGCATGAAACCACCTGTTCGGGGCATTAGGGGAACCTTTCACTGCTGGTTTGTGTTCTCTGAATAGCCGAAGCAGTGCTTTTCATGGGGTTTCACTGCCCTCGAACAGGCACTGAACAGGCACCATATGTGCAGGCAATTCACTAGGATTTGGCAGCTAGGGGTTTGATATCGTTGGACCAGCCAGAGCATGGCCTTTCCAACGATACCAAACATGACCATGTAAAAAGTTTTGTAATAAAAAATAAAAAAATAATATTAAAAAAATAAATAAACAAGTTTTTTATTTTTTATTTGTTTTGTTAATGCACCAATATTGTTACCATTTAATTTATAATGTGAACAATGATGCTGCACTATCGATTTTTGTAAGGGGTGCGTTTGTTAAAAATAGCGAAATTTTCCCCAAAAAAATGTAACGAGACCCCATTTCAAATTTTTTTAACAAGCGCACCCCATAGAAAATATAACCGCAAACGATCGCATGTTAAAATGTGAAAAAAACACTTTACACATTGTACATTATTGAAAATTCTAATTTTATTGCATATTTTGTTATAATATACAGACAGGACATAACGTATACATATAATAATGACATATGAATCTGCCGAATCTGCCGGAAAGAACGATATATAATATCAGGGTTATTCAGAGAGCTTGAAAAGCAGGAGAATGACTGGAGAATGACTGGAGAATGAAAAATTCTAGGTCAAAACAGCCGATTTGGAAAGTGCGATGAAAGGGAGAATTTTTCTGGTTTGGCTATTTTGACCTAGAATTTTTCATTCTCCAGTCATTCTCCAGTCATTCTCCTGCTTTTCACGCTCTCTGAATAACCCTGTATGTCTGGGTCATATAATAAAATAAGGCCAGATATTAACCCCTAGCTGCCACAGATCAGGAGATAGGAGGTTCATTGGAACCCCCTATCTCCACCATTGCTGGCAGCTAGGGGTTAACTCCAGGACTGGCGTCATCAAGGATGTCAGCCCGCACTGGGGGTGCTGGCTGCGAAGGAAGGACGCGCTCAGCGCATCCTCCGCAGCCAATCCTTCCGGCGGGAGGATGCGCTGAGCGCGTCCTCCGCAGCGAAGAGGTTAATCTATTCAGAGAACACCGAACAGCATCAAAATGTTAGTGAAATGCCCTGATTTTCGGTGCTTTCATTCGACAGGTTTAATCAGGCGAATCCCACAGGCTTCAATGTTTAAAAAATATTCCTGTTTTTATTAAATATTTATTAAACCGTTGTTTCTTTTAACTTGCAACAAAAAGTCTATTTATTTTTTAGGATTTTTTTTAAGCATTATTTAGGATTTGATTCCGATGGAATATCGGTGCACTTTGAATAACCCTGTATGTTGGATTCCCGTGGCTCCTGTAACTTATGCAGGTCTGATTCCTAATTCTAATGCATGGTCGCTTATATAGAGAAATCCCACGATTCGTCCACAGTCTAGTTTTTAAAACAATATTCGTTTTTAATACAACAATCAAGCTCTGTGAGCAAAAGGCCAGGACTCTTGGCAAACACAATATAACCATTTGTTCTTTTACTGAATTAGGTAAAGCTCTGTAGCGCTTCACAACGATACAGTACGTGTACGATAAATTCCGCGCGGGAGAGGAGAGAAGCCGCACTGTTCTGCCGAATCACTAAGAAAAACATTAATGTTTGTTTAAACCTGACCTGATTAAGGAAAGTAAATATTGTTAATGTTTGTAGGATGTTTCTTTAAAGTTCACCTTTTTTATCATCTTTATTTTTTTTTATAATGCAATGAAGCGCTCGGCCGCGTTTCACAATGTTTCCACGCATCTGTCATTTTGATAAGGAATTTGATCAGCCGAGGGAAACAATCATCGCTTGTCTGCAGGTATTTTATTTATCTTTTTTTTTTTTTCATATTCTGGATATTTCATATCTTAGGAAAGAATATATGGTGGGAAAATACTCTTTGTTTTATCTAGGTGGAAACACACAAGGGCAAAACCAAGCGAAGATGAAGAGCATAAACGACAAGAGGAAAAACTCCAGACAAGTTCTAGAGAGCTATAAATCCCGAGTAATAAATTATAGTAACACTACGCATGCTGCTGACGTTATGTACTCATTTTATCTGAGCTAAATCTGTTTGCAGGACATAATTTTAGCTTTTCAATCTTAACCCCTTCTCTACCAAGTGATTTTCCTAAAAAACATTGTCAGAAAAAAAGTGATTTAGTTTGAAAATAATTTTTAATTAATTTTAATGTAAACAAATATTTGAGCTTATACCCATTGTATTTCTTACCGTAAATAACCCATTTTTGGTCAGTAGGTGGCGCCATCTACTGTCAAACTGAGTTAGAGGTTTGAGTGTCTGGTCTATTTTCTTCTATTTCTCCCTGCATCGGCTGCTGAAAGCCTGATATTTCAGAGCTTTCAGCAGCTGATTTTACAGTTTTAGCTCTTTGGGCATTATGCTCACAGGGCTACAACTTTGGGGGCACCTTCTGCAGCCCAATAATTTGTTTGCAGCAAACGAGTTTCATTTGCTTTTGCGCTGCAGATCAGTAGATCGAGATATCTCGATATCGGGGCACCAGATTGTGCCTTTGAAACCCGAAATATCGGTAGTGAATAGGGTTAAAATTCTACCATCTGGCCCTTGAATTGGGTGACGTATATCTTATTGTTAAACGGCCAACTACCAACAAAAAATATATAAAATATTTTTATTTCCTTAGTGTGTTTATTTGATGTTGCTGATATCTTACATGTGATTTGTTTTTCTCTTGTATGTTTAGTTAAGAAAATATTTTCCTCTATATGTGTCACTGGGTGCATCCATTGTGTGATATTTTCCTCTATGTGTGTCACTGGGTGCATCTATTGTGTGATATTTTCCTCTATATGTGTCACTGGATGCATCCATTGTGTGATATTTTCCTCTACATGTGTCACTGGATGCATCCATTGTGTGATATTTTCCTCTATATGTGTCACTGGGTGCATCCATTGTGTGATATTTTCCTCTATATGTGTCACTGGGTGCATCCATTGTGTGATATTTTCCTCTATATGTGTCACTGGGTGCATCCATTGTGTGATATTTTCCTCTATATGTGTCACTGGGTGCATCCATTGTGTGATTATTATTATTTATTATTATTCTTTATTTATAAAGCGCCAGCATATTCCGCAGCGCTGTACAATAAGCACAGTATAGACAGGGTTACAATACATTGAACAACATTTGACAAACAGTACAGGAGGAGATGAGGGCCCTATTCCCGTAGGAACTCACAATCTGGGAGGGTTGGGGTTGGAAACAGGAGGAGAGGACTGTAAGGTGAGAGTGATTGATGGTTGCGTCAGTGAGTTGGGTGGTAGGCTTCCCTAAATAGGAATGTTTTCAGGGAGCGTTTGAAGGAAGAGAAGTTAGGGGAAAGTCTGACAGTACGAGGGAGAGCGTTCCAGAGAGTGGGGGCTGCGCGTGAGAAATCCTGCAGTCTATCATGGGAAGAGGTGATGCGGGGAGAAGCTAGGCGCAGGTCACTGTTTGACCTTAGGGAGCGGGCCGGGGTGTATTTGGTGATTAGTGAGGACAGGTAGTGGGGAGCTGAGTTAGTGAGGGTTTTGTAGGTAAGGATAAGGATTTTGAACTTAATTCTGCAGTGGATGGGGAGCCAGTGAAGGGACTCGCAGAGGGGAGCGGCAGAGACAGAGCGGCGGGTGAGGTGAATTAGCCTGGCGGAGGCGTTCAGGATGGATTGTAGGGGGGAGAGGCGGGACAGAGGGAGGCCAGATAAGAGATTATTGCAATAGTCGAGTCGGGAGATTACCAGGGCGTGTATGAGTTGTTTTGTGGCGACAGCGGTAAGAAATGGCCGAATTCTGTAAATATTACGCAGTTGATATCGGCAGGAGGAGGAAAGAGACTTGATGTGGGGGATGAAGGAAAGAGCAGAGTCAAGTGTAACTCCAAGACAGCGAACTTGGTTTGATGGGGAGATGGTGATACCCTCCACCGTGATCGAGAAGTCAGGAGGTGGGGCGGCATTAGAGGGAGGAATAAGTAGGAGCTCAGTCTTTGACATGTTGATCTTTAGGTGGTGGGAGGCCATCCAGGAGGAGATGCCAGATAAACAGTCACTGACTTTGGAAAGGACAGGGGGAGTAGACATGTGCACAGCACAAAATTTCGTTTTGAACTAATGGATTAGTCCTAAAATGCAATTTATTTAGTTGCTAAAGAAATTCGTTTTCAGTTATTTAGTATGAAAACTAATTTCATTCATCCAAAAACCAATGGATACAATTACTATTGTAGTGGCTCCTCAGAGGGCTGAGATCGCTGCTTGTTACAGTATCTCAAACTCTCAGCACAATGTGGGCCATATTATATAGTTGGTGCTAACTTAACCAGAGCTGTTGTAAACTTCCCAGAGCTATTATAGCCTATGGAGGTTTTCAGTTTACAACAGCTCTGGTTAAGTTAGCACCAACATTGTAATACTGCCCCGTGTCGGGCAAAGCTGTTACAGTAACTGACTGCCGCTCATCACAGCGCTCAGTTTCAGTAAAACAAGGAAATAATATTGTTCTAACCTCTTATATATAAAAATATTATTTACTAGTTTTACTGAAACTAAGAGGTTAGAACAATATTATTTCCTTGTTTTACTGAAACTGAGCGCTGTTAGTCAGTTACTGTAACAGCTGAGCCTGATACATTGTACTGAGAGATAATATAACAAGCAGCCGATCTCAGCGCTCACAGCCACTGGATTTAAAGGGCTGAGAAGAAAAGGATCCTCTCTGTATAATGTTTTGAACATCCTCCTGCATTAATGAATACCCCTCTCTGTATAATGTATACAACATCCACCTGCATTAATGAATACCCCTCTCTGTATAATATATAGAACATCCTCCTGCATTAATGAATGTCCCTCTCTGTATAGAACATCCTCCTCAATTTATACCTTTCTCTGTATAATGTATAAAACATCCTCCTGCATTAATACCCCTCTCTGTATAATGTATAGAACATCCTCCTGCATTAATTAATGCCCCTCTCTGTATAGAACATCCTACTGCATTTGGCATGTGGAGGGTGCAGAACTTCGGATGTTGCGCTCTTCATTGCTGGTCTCCTTCACTCAGCAATGTAATATCACAAAAAGGACTGACACTAAAATGTAGTGCATTTTATTTTAGTTTCTTTCGTTTTTTGTACTGAGCAGTTTCGTTTCTCTTGAGTCATCCGAAAACTAAATTATCCCAAAATTCGGACTAAATCGTTTTAGTACTAAAACGAATGCACATGTCTAAGGGGGAGAGAGATCAGGGGATCTTTTCCTCTATATGTGTCCTCTATATGTGTCATTGGGTGCATCCATTGTGTGATATTTTACTCTATATATATATATACCCTTCACTGCGGAAGACAAGTGGGTAACGTCATGGGAGTCTCCTGTTCTATGCAGAGGATGTTTCACATATGTCTTAACCAAAGTGGGCTCTCCCACCTACACTCGCCTCTCTCCACCAGGGTCCCGCGGCGATTTGACTTCATGGAAGTCAGATGCTGCTTTTTGCCGAGAGGGAGCCTGAAAGGGAGGGAGGGTCCTTCTGACCCCTCTCCCTCCCAATCGGCCATGAATAAAAAAAAATGTCTGGTGGGAGGAAAAGGGCGCAGTCTGCCCTTTTCAGTGTTGCCTGTCTTTAATCCTTTTTTGTGCCGGATCGCTATTCGGTGCCAATCGGTGCCGGCAGTGGCGTAGCGTGGGGGGGGGCCGGGGGCGGTTGCCCCGGGTGCTATTTTCTTTGGGGACGTAAAATTTCAAAAGAAATTTGAACCACTAATATTTTCCAGCAGGGATCAGCAAAGTGTCTGCTCATGGAAACTGGTGTTCGTGAGAGGACCTTGCACGTACAGCTGCCAATTTTACGGTGCCGGTGGTGACTTAGCACTTAGTGTCTGGATGGGAGGACCAGGACAGAATTCTCTGACTCCTCCTTAACGCTGAAATGAGTCACGTTAAGCAGCGCAGCATTATCTGACGGAACAACCTGTACCATGCTTGTCGGCCCCCGTTGAAGCCCTGTGCCAGCCCCCCGCCGCTGGAAGCCCTGCATCCACTGAACAGGAAGGAGGGAGGGAGGCGCCTGCCCTGCAGCACATTTAAAATCTGGTCTCCACTAAGCCCCTGGACAACTTTCGCCCCGGGCCACCATTAACTCCACGTTGGTAGGCGACACTGTGTGACAGCAGAGCAGCATGACCAACACACAGTGGGGGAACGAGGAGAGGGTGACTGGAGGCTCTGGGAGAGAGTGACTGGAGGTTCAGGGAGAGAATGACTGGGGATACTGGGAGTGTGTCTGGGGGTACTTGGATAGAGAGAGAGTGACTGGGTGTACTGGAAGAAAGTGGTGGTAATGAGAGTGACAGGGGTACTGGGAGAGAGTGACTGGGGTACTGGGAGAGAGAGTGACTGGGGGTACTGGGAGAGAGAGTGTGACTGGGGGTACTTGAGGGAGAGTGTGCCTGGGGGTACTGGGAGAAAGTGGGGGTTCTGGGAGAGAGTGTCTGGGGGTACTGGTAGAGAGGGAATAGGGGTAGTTGGAGAGAGTGACTGGGTATAGTGTGGGAGTGGAACTATACTAGGGTATAATGGGACAGTGTCACTGGTAGCAGTGGCATAGCTTGGGGGCATGTTTGTTTCATTTTTTTATTATATCAGTATTTTGTTAATATACAATACATGTGCTTGTGGGGTAAGTGGGTCAATACTCTGCTGGTAGAAGGGAATCATGATTTGTTACCGTGTCCACAGGTTGGGGGGGTGCAAAATTCTTGCCTTGCCCCTGGCGCTGACAACCCATGCTACGCCGCTGGGTGCCGGATCGCGGTCCTCTCCCGGAGGAGGCTAACATCTTGGATGTCTGCCAATCCTCCGGGGCCGCCCTACCCACTGACTTCATCGCCATATGCGCGATGACGTCAGTTGGGCAGTTAACCCCCTAGCTGACAAGTGGATATAGGGGGGTCGCTTATACTTACAGATTAGTGGCAGCTAGAGGGTCATATTTGGTATCAGTGCAATGGCCTTAGCATGGCTTTTCCAATGATACCAAACATGACCGTGTTACAAGTCTAAAAAATTTAAAATAAAAATAAAAACACGTTGCACATGCTGCACTAGCAATTCTTTTTTGTTTTAGCTAAAATCACATACAGGGTTATCCAAAGAGATTCGAAAAGTCACCGCACGTTCGGTGACTTTTCGTTCTCTTCAATTCGGTTCCTTTTGCCGATCGCATTTCGGTGACCCTGCGGTGTATTCAGCAAACACCACAGGGTCCCCGAATTGCAGGGAAAAGCTGCCGCAAACCTGACGAAAACTAACCGAATGCACGCTGAAAACAAGCAAAAACATCTGGATTAACCTTCGAAAAAGCCGAACAGGAGCCGAACAGGAGCCGAATCACACAGAGCCGAAGCAGCTGTGACGTGGAGGAGGCAGTGAATAAATTAGAAAAACCATTTGTATGAATCTGGGAAAAAGAAACGCTGTTTGCAAAGAAACTACTGAGCGAAAATGTCTGAAATTTTCACAGGAGGTCCAGGGAATGATAATAAAGAGGGCTGTTACAAAAAAAATAAGTTAACTGAAAAAAAAACAAAAAAAAAATCGGACTTTTTAAAAAAAAAAAAAAAAATATGAAAAATGCTTAAAGTATCCTAAAAAATCTATAAATAAAGAGACTCTTTACTGCAGAATTTTATAATGAACGGTTTATTAGATATTGAATTAAAACGGGAATATTTTTAACATTGAAGCCTATGGGATTCTCCTGAATAAATTTGCCGAATGAAACCACCGAATGGCAGGGCATTAGGGGAACCTTTCACTGCTGGTTTGTGTTCTCTGAATAGACGAAGCAGTGCATTTTCATGGGGATTTCACTGCCCTCGAACAGGCACCGAACAGGCACCGTATGTTCAGGCAATTCGCCAGGATTTGGCGAATTGCCTGCTCTCTGGATAGTCGAATGGCCAGGAAAGGTAACCGAACGCTGATTTTCAGCATTCGGTTACCTTTCTCAAGCAATTCGGATCTCTTTGGATAACCCTGATAATTTCTCTGAAAAATAGTAACGGGTTCCCATTTCTATTTTTTTTTTACAAGAATACCCCATAGAATATATAACTGCAAAGGCTCGGATGATAGTAATGTGAAAAAAGATATTTTACACGCTGTAGATGATTGGAAATTCACTTTTTTTATATTGTTTGTTATAGCAGTCTGGCAGGGCATGACGTTTACATCTGCTGAGTCTGCCGTGAAAAAGGATTTGTAATTTGTCTGGGTCATACAATAAAACGTGACTTCAAATCGCATTTAAACATGATGAGCACAAGACGGTAAAAATGAGCTCAGCACACAGAGGGGAGGCTGTAACTTTCGTGTGTGCTATTACAGAGGAAACTTGTACCATATGCTCAGGGCCGGCGCTCCCGCTAGGCGAGATAGGCGACCGCCTAGAGCGCAGTGCCCACCTAGGGCGCAGCCGGGCCCGACCACCGAAAAATCATTGTGTCCGCTGCCGCACTGCTGAGCGGCGCCACGGGCGCCACAACGTACTCGCGGCACTGGCACACTCAGGGGCAGGATCTGCAGCACACGGCGCTTGCGTCTCCAGGTCCATCCTTACACTGTATATATTTGGCTCCAATATTTCTTTAAAGTCTGTCTGTTTTACTCCTACACTGAGTGCTGCCTCAAGTCTGGAGAATGCTATAACCACTATTCCATTATTCTCGTCCTTACGCTTCAGCTAAGGCCTGGAGAAGGCATGAAAGATCACTGGTGGGAGAATGGATCTCCTACAAGGGAGCAGCATTAACGGATGTAACCAAGTCGGGTTTCTGAGATCTGTTACACCGTCCATGAGGAACCATGAAGGGGCAGAATGCTAGTCAAGCAATCCTCAGTGATCGTCATATCCTTTCTTTGGTCTTGCCATTGATGTGTAGCCGATATGCCCCTTGGCACTAGTTCCAGAGCACTGTGTAATATAACAGCTTATATATTATATTTCACAGGGGTAGAAAAGTGGATCTCAAATAACAAACTTTTTCTAAATACTGACAAAACTGTTACAATGCTCTTTGGAACAGCACCTAAACTACACAAATTGCAAACACCCCATCTATGTGTTGGGACAAAATCAAATGGCACGCTGACCACAGTCACTTCTCTCAAATACCTAGGTATGTGGTTAGACCCAAATCTATCTTTTGGCCCCCACATCGAAAAACTCTCATCTAAACTTTACCCCAAACTAGGTGCCCTGTACAGAAACAAATCCTGCCTGAGTCCCGTGGTAAGAAAGCAGATCGTACAACAAATGCTTATGCCAGCCATTGAATACGGAGATGTAGTGTATGCAGCCGCCCCGCAAACACACCTCCAGAAACTTACTACATTGTATAACTCATTCTGTCGCTTTGTGCTACAATGTAACTACATGACCCACCATTGTGACATGTTAAAAGAACTAAACTGGCCATCACTGGACTCTAGACGCACCCTTCACCTTTCCAACCTGGTGTTTAAGAGCTTTTCTGGGAAGCTACCACCCTACCTGAATATGCTGCTTCCCCCGGCAGTTCCCTCATCCTATAACCTCCGATCCAGGACCAGCACCTTACTTGCTATACCGCAATACAAAAAGAAAATGGCTCGATCCTCATTTCCCTACAGAGCACCGCAAATATGGAATAACCTCCCAGACACCGTCAAATCTTCCCCCAGTCTAAAGTCCCTTAAGACTTCCCTATTAACATACCTCAATACGAAATGCACCTGTAAACATGTAACATAATGACTTTATTTCCTCCATATTTATTTTTCTGTTAATCTGTATATTTGGTTTTGTGTTAATATCTTGCATTTTACTATTTTGTATTTCTGTAACCACTCAATGTTCTTGAACCCAGGACATACTTGAAAACGAGAGAAATCTTAATGTATCCTTCCTGGTAAAATCCTTTATAAATAAATAAAATAAAATATTTAATGTAAGAGGATCCTTCAAACACAAAACAAACTATGGAAAATCCATGTGTTCCATCCAGAAAATGGTCCCGGAACATGCTGAATATCAGAATAAGTATAGGATTAGAATTCACAATGAGTTCTTTGGAGAACTAGCCTTATTAATTAAAGAAAAGCACACCTCTAGAAGGACATTGGAAACAAATTATCCACCTAATGTGGGGAATAAGAAATGAAGGGAACATAATATTGGAGTCATTATGAAAGTCATTACCTGATGCCCTGGAGGAAAAGTCTGGCCTTTAGTCCAGCAAAATGTTTCACTGTAGAAAACAGAGCAGATTCCTCTACAAATGTTTGCATTCGGCAGCTATTTTACATAACGGAAAGACGTGTGGCGATATAATTGTGCCCACCAGTTAATTTATAATGTAATGAGCGGTGATTAACATCATCACATCATCATTTATTATAGAAAATATGTAATTGTGTTAATTCTTTTTTCCCCAGTTTTTCTGCCTGGAACAGAATATTTCTATATACTGTAAATATTAAGTATTACCGGATCATACCGGCTATATGTACCAGACATTTCAGGGTTATCATTTATATACATAAATATAATATCAAGTTTATAATTGTAAAATACATTTACACATTCCAGCAATTCAGAGAACTGCTTTACAGAGCTCGTGTGCAACATTCCTCATTTGCAGCAAGGAACTCTGGGTAAGACATGCAAATGAAGTGTGAAATGTCCCACTTTTTTGCATCCTGGGTCTGTTTTAACAGGACCCTCCTTGCAAGTGCAATGCCATACTAGATGGCTTTTAAGTAGCAAAGGTCAAGTTAGGCTAGGGTCAGACGAACGCATTTTCGCGTTGTCTGTGAAAAAGTGCGTTCGAACGAATGGACGCATTTTTTCACGGAGTACGCGATAGCGGTCATACGATGCGCATTTGCGTTCGTGATTTTGTACGGATCATCAATAAAACACTTTTGCATCTGGACGTTATGTTGGCTGGACATTAGCAGTCCAAATCTCCACATCTCCAAATCACGCACACACGCCGCTAGCGGACGCAGCGCACTCTGTACGACCGTAATAGTGGTTTCACGTTCTCGACAAAATGCGTTCGTTTGCCACTTGCGTTGCGCAGCCGGACTTTCATGCGACCGTACTTTGTATATTGGCCGTCATTGCCCGTCATTTGCTGCTAGTGCGGCCGTAATTAAGTGCGCCAGAACGCACGTTTAAAGTGCGCTAGTCTGACCTCAGCCTAATGCAACGAGTCGCAGCCACTCCTGGACAGCTGTTTTTCAGCTTTACTCAATCCTTGCAGACTTTATACAAAAAGTACACTGTGACGCAGCACAGACACATAAAAATACCTGTGACACAGCACAGGATCAGGGGTAACTGTGCCGCAGCACAGACAGTTTAACCACCTTTATTAGCGCCAGTCCCGTCCCTTACAGGGCTATCTATTAGGCTTGTGCACCGATTTTTTTTTTCGATTCGGTTCGGTTCGTTCGGATTTTGTAAATTTTCGTTTCGGCCGATTTTCGTTTCGGTTCGTTTCGTTTTTCGTATCGCCTTTTTTTTCATGATTTCGGAAATTTTCATGTTTTTCGGATCGTCTGTTCTCCTCGTTTCAAAGTGTCTATTCGTTTTGACGTAAACTAATGTTTTTTCGGATACGATAATTATACGATACGATAATTCTGCCGATACGATAATTCTGCCATTGAGATTTCTCATGTTTTACAAGAAGGATACATTGAAATTTCTCATGTTTTACAAGAAGGATACATTGAAATTTCTCATGTTTTACAAGAAGGATACATTGAGATTTCTCTGGTTTCCCGGGAAGGATACATTGAGATTTCTCTGGTTTTACAAGAAGGATACATTGAGATTTCTCATGTTTTACAAGAAGGATACATTGAGATTTCTCTGGTTTTACAAGAAGGATACATTGAGATTTCTCTGGTTTTCCAGGAAGGATACATTGAGATTTCTCTGGTTTTACAAGAAGGATACATTGAGATTTCTCTGGTTTTCCGGGAAGGATACATTGAGATTTCTCTGGTTTTACAAGAAGGATACATTGAGATTTCTCTGTTTTTACAAGAAGGATACATTGAGATTTCTCTGGTTTTACAAGAAGGATACATTGAGATTTCTCTGGTTTTCCGGGAAGGATACATTGAGATTTCTCTGGTTTTACAAGAAGGATACATTGAGATTTCTCTGTTTTTACAAGAAGGATACATTGAGATTTCTCTGGTTTTACAAGAAGGATACATTGAGATTTCTCTGGTTTTCCAGGAAGGATACATTAACAGGGTTATCCAAAGAGATTCGAATTGCTTGAGAAAGGTAACCGAACGCTGAAAATCAGCGTTCGGTTACCTTTCCTGGCCATTCGGCTATCCAGAGAGCAGGCAATTCGCCAAATCCTGTCGAATTGCCTGCACATACGGTGACTGTTCGGTCCCTGTTCGAGGGCAGTGAAATCCCCATGAAAAAGCACTGCTTCGGCTATTCAGAGAACACAAACCAGCAGTGAAAGGTTCCCCTAATGTCCTGCCATTCGGTGGTTTAATTCGGCAAGTTAATTCAGGAGAATCCCATAGGCTTCAATGTTAAAAATATTCCCGTTTTAATTCAATATCTAATAAACCGTTCATTATAAAATTCTGCAGCAAAAAGTCTCTTTATTTATAGATTTTTTAGGATACTTTAAGCATTTTTCTGAATTTTTAAAAAAAAATTAAAAGTCCGATTTTTTTTTGATTTTTTTTCAATTGCTTATTTTTTCTGTAACAGCCCTCTTTATTATCATTCCCTGGACCTCCTGTGAAAATTTCAGACATTTTCGCTCAGTAGTTTTTTTGCAAACAGCATTTCATTTTCCCAGATTCATACAAATGGTTTTTCTAATTTATTCACTGCCTCCTCTACGTCACAGCTGCTTCGGCTCTGTGTGATTCGGCTCCTGTTCGGCTCCTGTTCGGGTTTTTCAAAGGTTAATCCAGATGTTTTTGCTTGTTTTCAGCGTGCATTCGGTTAGTTTTCGTCAGGTTTGCGGCAGCTTTTCCCTGCAATTCGGGGACTCTGTGGTGCTTGCTGAATACACCGCAGGGTCACCGAAATGCAATCGGCAAAAGGAACCGAATTGAAGAGAACGAAAAGTCACCGAACGTGCGGTGACTTTTCGAATCTCTTTGGATAACCCTGTGAGATTTCTCATGTTTTACAAGAAGGATACATTGATATTTCTCTGGTTTTCCGGGAAGGATACATTGAGATTTCTCTGGTTTTACAAGAAGGATACATTGAGATTTCTCTGTTTTTACAAGAAGGATACATTGAGATTTCTCTGGTTTTACAAGAAGGATACATTGAGATTTCTCTGGTTTTCCAGGAAGGATACATTGAGATTTCTCTGGTTTTACAAGAAGGATACATTGAGATTTCTCTGGTTTTCCAGGAAGGATACATTGAGATGGGAATGATACAAAATGTAATTACAGAATCAGCGATATAAATACGATGTCTGAAATTACTGAAATGGAACCGAAATCAGGAATGGAGCCGAAATCACGAATGGAACGTGTTTTTGTATATTTTATTCTGTAACAGTCCTTTTTATTGTTATTCATATGACCCTATATATTATTTCCATGTATTTTCATGTATTAGTTTTGTTTGAAGCACCTTTTTAAAAACGGCTGGTTTTTTTTTGGTTTCCTACCCCTGTTTGACAGCTGGTCGGCTTTTTTTCGCCGGTCTGTTTCGTTGGATTGTCCGCTGTGTTCGGCATTTTTTTTTCTGCGGTGTTCGGCGGCATTTTTCGACAGTATTCAGCAGGTTTATCGATGGCGTTTGGTGGGTTGCTGCTGCTTTTGGCGGGTTTATCCGTGGCATTCGGCGAATCGATTCAGCGCACATCGGGGACCCTTCGGTGAATGCTGAATTCATTGCAGGGTCGGCGAATTGAGTCCTTCTGACACTTCCCTCCTTGGTCCCAGAGTTCTGATTTGACTTTTAACTTGATTCTTTAAAGTCATCATAAATGCTTGACAAGGACAAAGATCAGTCGATGATTAATAAGGTACAATATTTAATTTGCAACGGAATATACTTGCGCATTCAGCGAAATTACCAGTGAACTGTTTAAAAGTCGCACGGCTCCATTTTTACGTTCATAAATTTATATCAGTAATGACAGGACCAGCTTTTATAAAGATCCACCAAATAATCAGGATTAATGGCTAATTCAGTAGTCCTCATCTACATGCTAATCAGGGCATTCTTAAAAAAAATGATAACTCCACCATGTTTTCAAGGTTTGGGAATCCACCTTCTGCATGCACAAGTACAGTAAACACAATTAAAGGAAAATGTAACTGCTGGGAAAGTTCTTTTACAGTTTTTGGAAGTTCTTTTAAGAACTTACAAATACACTCGTAAGTATTTGTCAGTATTCATGGAAATGTTCCTATAGGGGTTACTCAATAAGCTACGAACATGTCACTGAATTACACCATACGGTGCAATTTCATGGCAGTTCGTCTATTTACTAAACTGCCAATTCGGCAAATACTGGAGAATTGACCTCAAAATATGGTGCAGTTCGTCACAGATCGCAGCAGTTCAGCGGTCTTCGGCAGCAGCGAAATTGTCCCATAGACAAGTAATGGTTAATCTTTTCAAAAATTGCCGAACTGCACCGAAGGGTTAGTGAAATGCCCTGATTTCCGGTAACTCAGTTCGACAGGTTTAAGCACTCGGCTGCAGAGGACGTGCTAAGCGCGTTGTCGTGATTGTTCCCATCGTGCGTATGACACGCTGAGCGCATCCTATCTTCTGATTTCTATATCGCACAAGGTCACGTGAGGTGTCATTGGAAAGGTCAGAGTCATGATCACGTAATGTCTAAAAATAGAAAAAAAATTAGATGCAATATTTACTTTTCTTTTTTTGTCTCATTTCTTAGGCGGTGACATTAGGTGACATTAGGTTACTTATAAAGCAAATAATGCCACTGCTTTAGCTCACCTTCTCATTTCCCACGCCAGAATCAAATGTGTAGGTGATGGTGCAAAGTATTACACATCGGTCCATCTAAAACACATGCCACTTCCCCCTGTAAGGAGAGCGGGGGTACTTTGGACCCCTATATTGCCATTCTTTAAACCCCAAAAAGTCATGTTCAGTTCAGAGTTTGGCCTTTCTAATGATACCAAACCATAAAAAAAGTAAAATTTTATTTATTTATTTAGTTCGTTTTGTTCCTAAGCAATGATAATGTCCATTTGTTAAGTATAAAATGAGCAATACCACTGCCATTACTCACCTTCTCCTTTTCCACACTGTCTATTATTCATAAAACTCAATACGGCAAAATACAAGTGAAAATTTTTATTTTTTTCAATTTTAGTTAAAATTGTGTATTTTCTCAGAAAAAATACAGTAACAGGTTCCAATTTCGATTTTTTTTTGTAACAAGAGTGAACCATAGAATATATATAACCACAAAGGTTATATGGATGATAAAGTGTGGGGGGGGGAGTGATTTTACAAGGTGTAAAAGATTGAAATCTGGATGGAAATAGATTTAAAAAAAAAAAAAAAAAAAATCTTACAGCATTCTGGCAGGAAATGACATATACATATAATAATGATTCACTTTAAATCTGTCGAGTCTGCTGAAGATAAGGATATATAATTTGTCTGGGTCGTACAATAAAATATGACTTTGAATCGCGTTTAAACATGATGAGCACAAAACGGTCAAACTCAAAACGAGCTCAGCACTAGACATGTGCACAGCACAAAAATTCGTTTTGAACTAATGGATTAGTCCTAAAATGCAATTTATTTAGTTGCTAAAGAAATTCGTTTTCAGTTCTTTAGTATGAAAACTAATTTCATTCATCCGAAAACCAGTAGATACAATTACTATTGTAGTGGCTCCTCAGAGGGCTGAGATTGCTGCTTGTTTCAGTATCACTCACTCTCAGCACCATGTGCCAGGCAAAGCTGTTACAGTAACTGACTGCTGCTCATCACAGCGCTCAGAGTTTCAGTAAAACTAGTAAATAATATTTTTATATATAAGAGGTTAGAACAATATTATTTCCTTGTTTTACTAAAACTCTGAGCGCTGTTACAGTCAGTTACTGTAACAGCTGAGCCTGATACATTGTACGGAGAAATAATGTAACAAGCAGCCGATCTCAGCGCTCCCAGCCACTGGATTTAAAGGGCTAAAAAAAAGGCTCCTCTCTGTATAATGTTTAGAACATCCTCCTGCATTAATTAATACCCCTCTCTGTATAATGTAGATAACATCCTTCTGCATTAATTAATACCCCTCTTCGTATAATGTATAGAACATCCTCCTGAATTAATTAATGTCCCTCTCTGTATAGAACATCCTCCTCAATTTATAACTTTCTCTGTATAATGTATATAACATCCTCCTGCATTAATACCCCTCTCTGTATAATGTATAGAACATCCTCCTGCATTAATTAATGCCCCTCTCTGTATAGAACATCCTACTGCATTGGCATGTGGAGGGTGCAGAACTACGGATGTTGCGATGTTGCGCTCTTCATTGCTGGTCTCCTTCACTCATCAATGTAATATCACAAAAAGGACTGAAACTAAAATGTAGTGCATTTTATTTTAGTTTATTTCGTTTTTTTGTACTGAGCAGTTTCGTTTCTCTTGAGTCATACGAAAACTAAATTATCCCAAAATTCGGACTAAATCGTTTTAGTACTAAAACGAATGCACATGTCTACTCAGCACACAGGGGCGAAACGGCTCAGCAGCAAAAGGACTAAACAGGTGAATCCCATAGGATTCAATGTAAAAAAAACACAAAAAAAAAATATTTTATTTAATTATTTTTTGGAACACCTTTATGAATGTTTTATATTTTTTAGATGAAATTGTTGATTTCCATTTTTTTTTAAAAAAAAGCTTTTTTTTTCTTATTCTGTAACAGACCTTTTTAATATTTTTTTATAGGACCTTTCTTATTATTCACACCGTTTAATACATTTTATTTGTTTAAACACCTATTAGAACAATAACAGAGTTCGGTTAATTTCCTTTTTTTTTTTTCCAGTGCAGCAGTGTTTGGCGGTTTTCAGGGGGGGGTCAGTTCGGTAAGGCTGGGGTCAGACCAGCGCATTTTTAACGTGCGTTCTGGCGCACTTAATCACGGCCGCACTAGCAGCAAATGACGGGCAATGACAGCCAATATACGACGTACGGTCGCACGAAAGTCCGGCCGCGCAACGCAAGTGGAAAATGAATGCATTTTTTTGAGAACGCAGAACCTCTAGTACGGATGTACAGAGTGCGCTGAGCCCGCTAGCGGTGTGTGTGTGTGATTTGGAGACGTCAGACCCTGCTCGTGTCCGGCCAACATAGCGTCCAGACACAAAAAGTTTCCTGGTTTGGATTCGTAAAACATCACGCACGAAAATGCGCATCGCATGACCGTTTTCACATATTCCGTGAAAAAATACATCAATGCGTTCGGACGCACTTTTTTACATTCGCGTGTAAAAATGCTTTCGTTTGACCCTAGCCTTAAGCTCCATGTTTGGTGCAGTTCAGGGACGCTGCTGGCGCTTTATAAATTAATAATAATAATAATAATAATAATTCACCGCAGGGTCGGCGAAATGGTATTGCTGAACCGCACCGAAGTGCACTGAACACTGAAATTTCGGTGCTTTTTGAATAAACCCTTAAGTGTTCATTCGTAGCCCTGCTTACATAATCCTCAATATTAATAAAGATATCTGAAAAGATGCTCTTTATTTATATACACATTCCAAGTCCCGTTTGTATTTAAAGATCTGGAGCCCGAGTCCAACCAAGCCATTAATTAAACGGCTCCGGCTGCCATACATAACTGCTCAATTTGTTAGTGACTGGACATGTTACACTATCACAACCAAGCTGCAAGCTTCCCTTGTGGCATTGCAGCATGTGTTCATTATAACTGATCATGAATAGGGATGAGCATTCGGATCGAACATCGGCCGTTCGAGTGTTCTGTGAACGCCGAACATTATGGGATGTTCGTGGTTTGTTCGACGGCGGACATTCCATAATAAAAAATGCATCCACAGGTCTCCTAAATGTACCAGCGGCTGCCAGTACATTTAGGAGACCTGTGGCTGTGGCCCCCGGCCCCCGTATCTCACCTGTCCTGCAGCTGTCCCGGCCTCCTGTTCCCCGGTCAAAGTCCAGGTCAGGTGCAGGACTTTGCCCAATCAGAGCTCAGCATGAAGATGAGGCATGGGGCAGAGCTTTAACCAAGCTCTGATTGGTTAAAGTCGGTGCAAGACTTTAACCAATCAGAGCTTGGTTAAAGCTCATCTTCTTGCTGAGCTCTGATTGGGCAAAGTCCTGCACCTGACCTGGACTTTGCCCAATCAGGGTTCAATATTGAATTAGAGCCCTGATTGGGCAAAGTGCAGGTCAGGCGCAGGACATTGCCCAATCAGATCATTCAGCATGAAGACGTGGGGCAGAGAGGAGCCGCGGCCAGACGGATCGGAGGAGCTGATGGACCGGGGAACAGGAGGCGGGACAGCTGCAGGACAGGTGAGTTACAGGGGCCGGGGGCCGCAGCCACAGGTCTCCTAAATGTACCGGTAGTCGCCGGTACATTTAGGAGAACTGCGAACACATTTTGCGTGTTCGGCCCCCATAGGTTTACATTGTGTTTGAGTTCGTATTCGAACTAATCATGAACAGTTTCAGTGCTAGTCATACTCGCTGCTGCTTGTATTTATATATATGGTCATTTTCAGTATAATTCATGCACATATACACATTCTTTTTTAGGAATCAATTAAAATTACGACAATAGTTAAGAACATTCTCATTAGTTTTCACACTCAGTAATCAGACTATTATCCAGTCTCAGTATTCATGAACATTCTCAGTAGTCACACTTAATGATTTCAATATTCATGAACATTCTCATTACTTATCCAGCACAATAACCTCAGGATTCCTTAACACTCTGGTAAGTATTCAAACACTCTCTTCAGTATTCATGAATATTCTATCTTCTAGCATAGATTGACCAACAGACCACAAGATTCTCCACTCTGCACCCCAGAACAAGCATAAGCATACATTGACCAACAGACCACAAGATTCTCCACTCTGCACCCCAGAACAAGCATAAGCATACATTGACCAACAGACCACAAGATTCTCCACTCTGCACCCCGGAACAAACATAAGCATACACTGACCAACACCCCGGAATGAGCATAAGCATACATTGACCAACAGAGCACAAGATTCTCCACTCTGCACCCCGGAATGAGCATAAGCATACATTGACAACAGGCCACAAGATTCTCCACTCTGCACCCCGGAACGAGCATAAGCACACACTGACCAACACCCCAGAATGAGCATAAGCATACATTGACCAACAGACCACAAGATTCTCCACTCTGCACCCCGGAACATACATAAGCATACACTGACCAACACCCCAGAATGAGCATAAGCATACATTGACCAACAGAGCACAAGATTCTCCACTCTGCACCCCGGAATGAGCATAAGCATACATTGACAACAGGCCACAAGATTCTCCACTCTGCACCCCGGAACGAGCATAAGCACACACTGACCAACACCCCAGAATGAGCATAAGCATACATTGACCAACAGACAACAAGATTCTCCACTCTGCACCCTGGAACAAACATAAGCATACACTGACCAACACCCCGGAACGAGCATAAGCATACATTGACCAACAGACCACAAGATTCTCCACTTTGCACCCCAGAATGAGCATACGCATACACTGACTAACACCCTGGAACGAGCATAAGGTAGCAAGGATTCAGAATGCCGTCCAACGCTATCCTCCAAAAAACTCGATTCTTGCAACTGTATTTAATTTCTAAATTTATTAATTTCTGGCTGATTTCATGTTTCAATGTTCCCTCCTTTTTACTTAATCTTTTTTACTTACAGGGTTATCCAAAGAGAATCGAAAAGTCACCGCACGTTCGGTGACTTTTCGTTCTCTTCAATTCGGTGCGATTTGGCGATCCCATTTCGGCGACCCTGCGGTGTATTCAGCAAGCACCACAGGGCCGCCGTAATGCAGGGAAAAGTAACCGCAAACCCGCCGAAAACTTACCGAAAAACCAGGACGAATGCACACCGAATCCCGCAAAAACATTTGGATTAACCCCCCGAAGACGCCGGAGAAACCCGAGCAGGAGCCGATCACAGCGCAGAGCAGCCGCCGGAAAAACCCGACACCGCAGACGAATGGAGTGGTAAAAAAAAAAAAAAAAATCAGTACGCTTGAATGTTTGAAAAGTGAAACGCTGTTTGCAAACAAACTACTGAATGAAAATGTCTGGAATTTACATATAAAATCCAATGAATGATAATAAAAAGGGCTGTTACAGAAAAAAGAACAAACGATTAAAAAAAAAAAAAACGGAAAAGAAATGTTTGCAAAAAAATCCCAAAAAAGTTCTAAAAGGTCCTAAAAAATCTAAAAATAAAGAGACTTTTTACTGCAGAATATTATAATCAACGGTTTATTAGATATTTAATTAAAACGGGAATATTTTTAACATTGAAGCCTATGGGATTCGCCTGAATAAACCTGCCGAATGAAACCACCAAATAGCAGGGCAATTTGGCAACTTTTCACTGCTGGTTTGTGTTCTCTGAATAGATGAAGCATTGCTTCTCTATGGGGATTCACTGCCCTCGAACAGGCACCGAACAGGCACCGTATGTGCAGGCAATTCGCCAGGATTTGGTGAATTGCCTGCTCTCTGAATAGCCGAATGGCCAGGAAAGGTAACCGAACGCTGATTTTCAGCATTCGGTTACCTTTCGCCAGCAATTCGGAGCTCTTTGAATAACCCTGTAAGTCTTCTCCTCTGCCTCTCACCCTCCCCGTCTTCCTGCTCATCCTCCTCCCCCTCCTGCCATGTAGTTTCTTAAAAGCACATCTCCATTCTATCTTCTAGCATACATTGACCAACAGACCACAAGATTCTCCACTCTGCTGTCCCACCCACCCAGGCCTGGTCCATAATTTAAGGGCTCCTTTACAGCTGTTTCCACTTCTCTCTCTAATTACCTTTACTCAGCCCAACCTTCTGGTCCTTCTCATGCAATCGTCAAAACATTTCTTCTAGCAACCAGCTTCACCTTCCCTCTGCTCCCATCTGTTTCACTTACCCCGTCCCTTAGATTGTAAACTCACGGGATGTCTGGCCGAGCACTTGGTTAAAGTGCTGTACTTCCTAGACAAGCTATCCTTTGGGCAGGGTTGTCTTTTCCTTATTTATCATGTATGTCTCATGTTTGTGCTTCCCATTGTACAGCGCTGCGGAATATGGTAGCACATTATAAATAAAGAATAATGATAATAATAATTCTGGTAAGTATTCAAACACACTCTCATCAGTATTTGTGAAAATTCTCATTAGTATTCACATTTACAGGGTTATTCAAAGAGAATCGAAAAGTCACCGTACGTTCGGTGACTTTTCGTTCCCTGCACTTCGGGGCAATTTCGCTGACCCTTCAGTGTATTCAGCAAGCACCGCAGGGCCTCTGTAGTGCTAGGAAAACTCGCCACAAACCCGCCGAACACTCACCACAAACCCGCCGAACATTCACCGAAACCCGCAGGAAACAGCTGGATTAACAACGCCGAACACACCAGAGAAACCCGACTAGCCACCGAGCAGACGAACGAGGTGAAAAAAAAAACAGTACGCTTGACAGTTTGAAAAGTGAAACGCTGTTTGCAAAAAAACTACTGAACGAAAATGTCTGGAATTTACATATAAGATCCAATGAATGATAATAAAAAGGGTTGTTATCGAAAAAAAACTATTAAAAAGGAAAAAAGTTTGCCAAAAAAATCCCAAAAAAGGCCTAAAACATCCTAAAAAATTCTAAAAATAAAGAGACTTTTTACTGCAGAATAAAATAATAAACGGTTTATTAGATATTGGATTAAAAGGGGAATATTTTTAACATGGAAGCCTATGGGATTCACCTGAATAAACCTGTCGAATGAAACCACCGAACAGCAGGGCATTTCGGCAACTTTTCACTGCTGTTTTGTGTTCTCTGAATAGATGAGGCATTGCCTCATCGTAAGTTTCAATGTTAAAAAATATTCCCGTTTTTATTAAATATATAATAAACCGTTAATTCTTTTAATTTGCAGTAAAAAGTCTCTTTATTTATTGATTTTTTTAAGATCTTTTAGACATTTGTGGGGATTTTTTCAGCAAATTGTTTGTTCTGATTTTTCTTTTTTTTCTGTAACAGCCCTTTTTATTGTCATTCATTGGATCTTACTGTATGTCATTGTTTTGTTAGCTCTTGAGGGAGTCAGATTTCTAAAGAAATGTATCGAGCTGAAGAGGTGATTGATTGTGACCAGAGACAGAACTTTGATAAGTCACTTTTTAAAATCTTTTTTATGTGAGTGCAATACATTGTTTATTGTTTTGTTGCAGTGCAGTCGGAATTTCTAGATTTCATTTTCCATCCACTATGTGCCGGAAAATATATCACTAATGATGAATTTGATCATTTTTCATCAAGAAGTCTAGTGTGTTTGAGAATGGATGAGTTCTTTGATTTAATCTGTCTGCAAGCGGACATATTGCTTACACTATTTGTGTTTGTTTTGCGGATACACTAACAGGGTTATTCAAAGAGAATCGAAAAGTCACCGCACGTTCGGTGACTTTTCGTTCTTTTCAATTTGGCTTGATTTGGCGATCCCATTTCGGCGACCCTGCGGTGTATTCAGCAAGAACCACAGGGCCGTCGTAACGCAGGGAAAAGTCGCCACAAACCTGCCAAAAACTCACCGCAAAACGAGGGCGAATGCACACCGAAACCTGCAAAAACATCTGGATTAACCCCGTCGAAGACGCTGGAGAAACTCAAGCAGGAGCCGATCACAGCGCAGAGCAGCCGCCGGAAAAAGCCGACACGCAGACGAAGGAGGTGAAGAAAACAAAAACAGTACGCTTGAATGTTTGAAAAGTGAAACGCTGTTTGCAAACAAACTACTGAGCGAAAATGCCTGAAATTTACATATAAGATCCAATGAATGATAATAAAAAGGGCTGTTACAGAAAAAAGAAAAAAATGATTTAAAAAAAACTGGAAAAAAATGTTTGCAAAAAAATCCCCAAAAAATGCCTAAAAGGTCCTAAAAAAATCTATAAATAAAGAGACTTTTTACTGCAGAATATTATAATGAACGGTTTATTAGATATTGAATTAAAACGGGAATATTTGTAACATTGAAGCCTATGGGATTCGCCTGAATAAACCTGTCGAATGAAAACACTGAACAGCAGGGCAATTCGGCAACTTTTCACTGCTGGTTTGTGTTCTCTGAATAGCCAAAGCATTGCTTCTCTATGGGGATTCACTGCCCTCAA
Source organism: Leptobrachium leishanense (assembly GCA_009667805.1). NCBI lineage: Eukaryota > Metazoa > Chordata > Amphibia > Anura > Megophryidae > Leptobrachium > Leptobrachium leishanense. The sequence continues at coordinate 34,675,945 of CM019067.1, read as the reverse complement.
ACAGGCACCGAACAGGCACCGTATGTGCAGGCAATTCGCCAGGATTTGGTGAATTGCCTGCTCTCTGGATAGGCGAATGGCCAGGAAAGGTAACCGTACTCTGAATTTCACTGTTCGGTTACCTTTCTCCAGCAATTCGGAGCTCTTTGAATTACCCTGTTGCTCTTTTTCTTATTGTGTTCTGATTCTAGTTTTTTTTTCGTGAATTTCGAGAATTATCGACTGGATGATATACTTTCATATTGCAATTTTTATAAATATATATTTTTTTGTTAAATGACTTTCAGCACATATACGCATGACCAGAAGCCAATACACACATTGAATGTATTTAGAGTCAAATAAAGGTTACACAAGAGTATAAAGGATTTCATTGGCTATCGTGAGTATAGAACATTCAAATATAGATCGGAATGAAAACAGAGATCGCATTCAGGCGTTCACCCCGTCTCTTACGGTCTTGTTTAAATCAGAGGCGCGATTATTTTCAAACACAAACTTTAGCACCGTACAAAATTACTACCTTCAGCGCACGGAGGTTTATATTGTAAAAAAAAATCAGATACTGTAATCTAAATTACAGTGACTCTGTTCATACGCCACAGGCGCAGTCAGTGTTATGGATTGGTTATGAATAAAACATTGTTGCTATGGGAGCCCTGGAAACATTCTGTAGACTTAACATTTTGAACATGATCAGACTCAAGTCGATGTACTCTTTTTCCATACATTGTGTATTTTCGAAAGCCTCCAGACGGCCAAGATCGACAAAGTGACTTTTTTTTTTCGAGTTCATATTGAATTAGTGTTTCATTTATAAAATGCCCCTTAAATAAATGCGGTTCCACAAATAGTCGAATAAACAGATACTGCGTGTGGGAAAATTGATAGGAAGATACATATACAGGTCTATTCAATGAAAAGTGAGTAATGGTGAATATATTAGAGACAAGGAAAGCGTGGGACAGACGGAGACGGGAAAATAAACATAATATCCATCTCTACTGCGTTTGCTTTCGCATCTGGATTATTTTATATTAGATTAAGCAAGACGGTTCTAAAATCATCGTACTCATCCTTTAGTTTGCAGGCAAGCTTAGAAAACATCCTTATGGACCTTGAGGAGCAAAGTGGTAGCATGGTACACCATGTTCTTCTTCACTGGTTGCTTCATATGATCAGGGTCGGAATAACATAGGGAATTGGAGATGAAGCTCCGGACCCCAAACCCTAAAATAGGCTTGGTGAATAGTTAACTTTGTCAGCACCAACAGCCAGCAACACAATAATGTTAAGAAAAATAGAGTAGGGAGACAATGGGAGTTAAGACGAATGGGGCAGAAGAACAATGGAAGGGGAGAAGAATGGTGCAGAGGAATAACAGAAGGTCAGAAAAATGGGGCAGAGGAACAATGGAATTTGAGAGGATTGGGAGAGAAGATCAATGGAAGGTGAGAAGAATGGTGCAGAAGAACAATGGACGGTGAGAAGAATGGGAGAGAAGAACAATAGACGGTGAAAAGAATGGGAGAGAAGATCAATGGAAGGTGAGATGAAAGGGACAGAATAAAAATGAAGGGTGAGAAGAATGGGACAAGAGAGCAGTGGATGGTATGAATAATGAGGTAGAGGAACAATGGAAGGTGAAAAGAATGGGGCAGAATAATAATGGACAGTGAGGAGAATGTGGCAGAAGAAGAATGGAAGGTGAGAAGAATGGGACAAGAGAACAATGGAAATTATAAAGAAGGGGCAGTTGAACAATGGAAGGTGAGAAGAATGGGAGGGGAGAACCATGGAAGGTGAGAAGAATGGGACAGAGGAACAATGGAAGGTGAGAAGAATGGGAGAGAAGAACAATGGAAGGTGAGAAGAATAGGAGAGAAGAACAATGGAAGGTAAAAAGAATGGGAGAGAAGAACAATGGAAGGTGAGAAGAATGAGAGAGAAGAAAAATGAAAGGTGAGAAGAATGGGTAAGACAAACATTGTAAGGTGAGATGAATAATAGGACAGAGGAATAATGGGACAGAGGAACAATGGAAGGTGAGAAGAATGGAAGAGAAGAACAATGGAAGGTGAGAAGAATAGGAGAGAAGAACAATGGAAGGTGAAAAGAATGGGAGAGAAGAACAATGGAAGGTGAGAAGAATAGGAGAGAAGAAAAATGAAAGGTGATGTCAGGGTTGCGGGCTCCGCGGCGTTCGGTCCGGCCGCTCCCTTCTTATCGGGCCTGTGCCCGGAGGGGACGGCTGGGACCTATGGGAACGCCCGGCGGTTCTTCGGGACCCGACTTACCCTCCGTGGTGGCTCCGGTGTCCCAGGGAGGTGGGAGATCGGGTCCTGGGTCGCCTGCGGCGGTCCTCCGACGGAGCCCAAGGCTGCAGGCGCAGAGCAAGCCTTAGAATGGACGCGCGCGCGCCCAGGCTCCGCCAATATGGCGGCCGGGCTGCGGCGCACGTCCGTGACATCATTGGCGTCCCAGGCAGGGGGGTGGAGCTTGGTGGGTATTTAGGCTTGAGAGACCAGTTCCTCCTCGCTTCGCAATTGCAACAGTTCCCTAGTGTAGCCTTCCTTCCTAAGTGATTGCCTTACTGTATTGACCCGGAAAGTGACCCCTTACCACGAGTATTTCTCCTATCCTGACCTGGCTTGTGACATCGACTTCGTATCTCTTCTTGAACCCTCTGGCTTCCACGTACCCGGCACCCGGGATCCCTGACAGAATTGCGAAGCCACCAATGGAGCTCGCCGATGTCGTAGGAGCATTGGATACCCTGTCACAACAGGTGAATACCCTAACCTGCTCCATGAGAGAACTTCAAAATGGACAGTGGCACCTCCAGGAACAGTTCCTAACGTTCCAAACCACCTTACCTACCAGTCCATCAGAAGGAATCCACGTTCCAGAACCCCGTATACCTATGCCGGAACGGTATTCAGGTAGACAAGATCATTTCCAGGCTTTTGTGACCTCTTGCGAACTTCTTTTCTCTCTGAATCCTCGGACTTATTATAGTGACTACGTCAAAATCCGTACTACGATATCATTGCTGACTGGAGAGGCACAAGCTTGGGCACATAATCTCTTGCGATCTCAGAACCCAGTAACAGAGACCTGGTCACTTTTTCTCAATACAATGGCAGCTATGTTTGATGATCCACTTCGGGCCAGTACTGCAGAGAACGGTCTTCGTTCCTTACGTCAAGGTCGTCGCTCAGTGGAGGCTTATGTCATTGATTTTCGTCGCCTTGCCTGTGAAACAGGATGGAATGATGCTGCCCTAATAGGACAATTCCGTTTGGGTCTTTCGGAGGCTCTGAAAGACGAGATCGCACGGGTTGGTGCTCCCTCTTCTTTGGAGAACCTGGTTCAAACGGCTATCCAAATCGATAGAAGACTCCGCGAACGTGCAAGAGAAAGGTCGGCTTCCTATGTACCCATGTCTCGCCCTCAGGCGGTGACTTCTGGTAACCAAGTGGCACCACCCACACCCGAGGAACCTATGCAGGTCGGTTTTACACGGGGTCGTCTTCCTCCCGACGAATTGCATCGACGACGTCTGCATAACCTCTGTCTTTATTGTGGTCGACCAAATCATATTGCACGTTATTGCCCAGAAAAGAATAAGGGTCGAACAGGTAACCCAAGTCCCCTCCTTCATCTCGTGCACCTGTCAACTTCAAGTGGTTGCACTCCCTTGTTGACGCTACCTCTTGTCTTACAGTGGGGAAAGAAGACGCGAACTCTAACCGCGATGGTTGATTCCGGAGCGAGTGGGAATTTCCTCGATAAAGCGATAGCTGAAACTGTCTGTATACCTGTAATAAAGAAATCCTTCCCTTTGCAGATACAGGTTGTCGATGGGTCTTCTTTGTCCTCCGGGCCAGTCACCAAGGAGACAGTACCATTACAGGTGACCATAGGTCCTGGGCATAGCGAGGTAATACGATTCGACATCGTTAATACACCCTTATTCCCGATTATTTTAGGACTTCCCTGGCTTCGTCAGCATGATCCTCGGATTTCCTGGTCTTCCGGTACGTTCGCTTTTACTTCCTCCTACTGTACCCAGCATTGTCTCTTACCACGTTGTCATGTCGTGAATACTGTATTGGACTCTAATATAACACCACAATACCAAACCGTTCTTCCTGAAGCTTACTCCTCCTTCTCCGATGTGTTTGATGAGAAAGGAGTGGAGGTTCTACCTCCTAGAAGGCCATATGATTGTCCTATCGAACTCCTGCCAGGAGCACCTATTCCTTATGGAAGATTATATCCGCTATCCGAACCCGAACTGAAGGTACTAAAGGGATATATACAAGAGAATCTCGATAAAGGGTTTATCCGGCATTCAACTTCTCCAGCAGGTGCAGGCATCTTTTTTGTAGAGAAAAAGGATGGCGGTCTGCGTCCCTGTGTTGACTATCGTGAACTCAACCGCATAACGATTAAAAACCGATATCCTCTCCCCTTGATCTCGGAGTTGATCGAGCGTCTTCAGGGGGCAACCATCTACTCTAAGATCGATCTAAAAGGAGCATACAACCTGGTCAGAGTACGACAAGGTGATGAATGGAAGACTGCATTCAGGTCACGCTACGGCCACTTTGAATATATGGTGATGCCGTTTGGACTTTGTAATGCCCCTGGCACGTTTCAACATTTCCTCAACGATATATTCCGAGATCTGCTGGATCAATATGTTGTGATTTACTTGGATGATATCCTTGTTTTCTCTTGTTCCCTCACAGACCACAGAGACCATGTAGCAACGGTGTTGTCTCGTCTTCGAACTTATCGGCTGTATGCAAAGATTGAGAAATGCGTCTTTGAAGCCACGGAGATAGAGTTCCTGGGTTTTCTGTTTACTCCCGGACGCATTGCCATGGATCACAGGAAGGTAGCAGCCATTCGTACTTGGCCCGTACCCGTTGACATGAAAGCCGTCCAACGATTTATTGGTTTTGCCAATTTTTATAGACGTTTCATACAGGGGTTTTCCTCGATTATCCTACCCCTTACTGTGTTGACTAAACAACAGACCAAGTTCAACTGGACGGCAGAGGCACAACATGCTTTTGACTCCCTAAAATAACGTTTTAGTACCGCACCTGTTCTGGTTCTACCAGACCCTTCACAGTCGTATGAAGTGGAGGTCGATGCCTCGTCTGTGGGAATCGGGGCCGTTCTATCACAAAGGAGACCCCCAGAACGGGCTCTACATCCGGTGGCATACTACTCTAGGAAGTTAACCCCTGCCGAGGTCAATTACGACGTCAGTGACAGAGAATTACTAGCCATAAAATGTGCCTTGGCAGAATGGCGTCATCTGTTGGAGGGTGCTCTTCACCCCTTCATGGTCTTCACCGACCATAAGAATTTGGAATATCTCAGGACTGCTAAACGACTTAACCCACGTCAAGCAAGATGGTCGCTGTTCTTTTCCCGGTTTGACTTTCAGGTGACATACAAACCCGGTACTCAGAACAAGAAAGCAGACGCCTTATCACGCCTCTCTTCTCCGGCAAATCCACCTATTGTCAATGATTCGATCCTTTTACCCTCTAGATTTCTTGGGGTTACCACGACTCTCATGCAACAGATGCGTTCACACACCGATTCTACTGTCCAACCACAAGTAACCGGACTTCAAACACGACACAAGCAATGTCTGGTTCCTCTCCAAGAACAACTGGCGGTGTTACAGCAATTCCATGATACTCCAGGAAGCGGTCATCCAGGAATAAGAAAAACCAAGGATTTGATAACACGATATTTTTGGTGGCCGACCCTGGCTCAGGATGTAAAAAAATTTGTGAACTCTTGTTCAGTGTGTGCTCGTGCTAAACATAGCACAAAGAGACCTGTGGGTCTTCTTCAGCCTCTTCCGGTACCCGAACAACCATGGTCGCACATTACTATTGACTTTATTGTAGAGCTTCCTCTCTCACATAAATATACCACTATCATGGTGACTGTGGACCGTCTGACTAAGATGGCTCATTTTACTCCGGTACGAGGTTTGCCTACTGCGGCACACACTGCATCGCTCTTTTTACAGAACGTTTATCGCTTACATGGTGTTCCGGAATCCATCGTGTCTGATCGAGGGGTGCAGTTCACTTCTCGTTTTTGGAAACATTTTTGCCGTGCGTTGGGAATATCAGTCGATTTGTCAACTGCATATCACCCCCATACCAACGGACAGACGGAGCGGGTGAATCAATCTCTCGAAACGTACCTGCGCTGTTATACGACATACCTCCAGGACGATTGGGATACATTGTTGTGCACCGCGGAATATGCATATAATGCTCGGTTGCACGATTCTACCCGTTGTTCTCCCTTTTTTATGTTGTATGGTTATCATCCCCCTCCTCTTCCTGATTTGCCTAGTGTTACCCTGGTCCCCGGGGTCGCGTCTCGTTTACGGGCTCTCCGGCAATGTCGTCGTACGGCTCGGGATAGTCTTATTGCCGCTCAAACGGTATATAAAGCGTATGCGGATCGACGTCGTTCTGCTTCGGTCACCTATTCGGTAGGCCAGAGGGTATGGTTGTCTACACGCCATTTACGCCTCTCATGTCCATCCAAGAAACTGGGTCCGAAATATATAGGTCCGTTTACTATTGTTTCTATGATTGGTCCGGTCGCTGCTCGTCTCCAGCTTCCCTCTCGTTATCGGTTCCATCCGGTGGTACATGTGTCTCTCCTAAAACCTGTTGGTACCAATGTTTTTCCTGGTCGGTCGCTGCCTCCTCCTCCTCCCGTGTCTACGGATGGTTCTGATGCTTTTGAGGTCGCACAAATCTTAGATTCCCGTCTTCGGCGGGGTGTGCTACAGTACCTGGTTGACTGGGTGGGTTACGACTATGAGGAGCGTTCCTGGGAACCTGCCGTTTACGTCCGGGCTCCGGCTCTTGTCCGGGCGTTTCATGTTGCTCATCCTGGGCGGCCGGGTCCGTTGCGTGTCCGGAGGCCTCGCCTTCCAGGGGGGGTTATGTCAGGGTTGCGGGCTCCGCGGCGTTCGGTCTGGCCGCTCCCTTCTTATCGGGCCTGTGCCCGGAGGGGACGGCTGGGACCTATGGGAACGCCCGGCGGTTCTTCGGGACCCGACTTACCCTCCGTGGTGGCTCCGGTGTCCCAGGGAGGTGGGAGTTCGGGTCCTGGGTCGCCTGCGGCGGTCCTCCGACGGAGCCCAAGGCTGCAGGCGCAGAGCAAGACTTAGAATGGACGCGCGCGTGCCCAGGCTCCGCCAATATGGCGGCCGGGCTGCGGCGCATGTCCGTGACGTCATTGGCGTCCCAGGCAGGGGGGTGGAGCTTGGTGGGTATTTAGGCTTGAGAGACCAGTTCCTCCTCGCTTCGCAATTGCAACAGTTCCCTAGTGTAGCCTTCCTTCCTAAGTGATTGCCTTACTGTATTGACCCGGAAAGTGACCCCTTACCACGAGTATTTCTCCTATCCTGACCTGGCTTGTGACCTCGACTTCGTATCTCTTCTTGAACCCTCTGGCTTCCACGTACCCGGCACCCGGGATCCCTGACAGGTGAGAAGAATGGGTAAGTCAAACATTGTAAGGTGAGATGAATAATAGGACAGAGGAATAAAGGAAGATGGATTACCACAGAGACAAACAATAATCTTCAGATCCAGGGTCATGAAGCCCTTACTCAAGCACCGCATATGAATATATGTTTCATGCTACAGATGTAGCCATATGTCAATGACTAGAGTCTCTCTCATTATGGTAAAGACCTGAAGATGTGAAAACCACATCCATGTCACCCAGTCACAGTTAATCTGTCATATCACAGATTTATGAGATGAAAAAGACAACACCAGCTTCATGGCAATCTGTCCACTAATCCAAGACTCAGGAATAAAAACTGTATATTCTCCAGTATGGAACAGGTTTATGGAGGCAGTGACAGGTCAGAGCAGGACTGTTCAACCTTGGCCCTTCAGATTTTTCAAAACGACATTTCTCACAAGGGTCTGTCGACATATTGAGTGTAATTGATTATACAATGAGAAATATTTGGGAATATTCCCAATGTAGGCCCCTATTACACGCTTCGCGCACTGCATTTGCGCGCGCGCAAATGCGCTTTTTGCGCGAGGACAAAACCATTTGCGCGGAACGTTGTAGTACGACGTTCGCGCAAACGATGCACATTAACGTCCAATGCGAGTGACCCTGCGTGAACCCAGCGCGAGCGCAAGTTCCTGCGCGCATCCTATACTTAACATTGTTAGCGCAAATGCGTTAGTGCGGATGGTATTACAATCTTCGTGCAAAGTCTTACGAGCGACGTTTGCGCAAATTTTCGTAACGTCTTTGAAAACTTGGTGTTAACTGCAAATATAATGGTTGTGGCCGAAACTAAATAACTCAACAATAAAAAAAAAAATACGGCACAGTACAGTTACACATTCTACACATACCCAGACATCAAAAATTAATAAATTTGTCAAATTATTTTTTTGCTGCAGCACATATACGCAGATTGACTTTGACAGGCGCAACAACCTAACTTTAGAAAATGCTGGTTCTTAATTCTGATTGGCTGAATCCCGTGAAAAAACAGTCTGCCCACCGATTCCTGCACGCAACGTTAATTTGCGCACAAATTTGCGCGTCGGATTTGCGCACGTTAAAAGTTGAAGGCTGAAAAACTGCGCTCGGAGCGTACTACTGCGTTAATTTGCGCGCGCTAATGTTTTTCTGCGTGCGCAAAAAAAAAGCGAAACGTGTAATAGGGGCCGTATTCTTTACTGTAATAATCTATTTGGCAGGGAGATGGTGACATATACTGCAGCCTGTGTCTCCTTGTTTTCGAGTTACATTTTAACCCAAGCCTTGACCCAAGTTTCTAACCCTATCTCAAATTTCTGTCCCATATTTCTAAACCTATATCCTTAACACCTAAGCTTAACCCTAACCATTTCTTCATACAGGTCACCATGCAAAGCCATCACCATTTCCAGCTCCTACATTTTCACTCTGAAACAAATTAAGGTATCCCGCTATCAACATCTTTTCTGCCACTCCACAACCTCCTCTCCAATCCTACTGTCTATATTTTAAGTTTGCTAGAGATGTGCATTTTGTTTCGCTCCGAATCGCAATGCAGACTAAATTTACCGATTTCGTATTTCGGAAGCACGTCCGAAATAACGAATCGGTTCAGTCTGAAATGGAGCAAAAAGCGAAACATAATGAAACGGAATATAACAAATGGATTCCTTTTCTACCTGTCCATTGGCTGTGGTGCTGAATCTGTTGAATCTGTTGTGGACAGCGTCAAGGTGTTGTTTGGTGCAGTTCGGCGGCAGTGAAATTCCCCAGAGACAAGTAATGGTTAATCTATTCAGAGAACGCCAAACAGCAGTGAAATGTCAGTGAAATGATCTGATTTTCAGTGGTTCGTTCGACAGGTTTAAACAGGTGAATCTCATAGGTTTCAATGTAAAAAACAATCCCTGTTTTTATTAAATATTTTTTCAACGGTTTAGGCTAGGGTCAAACGAAAGTATTTTTACACGCGAACGTAAAAAAAAGTGCGTCCGAACGCATTGATGTATTTTTTCACGGAATATGTGAAAACGGTCATACGATGCGCATGTTCGTGCGCGATGTTTTACGAATCCAAACCAGGAAACTTTTTGCGTCTGGACGTTATGTTGGCCGGACACGAGCAGGGTCTGACGTCTCCAAATCACACACACACACCGCTAGCGGGCGCAGCGCACTCTGTACGTCCGTACTAGAGGTTCTGCGTTCTCGAAAAAATGCGTTCATTTTCCACTTGCGTTGCGCGGCCGGACTTTCGTGCGACCGTACTTCGTATATTGGCCGTCATTGCCCGTCATTTGCTGCTAGTGCGGCCGTAATTATGTGCGCCAGAACGCACGTTAAAAGTGCGCTGGTCTGACCCCAGCCTTATTCTTTTCATTTGCAGCAAAAAGCCTATTTATTGATTTTTTTTGAATTTTTGAGGTTTTTTTTGGTGAAATTTGTGAATTCCTAATTATTTTAAAATGACAAGGCTTTTTTTCTTTGCCGAACGCAACTTTTTTCTTTCCTTCAGTCTGGCTGCGTTCGGCGGGTGCTTTCCTTGGTGCTGAATCATATTTCAGCACCAAGGACAGGGGGAATACATATCCTGTTTTCCCCCTAATCTAAGTAATTAATCAGTTTTATGTTCCGAAATAATGAATAAAAATGAAATAATGAATCGATCTGAAATACGAATTACTAATCTCCCAAAATAACGAATCGATCCGAAATACGAATCATGGTAACATAACAATCACACCGAAATAAACTAAAAAACGTAACAGATCGATCCGAAATGAAACAAAACAAAATTTTTCGTTTTGCACATGTTTAATATTTGCATTTATGTATTCATCTCTGGCTGATTCGTTTTCTTATTACATTTTTCCCTCCGTTTTTGTTAAATTCTCACTATCAATTTGCTTCCCTATCACCATGACATAAATACCTCTCATTCTCATGCACAGCCGACTCTCCTTAACTCAGTGTCTCTTTCTTCTTACAGCTCACCATCCAATAGGGATGTGCGTTTCGGGTTTCGGAATTCCGGAATTTTCACAAAATTTCCCGATTCGTGCATTCGGATTCGGCCGATTTTCTGAAAAATTTCAGATCCGAAAACGGCAGATCCGAAAAAATTTCCGAAACGAAACGCAAATTTGTTCGGAATTTTCGAATGGACTAGAAATGTGTAAAATCGAAAATCATTTTCGTTCCATTCGTAATTTTGGCTCCATTCCTGATTTCGGTTCCATTTCAGTAATTTCGAACAACGTATTTTTTGGTTATATCGCTGATTCTGTAATTTTGTATCATTCCCATCTCAATGTATCCTTCTTGTAAAACATGAGAAATCTCAATGTATCCTTCCCGGGAAACCAGAGAAATCTCAATGTATCCTTCCCGGGAAACCAGAGAAATCTCAATGTATCCTTCCCGGGAAACCAGAGAAATCTCAATGTATCCTTCTTGTAAAACCAGAGTAATCTCAATGTATCCTTCTTGTAAAACCAGAGAAATCTCAATGTATCCTTCCCGGGAAACCAGAGAAATCTCAATGTATCCTTCCTGGAAAACATGAGAAATCTCAATCAGGGTTATCCAAAGAGATTCGAAAAGTCACCGCACGTTCGGTGACTTTTCGTTCTCTTCAATTCGGTTCCTTTTGCCGATTGCATTTCGGTGACCCTGCGGTGTATTCAGCAAACACCACAGGGTCCCCGAATTGCAGGGAAAAGCTGCCGAAAACCTGACGAAAACTAACCGAATGCACTATGAAAACAAGCAAAAACATCTGGATTAACCTTCGAAGAGGAGCCGAACAGGAGCCGAACAGGAGCCGAAAAGGAGCCGAATCACACAGAGCCGAAGCAGCTGTGACGTAGAGGAGGCAGTGAATAAATTAGAAAAACCATTTGTATGAATCTGGGAAAAAGAAACGCTGTTTGCAAAGAAACTACTGAGCGAAAATGTCTGAAATTTTCACAGGAGGTCCAGGGAATGATAATAAGAGGGCTGTTACAAAAAAAATAAGCAAACTGAAAAAAAAAAAAAAAAAATCGGACTTTTAATTTTTTTTTAAAAAATTCAGAAAAATGCTTAAAGTATCCTAAAAAATCTATAAATAAAGAGACTTTTTGCTGCAGAATTTTATAATGAACGGTTTATTAGATATTGAATTAAAACGGGAATATTTTTAACATTGAAGTCTATTGGATTCCCCTGAATAAATTTGCCGAATTAAACCACCGAATGGCAGGACATTAGGGGAACCTTTCACTGCTGGTTTGTGTTCTCTGAATAGCCGAAGCAGTGCTTTTTGATGGGGATTTCACTGCCCTCGAACAGGCACCGAACAGGCACCGTATGTGCAGGCAATTCGACAGGATTTGGCGAATTGCCTGCTCTCTGGATAGCCGAATGGCCAGGAAAGGTAACCGAACCCTGATTTTCAGCGTTCGGTTACCTTTCTCAAGCAATTCGAATCTCTTTGGATAACCCTGTATGTATCCTTCTTGTAAAACCAGAGAAATCTCAATGTATCCTTCTTGTAAAACCAGAGAAATCTCAATGTATCCTTCCCGGGAAACCAGAGAAATCTCAATGTATCCTTCTTGTAAAACATGAGAAATCTCAATGTATCCTTCTTGTAAAACCAGAGAAATCTCAATGTATCCTTCTTGTATAACATGAGAAATCTCAATGTATCCTTCTTGTATAACATGAGAAATCTCAATGTATCCATCTTGTAAAACCAGAGAAATCTCAATGTATCCTTCTTGTAAAACCAGAGAAATCTCAATGTATCCTTCTTGTAAAACCAGAGAAATCTCAATGTATCCTTTCTGGAAAACCAGAGAAATCTCAATGTATCCTTCCCGGGAAACCAGAGAAATCTCAATGTATCCTTCCCGGGAAACCAGAGAAATCTCAATTTATCCTTGTAAAACATGAGAAATCTCAATGGCAGAATTATCGTATCGACAGAATTATCGTATCGACAGAAATATCGGATCCGAAAAAACATTAGTTTACGTCAAAACGAATAGACACTTTGAAACGAGGAGAACAGACGTTCCGAAAAACACTAAAATTTCCGAAATTACAAAAAAAGTCGAAACGAAAAACGAAAACGAAACGAACCGAAACGAAAATCGTCCGAAACGAGCCAAAACGAAAATTTACAAAATCCGAATGAACCGAACCAAATCGAACCGAAAAAAAAATCGGTGCACAAGTCTACCATCCAAAGCATCACCATTCCCAGCTCATGCATTATAACTCTGCAGTCCCTCCCGGCCTCCCCATCCACCCCCACCCAGTCCTGTGCCTAAACCTGTAGCTATCCCTTCTAGTTGCTTCTAATTTTCTGTCAGGATCCAGCTTACAGGGTTGCAAGGTCGAGCCCAATTTGCGGTGAATAAAAGGAGTGTAGGCAAGTATACGTTGTATAAAAGCAAAAGCAATACGGGATAAGGTAAGTGTGAGGAGTGTCTGGAGATAAAGAGACAAAGCAGAAAAAGAGGCTGATAAATAAATACAGAGGTCAAGGGAGAAAGTGAATGAACACATGACTATGGACCAGACAGGAAAAGGGCTAAGTGGTGGATGGGCAGGACAGGAACAGGACTGAAGAACAAACAGGTGTAGAAGGAAAATAAGTATATTGAAGGGATGAAACCCAAGAAACTAGAGAACCAGGGTAATTGAATATAATGAGAAGTCCAATGGAAATAAAAGGGTTGAAAGACACGAAAGGCAGATATAGGAGGAAGATACACAAGGAACTCACAGGAGGGCACAGAGGACAAATGGAACTTGTAACAAGGAGGTCTTTGGAGGCAGAGGGTCTTTGGAAGCAGTTAGTCTTTGGAGGCAGAAGGTCCAAGAGGCAGAGGGTCTTGAAGGCAGAGGGTCTTGGCCATTTCAGGGGTCCGGTGGTCAGGATACAGGAGGCTTGTTGAAGCTTGCTTGAGAAACAGAACACAGCATAAAAAACAATAAAAAAGAAACGCACTATGGGTGCTTTGCCCTTTAGTAGGGAAGTGCTGGGCCCTTGAATGCAAGCATCTGTATCTCCTGCAGGTCACGTGGAAACCAGGATGTTTCCAAGATTTTTCTGTATGATTATCTCAGTGTTTTTTGGATTTTTCTGTATAACTACCTTGTTGTTTCTTGGGATTTTCTGTATGACTGCCTCAGTGTTTTCAGGACTTTTCTGTATGACTGTCTCAGTGAGTTCAGGACTTTTCTGTATGACTGTCTCAGTGTTTTCAGGACTTTTCTGTATGACTGCCTCAGTGTTTTCAGGACTTTTCTGTATAACTACCTCAGTGTTTTCAGGACTTTTCTGTATAACTACCTCAGTGTTTTCAGGATTTTTCTGTATTACTACCTTGTTGTTTCTTGGTATTTTATGTATGACTGCCTCAGTGGTTTCAAGACTTTCTGTATGAGTACCTCAGTGTTTTCAGGACTTTTCTGTATGAGTACCTCAGTGTTTTCAGGACTTTTCTGTATGAGTACCTCAGTGTTTCCAGGATTTTTCTGTATTACTACCTTGTTGTTTCTTGGGATTTTCTGTATGACTGCCTCAGTGTTTTCAGGACTTTTCTGTATGAGTACCTCAGTGTTTTCAGGACTTTTCTGTATGAGTACCTCAGTGTTTTCAGGACTTTTCTGTATGAGTACCTCAGTGTTTCCAGGACTTTTCTGTATGAGTACCTCAGTGTTTTCAGGACTTTTCTGTATGAGTACCTCAGTGTTTCCAGGACTTTTCTGTATGAGTACCTCAGTGTTTTCTGTATTTTTCTGTATGACTACCTCAGTGTTTTTAGGATTTTTCTGTATGAATATCTCAGGGTTTTCAGGATTTTTATGTATAACTACCTTGGTGTTTTCAGGATTTTTATGTATGAGTACCTCAGTGTTTTCAGGATTTTTCTGTATTACTACCTTGTTGTTTTTTGGTATTTTCTGTATGAATATCTCAGTGTTTTCAGGATTTTTCTGTATTACTACCTTGTTGTTTTTTGGTATTTTCTGTATGACTGCCTCAGTGGTTTCAAGACTTTTCTGTATGAGTACCTCAGTGTTTTCAGGACTTTTCTGTATGAGTACCTCAGTGTTTTCAGGACTTTTCTGTATGAGTACCTCAGTGTTTCCAGGATTTTTCTGTATTACTACCTTGTTGTTTCTTGGGATTTTCTGTATGACTGCCACAGTGTTTTCAGGACTTTTCTGTATGAGTACCTCAGTGTTTTCAGGACTTTTCTGTATGAGTACCTCAGTGTTTCCAGGACTTTTCTGTATGAGTACCTCAGTGTTTTCAGGACTTTTCTGTATGAGTACCTCAGTGTTTCCAGGACTTTTCTGTATGAGTACCTCAGTGTTTTCTGTATTTTTCTGTATGACTACCTCAGTGTTTTTAGGATTTTTCTGTATGAATATCTCAGGGTTTTCAGGATTTTTATGTATAACTACCTTGGTGTTTTCAGGACTTTTCTGTATGAGTACCTCAGTGTTTTCAGGATTTTTCTGTATTACTACCTTGTTGTTTTTTGGTATTTTCTGTATGAATATCTCAGTGTTTTCAGGATTTTTCTGTATTACTACCTTGTTGTTTTTTGGTATTTTCTGTATGACTGCCTCAGTGGTTTCAAGACTTTTCTGTATGAGTACCTCAGTGTTTTCTGGATTTTTCTGTATAACTACCTCAGTGTTTCCAGGATTTTTCTGTACGAGTACCTGAGGGTTTCCAGGATTTTTCTGTATAAGGCTAGGGTCAGACGAACGCATTTTTATGTTGTCTGTGAAAAAGTGCGTTCGAACGAATGGACGCATTTTTTCACAGAATACGTGATAGCGGTCATACTATGCGCATTTTCGTCCGTGATTTTGTACGGATCATCAATAAAACACTTTTTGTGTCTGGACGTTATGTTGGCGGACATTAGCAGCGTCTGACGTCTCCTAATCACACACACACGCCGCTAGCAGACGCAGCGCACTCTGTACGTCAGTACCTGCGGTTTCACGTTCTCGAAAAAATGCGTTCATTTTCCACTTGCGTTGCGCAGCCGGACTTTTGTGCGACCGTACTTCGTATATTGGCTGTCATTGCCCGTCATCTGCTGCTAGTGCGGCCGTGATTAAGTGCGGCTGCACGCGCGTTCGCACTGCCTCAGTCTGACCCTAGCCTAACTACCTTGTTTTTTCTTGGGATTTTCTGTATGACTACCTTGTTAGTTCTAGGATTTTTCTGTATGATTATCTCAGTGATTACAGGATTTTTCTGTATGATTATCTCAGTGAATACAGGATTTTTCTGTATGCCTACCTCTGTGTTTCCAGGATTTTTCCTTAAACACACTATGGGAAAAAAAATGGAATTCTGTAAAAACCCCTTGACTTTTCCAGAAGATGATGGTGTCATTGAACACTCAAAACCTTGTTTTTTCCGTTGCAGATTTCCAGCACTTGAGAAAATGTTGAAAGATAACTCACATATTTGCCGCCCAGTAAGTGGTAATTTAGGAACTTTAAAACAACAGCTGTGTGCGTGTTCGATGGGGGCGCGGTCACCCAATCTCCTGTTTGCTCACAAGATGGTGGAACTGAGGTTTTAATGATAAGAGGATTACAGCAGCTGTTGCTTTTTTCCCTTGAAAATGGAGGAGAAATTAACGAATCCTGTAAAAACATTTGAAGGAGCAGGAGTCTCGTTATGTCGAAATGACTCATTCTGCGTCTTTACGTCTTTACGAAAACCAAAAAATTGGCAAATAGTGTTTTGTGTGTTCAAGATATTAGCAAATTAGTCCTGGTGAAGAAGGAGCAAACATTTTAAATGGAAATAAAAACATCATCTTGTAAAGGACAACTCACACACAATTTCCAAGTTCACAGATTAAAGAGACTGTGACCATCTGATATACACTGCCCGGTCAAAAAGTCACACACGGTAATATTTGGTTGTGTCGCCTTTTGCTGTGATTGTGGCACGCATTCGCCGCGGCATCGTGCCGATAAGCTCGCGCGATGTCACAGCATTTATTGGCATCCAGAGCGGCATTAGTTTGTGACCAAGATCTTGTATTGATGATGGGAGAGTCGCGGCGCTGCGTAAAGTCTTCTCCAGCACATTATCCCAAAGATTAACCTCAATGGGGTTAAGGTCTGGACTGTGCGGTGGCCAATCCATGTGTGAAAATTATCAGGGTAATTCAAAGAGATTCGAAAAGTCACCGCACATACGGTGACTTTTCGTTGTCTTCAATTCGGTTCCTTTTGCCGATCCCATTTCGGTGACCCTGCGGTGTATTCAGCAAACACCACAGGGTCCCCGAATTGCAGGGAAAAGCTGCCGCAAACCAACCGAAAACGAACCTCAAAACCCAGCGAATGCACGCCGAAAACCCTCAAAAACAACTGGATTAACCTGCTGAAAAACCTGAGCAGGAGCCGATCACACGCAGCAAAGCAGCCGAAGCTGCCGAGACCGCAGACGAGGCAGTGAATAAATTAGCAAAACAGTTTGTATGAATGTTTGAAAATAAAACGCTGTTTGCAAAGAAACTACTGAGCGAAAATGTCTGAAATTTACACAGGAGGTCCAGGGAATGATAATAAAAAGGACTGTTACAGAAAAAATAAGTAAACTTAAAAAAAAATAAAAAATCTGACTTTTAAAAAAAAAAAAAAAATTAAGAAAAATGCTTAAAATATCCTAAAAAGTCTATAAATAAAGAGACTCTTTACTGCATAATTTTATAATGAACGGTTTACTAGATATTGAATTAAAACGGGAATATTTTTAACATTGAAGCCTATGGGATTCTCCTGAATAAACCTGTCGCATGAAACCACCGAATGGCAGGGCATTTCGGGAACCTTTCACTGCTGGTTTGTGTTCTCTGAATAGCCGAAGCAGTGCTTTTTCATGGGGATTTCACTGCCCTCGAACAGGCACCGTATGTTCAGGCAATTAGCTAGGATTTGGCGAATTGCCTGCTCTCTGGATAGCCGAATGGTCAGGAAAGGTAACCGAATGCTGATTTTCAGCGTTCGGTTACCTTTCTCAAGCAATTCAGAGCTCTTTGAGTAACCCTGTATGTCTCATGCTCCCTGAACCACTCTTGCACAATTTGAGCCCAATGAATCCTGGCATTGCCATCAGGGGAGAAAAATTGCACTAGGACAGATTGCCCTCGTCTACAATATTTCCATTTATGTGACCACTGGAATATACTTTTCTGGAGATCTGGAATACCGGTAGCCATGAAAGGGTCCTATTACATTCCTAATGCAAAAAACGCTCGCGCAGCGCAGGACTTTTTGCGCACAGCATTAAGCATTAACGCGCAAAAATTAATGGTGGTATTACAATCCTCGCGCATTCTTTCATCCGTCAAAATATAACATTCATAAAACCGACGTGCAAAAATGCGCGCAGAGTACTTTGCGCGCAGAAATCAGTGAGCGCAATGTCATTTTTAGCGCAAGTCCGTCTTTTTTTGATGCGAGTCCGTCATATTTGTGCGGACTGCGCACAAGAGACATACTTTTGACGGAAGACAAGGTAGTGGCCGTCATTTTTGACGGATCTAGTAAAAAAAACGTGCGCATCGACGTTCTCCGCTGTGAATCCGCAGTTTGGTACGGTCAGGTTGTTACAATTTGCCGTTACCACCAGCTTTACAAAGACGTTAAAATTATGCGCGCAAACGTTGTCTGTTAAATTTTGCGCTAAGATTGTAATACCATGCGTGTACCGGCGTACAAACGCATTTACGCTCACAATGTTAAGTATAGGACGAGCACAATTCATTAGGTCCATCCGCGTTAAACGTTAACGCGCATTTTTTGCGCGGACGTTGCAATACGACGTTCAGCGCAAAGGGTTTTGCCCCTCGCATTAACGCGTCTTTGCGTGGGCGCAAAATTGTGCGCAAGGAATGTAATAGGGCCCAAAGAGTTTGTGTGGGTAACCAAAAAATGGAAGTAACTAAGCTTGTGCACCGATTTTTTTTTTCGGTTCGATTCGATTCGATTTTTCGGATTTTTTAACTTTTCGATTCAGCTCGTTTCGACCGATTTCTGTTTCGATTTGGTTCGGCTCGACTCGTTTTCCGTGTACATTTTTTTTCGGAATTTCGACCATTTTTCGTATTTTCGTGTCAGCTCGTTTTTTGTATCGACTTTTCGTATTTTCGAAAATTTTCGTTTTTTCGGAACGTCTGTTCTTGTTTCAAAGCAATAAATTTCCATTTGACACATTTCAAGTACATTCGAAAATTCCGAAAATATTTCGTTTCGGCTCGGAAAACTTTTCGGATCTGCCGTTTTCGGATCTAAAAATTTTCGGAAAATCGGCCGCATCCGAAAACACGAATCGGGAAATTTCGTGAAAATTCCGAAATTCCGAAACCCGAAACGCACATCCCTAGAAGTATCAACACCCACAGGTGTGTAATCCAGAGCTGGTAGAGGGCTCTGAGAAATGAGACTGCTTTCGATTTCATTGAAGTGTGATACCTGCTGCACTATGAGATTATAATGTGATTTATTGTTCATGTATCAATATGGGGGAAATCGAGCATCAACTCTGAATCATTGTATTATTTTGTATATTATTTGAAAGGATTGATTATACACATTAGGTCTAGATCGGTTCTATTCAGTTGTTCCATCTCTGCCTCTTTAAAGGGACACGACCACTTACATAAACTGTAACTAGATTATTTGTGTTTTACAAATAAAACCACATTATAAAACACAATATAAAACATACGCTGCTGTTTTTTTTTTAAGTAATTGCATGTAAAAAGGAAAGATAAAGTTAGTTTTTTTTATCCCCTAACAAGAAAAAAAAAAGGATGTCATCTGCGCTTCTTTCTATATATTTCCGCGTGCAACAAAACACTGTCACAGGTTTTAGTTTGCTTGAATGGCCATTGAAACGTAAGCTCACTCGCCCCATCAAGGCACCTCTTTGCAAAGTGAGTCCTAACCAATGTACCAAAAGCTGCTCCTCTGAGCAACTGTACGCTCTCCTGCTGCTTTTCGGCTAAGGAGAGGCAGAAAAATGGTGGGTTTTATTTATACACGCACCAAGCACTTCCCATTTGGGGTTGAAAACAAAAACATGGAAAAAGGAACAGCAGCAAAAATGGCTAAACTGGTGTTACAGCATAATAATAGATACAGAAAAAATGGCGTTGCGCCCGTACTCACCAGAGCGACTGCAACAGCCAGGAGTAACAGCCCAGTTCATGTATAAACGCCATTTTTTCTGTACGTATGCTTTTTATCTCCTGTTTCCATTTTGTGGATTTTTCCAATGATGCAACATTTACCTAAAATAAATCTGTGCAAACATTTTACTCTACATTATATAACAGTCAATGGGGTGGAGGAGGGTATGTTTAGATAAGACTGCAGGGGTTATTGTGCTGCTGAGATAAGAGCTGGCAGGTGAATGATATGTGTCTGGGAACTTAAAAGACGTCTAATCTCCTCCTTGGTGATGTCCTTTGAATACATCCCACACAATACAATGATGTGAGTCGATGACTGACCCATTCACTCCATTCTATGATCAAAGCCACACGGTGAGGAGCAAGTGATGGAAAAATACGGGGGGGGGGGTGCAGTTTCCACGAAGTGCTGGGAACGAAAGAGAGCTCTTTGAATCACCCTGTAAACATACCAGAGAAAGACAAGCACATGTAAGATATCAGCAACATAAAATAAACACAATAAGGACATTTCATTTTTTGGTGGTACTGGCCCTTTAAAAGGACATTCTAGTGTTCAATTGTATCCAAAATATATTTGATCTATAAGCTACATCATGATTCTATTTACATCTTTGTAAAGGCTTGCTAAACATTATTTTTTTTACTATGTTAGCCAAAAAAAGTGCTGATAATGCTGCACTTCTTTGTTGTCATAACTCTGTAACTTGATCTCAACCCTTCTTTTTCCCAGCTCATCAGAGCATGTAACCTAATCAGAATTTCCCTCAATCCTTCTCTCCCATTCAGCAGATATCTCAGGTATACTGAAAGCTGCAGAGGAATTAGGATTAGACTTTAAAATGAATAAATACCAAAAAAAAAACAGGGTTATTCAAAGAGATCCGAATTTGGGACGAAAGGTAACCGAACGCTGAAATTCAGCGTTCGGTCACCTTTCCTGGCC
Organism: Leptobrachium leishanense; assembly: GCA_009667805.1. NCBI lineage: Eukaryota > Metazoa > Chordata > Amphibia > Anura > Megophryidae > Leptobrachium > Leptobrachium leishanense. The sequence continues at coordinate 34,655,173 of CM019067.1, read as the reverse complement.
ATTCGGCTATCCAGAGAGCAGGCAATTCGCCAAATGTTGGCGAATTGCCTGCACATACGGTGCCTGTTCGGTGCCTGTTCGAGGGCAGTGAAATCCCCATGAAAAAGCAATGCTTCGGCTATTCAGAGAACACAAACCAGCAGTGAAAGGTTCCCCTAATGCCCTGCCATTCGGTGGTTTAATTCGACAGGTTTATTCAGGCGAATCCCATAGGCTTCAATGTTAAAAATATTTCCGTTTTAATTCAATATCTAATAAACCGTTTATTATAATATTCTGCAGTAAAGAGTCTCTTTATTTATAGATTTTTTAGGATCTTTCAGGCATTTTTTGGGATTTTTTTGCAAACATTTTTTTCTGTTTTTTTTTTTATCGTTTTTCTTTTTTCTGTATCAGCCCTTTTTATTATCATTCATTGGATCTTATATGTAAATTTCAGACATTTTCGCTCAGTAGTTTCTTTGCAAACAGTGTTTCACTTTTCAAACATTCAGGCGTACTGTTTTGTTTATTTTTTTCACTCCATTTGTCTGCGGTGTCGGGTTTTTCCGGCGGCTGCTCTGCGCTATGATCGGCTCCTGCTCGGGTTACTCCGGCGTGTTTGGTGGGGTTAATCCAGATGTTTTTTGCGGGTTTCGGTGTGCGTTCGCCCTGGTTTTGCGGGGAGTCTTCGGCAGATTTGCGGCGACTTTTCCCTGCATTACAACGGCCCTTTGGTGCTTGCTGAATACACCGCAGGGTGGCCGAAATGGGATCACCAAATCGCACCGAATTGAAGAGAACGAAAAGTCACCGCACGTTCGGTGACTTTTCGATTCTCTTTGAATAACCCTGAAAATGTGATGCTGCTTAGTGATTACTATTATCCTTTATTTATACAGCGCCACATATTCCGCAGCGCTTTACAAGATCAGTGTACAAGGGGTTGATACATTAGAATATCACACATGGATGATATGGCTATTTTTTAGTGGTAGAGTCCCTTTCGGTTCCATAACTTTGTAATCACTATCACTTTACTATAACATGTATTTCATGAAACCACAAGGACCCAGTCACATTCTTTGTTACAATACCCAGAAATGTCGTGGGGAAGAATTTTTTTTTAGAAAAAAGTAGAAATGTCTTATCTGGGCATGTTATTGTGTTGATACATTTTTTTTTTACGTTTATGGGGGTTATTCAGAGAGCACCAAAATGTCGTCGACATTTTGGTGCCCTCTCATTCCCCGCACTTCAGTGAATAAAAGTTCCCCACCCTGCGGTGAATTCAGCATTCACCGCAGGGTCCCCGGTGTGCAGGGAAAACCCGCCGCAAACCTGCTGAAAACCCACTGAAAACCTGCCAGAACCGCCATTTCACTGCCGTCGAACAGGCACCGAACTGGCTGGCAGTTTGCCAAAATTTGGCAAACTGCCTGCTATCTGAATAGGGAACGGCCCCGAATTGTCACCGTACGGGGAAACTCCCTGTTCGTTAGACATGTGCATTAGTTTTAGTACTAAAACGATTTAGTCCGAATTTTGGGATAATTTAGTTTCAGTATGACTGAAGAGATACGAAACTGCTCAGTACAAAAAACGAAAGAAACTAGAATAAAATGCACTACATTTTAGTTTCAGTCCCTTTTGTGATATTACATTGATGAGTGAAGGAGACCAGTATTGAACGCAACATCGCAAAGCTACAGAAAAGGTTTGTATGTGTAATCCTTCCCAACCCCTACCTGAAAATCTGACAGTGATAGAGCTCCAGAATACTCACTCGCAGCACAGACAGCCAGCACAGAAGAGGAAACCTTTACTTAACCCTTGCATGTCTATGAGGCAGACAAGATGATAAAAGCAGCTGGAGAAGGAAAACATTCAAATAAATCACACTGAAAGCTAATGACAGAGGAGGGCTGGATAGTAAAAACCCCTTTATAACAAGCAGCGCTGGGAGAAGAGAGGGACTTTATAAAATGTGTGTTATCTCCCCTCCCGCTCTGCATAATAGGGGCTTAGGTCTGATACATTTTATATTATCCAGGAGCACTATCCCCCTTTCCTCATCTATAATACACGGTTTATATAAAGTCCCTCTCCTCTCCCAGTGCTGCTTGTTATAAAGGGTTTTTTACATCTGATACATTTAGTATCCAGCTCTCACAGTTACTCTGTCATTATGAGCCTTCAGTGTGATTTATTTGAATGTTTTCCCTAGATTTAAAGTGCTTTATTTTATTATAAAAATCAATTTGCACCAGTCATCTCTTCTCTGAGCTTTCAGACCGATTTACGTTAATATTTTCCCTCTCCCCTGCTTTTATATTCCTGTGTCTCCCCCACAGAGATACAAAGTTTAAGTAAAAGTTCCCTCTCCTGTGCTGGATAAGCATTGCATTCCGAAGTTCTGCACCCTCCACATGCCAATGCAGTAGGATGTTCTATACAGAGAGGGGCATTAATTAATGCAGGTGGATGTTGTATACATTATACAGAGAGGGGTATTAATTAATGTAGGAGGATGTTCTATACATTATACAGAGAGGAGCCTTTTTTTTTAGCCCTTTAAATCCAGTGGCTGTGAGCGCTGAGATCGGCTGCTTGTTATATTATCTCTCAGTACAATGTATCAGGCTCAGCTGTTACAGTAACTGACTGTAACAGCGCTCAGAGTTTCAGTAAAACAAGGAAATAATATTGTTCTAACCTCTTATATATAAAAATATTATTTACTAGTTTTAGTGAAACTCTGAGCACTGTGATGAGCAGCAGTCAGTTATTGTAACAGCTTTGCCTGACACATTGTGCTGAGAGTGAGTGATACTGTAACAAGCAGCGATCTCAGCCCTCTGAGGAGCCACTACAATAGTATTGTATCCACTGGTTTTCGGATGAATGAAATTAGTTTTCATACTAAAGAACTGAAAACGAATTTCTTTAGCAACTAAATAAATTGCATTTTAGGACTAATCCATTAGTTCAAAACGAAATGTTGTGCTGTGCACATGTCTACTGTTCGTGACATTTCGGGGCCAGATCGGCTCTGTCTGAATAACCCTGTAGGTGTTTTGATGTAAATTTTATGCATTTCAGGTTTCTGTTCACCACATTCTCTGTTAAAATGTAAAAATCCCATGTGTTTCTCCGGATGTCACCTTTCTTTATTTAAATACAAATTCACGATATCATGAAACAGAGCTGCGAATGGGATTATGATTTACTCCTAGGTGATTCTAATAATCTGTGTTTACAAAACAATTGTGATGGATTGCCCAATCGGAGAGGAACAGCGACTCCTGGTGGTTACACAGCTAGTAGCCGAGTGACGGAGCCAGCTTCGCTTAGACTCTCTGCCCAGAATATAATCTCAATAAAAGCTCCATTTATCAAAGAAAATCATTTTGTTGTAGAAGAACATTCTATTCATGAATTAAATGATATTTTTTGTATAAATCATAATCATTATTTAAAATAAATGCTCAAGGCAACAAAGTCTGGTGATGAACCATAGTGTAATCAAACAGAACTTTTAATAAGGACTAAAAAAATCAATCGCATATATATATATATATATATATATATATATACACACACACATACACACACCACAATCAAACTTTGAAAATTAAAAACAAAAAAGGGGTTTGTTTATTATTATTATTACTGTTTTCGGTCTCCACTATGGCTCCATCTGGGTGAACAAACACAAAATCAGTGTCTACCCATTGAGACGGAGTACCGGTAAGTTTCCCGGTATATTTAGAGTTATTCAAAGAGAGCCGGACTGGCCACGATATTGCACCGAACATATAATTTCAATTTGGCGACGACCCACCGAACAGACTGCCTAACGCAGCCAACGACCTGCCGAATGGACCACCAAATGCCACAGAAAAAAAAGCCAACAAGTCGCCAGACGGGTATAAAAAAACACAACTTTAACCCTTTCGCTGCTGAGGCTTTTCCCGCCCCTGTGCTGAGGTCATTTTTACCGGTTTTGCTCATCATGTTTAAACGTGTTTTGAAGGCTTATTTTAGTATATGACCCAGACATATTATATATCGTTCTTTCCGTCAGACTCGGTAGATTCATAATATGTCATTATTATATGTATACGTTATGTCATGTCTGTATATTATAACAAAAATGCAATAAAATATGAATTTTCAATAATTTACAACGTGTAAAGTGTTTTTTTTTCACATTTTAACATGCGAGGAATTGCGGTTATATTTTGTATGGGGTGCGCTTGTTAAAAAAATTAGAGATGGGGTCTCATTACATTTTTTTTTGGGGGAAATTACACGATTTTTAACAAACGCACCGCATACAAAAATCGTTAGTGCAGCATCATTGTTCACATTATAATTGAAATGGGAACAATATTTCTGCATTAACAAACCAAAAAAAGAAAAAAAAATTGTTTATTTATTTTTTTATAACTCTTTTTTAAATATTTTTTTTTTTTACAAACTTTTTTCACAGTAGTGTTTGGTATCGTTGGAACGGCCATGCTCTGGCCGATCCAACAATACCAAACTTTAACCCCTAGCTGCCACGGATCGGGAGATAGGGGGTTCCAATGAACCCCCTATCTCCACCATTGGTGGCAGCTAGGGGTTAACTCCAGGACTGGCATCATCGTGCTATGCACGATAACGCCAGTCCTCAGGGGGAGTTCCCGGAGGCTTGGCCGACATCCAAGATGTCGGCCAGCTCCGGGAAAGGATCACGAACCGGCGCTTTTCAGCACCGATTCGTGATCCGGCTCCCCAGGGGTTAATGCCAGGTACCATTTGGAAGGGCAGGCTGTGCCCTTCCAAACGATGCCTGGGTTAACCCCCTGCATGCCGCCGATCGGGAGGGAGAGAGGTCCGAAGGACCTCAGCCCCCTCCCTTTCAGGCGCCTCCTCCGCACATGTGGGGGGGCGCCTGAATTAGGTGTCATCGCGCCGCTGCGCCGCCGCGATGGCACCTAATTACTCCGGCGGCGGTTCCGGATGCTGGGCTGACATCGAGGATGTCAGCCCGCACCGGGGGGACCAGCGATCAGCCGGAACCCGGCCGAACGCTGACCCCAAAGAGAGGACGCGCTCGGCACGTCCACCGCATGGAACGTGACATGCGGTTGGACGCGCTGAGCACGTCCTTAGCAGCGAAGGGGTTAAAAACGTATTTAACAAAAACTACTGAATGAAAATCCCTGAAAATTATATATAAGGTCCTATAAGACTTTTTGCTGCAGATTAAAATAATAAACGGTTAATTAAATATTGTATAAAAACGGGAATATTTTTAACATTGAAGCCTAATTGCACCAACGCCGTTATGGGGAAATTCACTGTTCGGTGCAAATTTGGGGCCAGATCGGCTCTCTTTGAATAACCCCTCAAGTATTCAATCACTGTTCACTTCTTCCATCAATAAAAAATATCCCAGCCAGGTCATCCATTATAAGAAGGTTAATCTGCTTGTAACATTCTGTAATAACATAGCATATACAATCAATATTGAGTTTCCAATAATTTACATACTGTAGAATTTATTTTTTCACATTTTATCACCCAAGCCTTTGTGGTTATATATTCTATGGGTACTCTTGTTAAAAAAAAATTGAAATGAGGCCTTCTTACTTTGTTTTTATGAGAAAATATGCAATTTTGGCTTAAAACTGAAAAAATATATCAGGGTAATTCAAAGAGCTCCGAATTGCTTGAGAAAGGTAACCGAACGCTGAAAATCACCTTTCTTGGCCATTCGACTTTCCAGAGAGCAGACAATTCGCCATTCCTGGCGAATTGCCTGAACATACGGTGCCTGTTCGATGCCTGTTCGAGGGCAGTGAAATCCCCATAAAAAAGCACTGCTTCGGCTATTCAGAGAACACAAACCAGCAGTGAAAGGTTCCCGAAATGCCCTGCCATTCGGTGGTTTAATTCGGCAAATTTATTCAGGAGAATCCCATAGGCTTCAATGTTAAAAATATTCCCATTTTAATTCAATATCTAATAAACCGTTCATTATAAAATTCTGCAGTAAAGAGTCTCTTTATTTATAGATTTTTTTAGGATACTTTAAGCATTTTTCTGAATTTTTTTTTTTAAAAGTCCGATTTTTTTTTTGGATTTTTTTTAAGTTTACTTATTTTTTATGTAACAGCCCTCTTTATTATCATTCCCTGGACCTCATATGCAAATTTCAGACATTTTCGCTCAGTAGTTTCTTTGCAAACAGTGTTTCACTTTTCAATCATTCATGCAAACTGTTTTCCTAATTTATTCACTGCCTCTTCTGCTGTGTCGAAGGCTGCGATCGGCTCCTGTTCGGGTTTTTCTGTGGTTTTCGGCAGGTTAATCCAGATGTTTGAGGATTTTCGGCGTGCATTCGCTGGGTTTTCCGGTTAGTTTTCGTCAGGTTTGCGGCAGCTTTTCCCTGCAATTCGGGGACCCTGTGGTGCTTGCTGAATACACCGCAGGGTCGCCGAAATGGGATCGGCAAAACAAACTGAATTGAAGAGAACGAAAAATCACCGAATGTGCGGTGACTTTTCGAATCTCTTTGAATAACCCTGACTCGAAAAGTCACCGCACGTTCGGTGACTTTTCGTTCTCTTCAATTCGGTTTGTTTTGCCGATCCCATTTCGGCGACCGGGGCGCTCCACATTTCTGTGCCTACAGGCTCCTGAGATGCAAATCCAGCCCTGGAGAAGACTGCAATCCAGTGCCGATTGGCTCTGAATCGCGGTACTGACCTGTAAGGGGATAAGATAGGCAACGCTGGAAAGGTCAGACTGTGACCTTTCCAGCGATGCCTGTCATATTTTTCTAACCCCTACAAATGGGGAGATAGAGGGGTGCGGGGGCCCTGAAAAAGATGTCATTGTGCACCATCCTCGATGATTTCAGTGCACCAGCAAGGGTCTCATGGGCCAATTTGACTTCTAGGAAGTCAGACCACCATGGCACCCTGACCGGAGAGGTGAGTATCTCATCCCTTGGCTGCGGAACGTGTGGGGAACGTCCTCCACATATAACAGGGAAGCCCCATGACGTTCCCCACCCATCGTCAGCAGCCAAGAGGCTAAAAAAAAACAAATGGTAACTATCCTTGTTTGAATTGTGGATCATGCAATGCTATGATTAAGGGTGACACATTTATCCACCCACAGACTGGCCAAAAGAATAACATCTGTAGTTTCTTTACTTTCCGGCTTCGTAAGGGAGGGGATAGGTTCAACATGCTAAAATAAAAAGAAAAGTTTTGAATACGAAAAGAAATGTTTTGGATACATACGCTCAATACACTGTGGCCGGATGGCCTAAGGCTAGGGTCAGACGTACGCAGTGCGAACGTGCGTGCAGCCGCACTTTATCACTGCCATAGTAGCAGCAAATGACGGCCAATGATGGGCAATATACAAAGTACAACCGCAAGAAAGTTCGGCCGGGCAACGCAAGCGGCAAACAAACCCATTTTTTTGAGAACGTGAAACCGCTAGTACTGACGTACAGAGTGCGCTGCGTCCGCTAGCGGTGTGTGTGCGTGGTTAGGAGAAGTCAGACGCTGCTAATGTCCGGCTAACATAACGTCCAGACACAAAAAGGGTTTTATTGATGATCCGTACAAGATCACGGACGAAAATGCGCATCGTATGACCGCTATCGCCTATTCCGTGAAAAAATACGTCCATTCATTCGAATGCACTTTTTCAGAAAAATGCGTTCATCTGACCCTAGCCTAAATAGAGAATTTGATCTACATCTCTTTATCAGACATGTGCAATTTGTTTCGTAATGAATCGCGATTCATCTGAAATTCCGTTAACTCGTATTTCGGAAATACGAAACGAAACGCCCTAGCAAATCGATTCCTTTCAATTCGATAACACAAATCACTTATACAGTCAGGTCCAGAAATATTGGGACATCGACACAATTCTAACATCTTTGGCTCTATACACCACCACAATGGAGTTGGAATGAAACAAACACAATGTGCTTTAACTGCAGACTGTCAGCTTTAATTTGAGGGTATGTACATCCAACTCAGGTGAACGGTGTAGGACTTACAGCAGTTTGCAGATGTGCCTCCCACTTGTTAAGGGACCAAAAGTAATGGGACAATTGGCTTCTCAGCTGTTCCATGGCCAGGTGTGTGATATTTCCTCATTACCCCAATTACAATGTGCAGATAAAAGGCCCAGAGTTCATTTCAAGTGTGCTATTTGCATTTGGAATCTATTGCTGTCAACTCTCAAGATGAGATCCAAAGAGCTGTCACTATCAGTGAAGCAAGCCATCATTAGGCTGAAGAAACAAAACAAACCCATCAGAGAGATAGCAAGAACATTAGGCATGGCCAAAATTCTCAAAAAGAAGTAACGCACTGATGAGCTCAGCAACATCAAAAGACCCGGGAGACCACGGAAAACAACTGTGGTGGATGACCGAAGAATTCTTTCCCTGGTGAAGAAAACACCCTTCACAACAGTTGGCCAGATCAATAACACTCTCCAGGAGGTAGGTGTATGTGTGTCAAAGTCAACAATCAAGAGAAGACTTCACCAGAGTGAATACAGAGAGTTCAACACAAGATGTAAATCATTGGTGAGCCTCAAAAACAGGAAGGCCAGATTAGAGTTTGCCAAACAACACCTAACAAAGCCTTCACAGTTCTGGAACAAGATCCTCTGGACAGATGAGACCAAGATCAACTTGTACCAGAGTGATGGGAAGAGAAGAGTATGGAGAAGGAAAGGAACTGCTCATGATCCTAAGCATACCACCTCATCAGTGAAGCATGGTGGTGGTAGTGTCATGGCGTGGGCATGTATGGCTGCCAATGGAACTGGTTCTCTTGTATTTATTGATGATGTGACTGCTGACAAAAGCAGCAGGATGAATTCTGAAGTGTTTCGGGCAATATTATCTGCTCACATTCAGCCAAATGCTGCAGAACTCATTGGACGGCGCTTCACAGTGCAGATGGACAATGACCCAAAGCATACTGCAAAAGCAACCAAAGAGTTTTTGAAGGGACAGAAGTGGAATGTTATGCAATGGCCAAGTCAATCACCTGACCTGAATCCCATTGAGCATGCATTTCACTTGCTGAAGACAAAACAGAAGGGAAAATGCCCCAAGAACAAGCAGGAACTGAAGACAGTTGCAGTAGAGGCCTGGCCAGGGCCGGATTAACGTAGGGGCGGATGGAGCGGCCGCTCCAGGCCCCTACTTCAAAATAGGCCCACAGCCAAGAGGAAGAGCAGCTGACTGGTGTGCTGACAAAATTGTCAAAATCACCAGCGTATCGGCGCAGCTCTCACATGAGATCTATGATGTGAGTGGGGCCTGTCACATCCTGCCCTGCCTTCTACCAGCAGGCTGCAGAGAGGCGGCTCCGCCTCCTAAAGCGTGCTGCTGTGTGTGTGAAGGCAGGAGAGCGAGGCGAACACCGAGGGACGGAAGCCGAGCAGGAGCAGCGGGTGAGTGAGCCAGCAGCCACATTCCTCCTCCTGCAGAAAAGGGAAAATGTAACCCCCTTCATCAATCCTCCCCTCCCTGTAGATCTGGAGGATTTACTCCTGTCCCCCTCCCTGCAGAGCTGGGGGATTTAACCATCTCCTCAACCCTCCCTTCCCTGTATAGCTGGGGGGGATTTAACCATCTCCAAAACCATCCCTTCCCTGTATAGCTGGGGGGATTTAACCCCCTCTTCCAACCCCCCCTTCCCTGCAGAGAAAGGGGGAATTTAACCCCCTCTCCAATCCTCCTTACTGTAGAGCTGGAGGATTTAACCCCCTCTTCCAACTCTCCCTTCCCTGCAGAGAAGGGGAGGGGGGTTAAACCACCTCCTCAACCCTCCCTTCCCTGTATAGCTGGGGGGATTTAACCCCCTCTTCCAACCCTCCCTTCCCTGTATAGCTGGGGGGATTTAACCCCCTCTCCAATCCTCCTCCTCCTCACTGTAGAGCTGGGGGATTTAACCCCCTCTCCAATCCTCCTTACTGTAGTGCTGGGGGTTTTAACCCCCTCTCCAATCCTCACTGTAAGCGCGGGGGGGGGTTAACCCCCTCTCCAATCCTCACTGTAAGCGCGGGGGGGGGGGGTTAACCCCCTCTCCAATCCTCCTCCTCCTCACTGTAGAGCTGGGGGATTTAACCCCCTCTCCAAACCTCCTCACTGTTGAGATGGAATGGAAGAATTTAACCCCTGCCAGCAGAGCTGGGTGGATTTAACTCCTTCTCCAATTCATCCCTCCCCGCAGAGCTGGTAGCTGTTCCCATTGGGTCCTTAGGATTTAACCCCCTCCCCTCCATGCAGAAATGACAGCTCTGTTCCCACTTTGTCCCCAGAGAATTAACCCCCTCTCTGCAAAAAAAATGCAAACCAGAGAGTGGGCAACATGTATATATATATTTTTTTTAATATATAAATATTTTAATAATGCTTGTTTTGAATATATAATTATTTCAATAATATTTATTTTAATACAGAATTTTTATATGTAGGTCATTTTACTAAAATATTATTCTGTATTAAAATCAACTGTAATACAAACGCATGTCGGTCATAGCACACCGGAGAGTCGTATAGCTAATAGAGCAAAAATATCTATAATCCATGGCTATACTGTCAACGGTTCAGTCTCGGGATTTTTGAAAAGAGTTCTGAGGGACTGAACTGCCGACAGTATGGCTATGGATTATAGATATTTTTGCTCTCTTATTGAGTCTTCATGGTGCTCTATATCCAAAAGGTGTTTTATGTTTACTCCCAGCAGTAGCAGCATAGAAGAAAGTATTTATTTTTTACTTTATGTGTGGAATTCCTGGATTTTATGTAATTTTAATTATAATTTATTTTAGTGTATAATGGTTTGTTTTATTGCTGTGGAGCTCTGTGATACAGTAATGTGCAGTGTGTATGAGCGTATCACAGAGCTCCACAGCAATAAAACTCACGCGCATACACACTGCACATTACTGGGAGTTTTATTGCTGTGGAGCTCTGTGATACGCTCATACACACTGCACATTACTGTATCACAGAGCTCCACAGCAATAAAACTCCCAGTAATGTGCAGTGTGTATGCGCGTGAGTTTTATTGCTGTGGAGCTCTGTGATACGCTCATACACATTGCACATTACTGTGTGTTTTACTGCTGTGGAGCTCTGTGATACAGTAATGTGCAGTGTGTATCACAGTGCTTCACAGCAATAAACCTCCCAGTAATGTGCAGTGTGTATGCGCGTGGGTTTTATTGCTGTGGAGCTCTGTGATATATTCATACACCTGGCATATCACTGAGTATTATTTGTTTAGTTTAAGCCTATTTTTATGTGTTTTCTAAATCTCTTAACACCGCGGGCGTACTATGCCGCCCCACGGTGGGTCTAAACACCGCAGGACTGCATAGCAAACCCCGCCAAACAGTTGGCGTGTCATTTGATGCCGCCGGACGGCCTGCGGCTTGAACTCAAGCTGTCCCCTGCAGCCAATGACACGCACTGCACGTCAGTTGTGTAGGCGGACTAGAGGAGGGGCCTGGTGCACTGTAAGTCCTCCTGTGCATCATAGCACATCAGAGTCACCAGTCAGGTTTCCCAGTCGCTCTGATGTTGGCATAGCATGATACACACAGTGCGCTGCCTGACTCTCTAAACGAGAAAGCAGCGTTGACCAATTGCTGCCTCATTATAAAAAGGCCCACCAAAATCCTCTGCACCAGGCCCATGATACTCTTAATCCGGCCCTGGGCCTGGCAGAGCATCACCAGGGATGGAACCCAGCGTCTGGTGATGTCTATGCGTTCCAGGCTTCAGGCTATGATTGACTGCAAAAGATTTGCAACCAAGTATTAACCCTTTCGCTGCTGAGGCATTTCCTGCCTGTGTGCTGAGCTCATTTTTACCGTTTTGTGCTCATCATGTTTAAATGCGATTTGAAGTCAAGTTTTATTATATGACCAAGACAAATTATATATCCTTTTTTTCAGCAGACTCCACAGATTCAAAATATATCATTATTATGTGTATAAGTAAAGATTTTAAAAAAAAAAGAAAAAAAAAGGGGGAAAAAAAGTAAAATTTTGTTAAAATTCAGAAGAACAACATTGCATATTTTTTTCTATCTACACTTTATGACCAGAACTATTGTGGTTATATAGTGATACATTAGGTGCCTTTTTAAAAATGGTGTAATGGAGAATATTTCATGTTTTTTTTGTACAAAAATATGCAGTTTTCTAAAAATCAAAAAATCTGCTTTTTTCTTATGTCATGACTCATTGTATGTAATACATAAAATTAGTATATCTAAACCAATTGAAATGGAAAAGCTATATATTTTCTGAAACTAGACAAAATTCCGCAAAAAAAGAGACCTTTATGACACATTTTTAAGTTTATTTTGTTATTCATAACTTTATTCAAAAAACATCATATTTAATGTAAAAAAAAAAATCATAATAGGTCAAGATTTATATTGCACAATTTCATATTAATTTTTGGGGTAAAATATTTTTGTTTTGCTTAACTATATAAATATATCCCTCCTATAAAATAATAGATCCATTTTGATTGCACAGATCAAGTTTAGGCTGCGTTGGAGGTGCTAATTTGCGCCATGCGCAAAATAAATTTAGAGAAGCTTTTTATGCCGGTTTTTGAAAGGAGGCATACCTGCAATTAAATGGCTCTAGCTCAACAGGGATCTAAAATATGCCAAATAAAGTATATATCCGGACAAAGTAGACTTCCAGATGAATCAAACGTGGGGTTACTTATTATTCTATCATAAATATTGAGCCCGCAACAACTTGTGGAATTTGGATTTGTGCTAAAAAAATAAATAAATGTAAATTCCACATGCTGTTGCGCACTCTATTTTTATGATAGAATTTTATTTAACCCCTCATTTGATTCGTCTGGGTGTCTAGTTTCTCCTAATATATACTTTATGTGGTCTGTTTTAATTTTCTGTTGGGTTAGAGACATTTAAATGCAGGTATGCCTTCTTAAAAAAAAACAAAAAAACATTCACAACATTTTCCCCATGAATTTTGATCAACAATTATGTAGTCTATCAACAATTGTATAGTGACTCAAAATGCTGCACAAACACACAACAAGCCCGCCACACATTTTACATTCACTCAATCAGTTGGATTGGCACATGGGGCATCCATGTGAGCAGTAACGCCACGTCAAGGCCCCAACCAGGTTACTGACCATTCACACATCTTTCACATCTGTTTCACTCACCGAATCACACACCTTTCATGCAAGAAGCTAGTAAAAGTGGAGTGAGTGACGTTAAGGGGGCAAAGAAGGGAAAAGTGCAGAAACACGGAAGGGGAAAAGAGAAAGATAATGAGGATTAGAGGGGGTGGAATAGAAACACCCCCCCCCCATTCACATCTGTTTCACTCACTGAATCACACACCATTCATGAAAGAAGATAGGTAAGGGAAGTGGGTGAAGGGAAGGGGCAAAGAAAAGGCAGAGACAAAGAAGTTGAAGACACACCATTAACACCGCAGTTCAATCTGTCTTCAGAGGCTTCTTTCTACATCTGACGTACGGAGGACATCAGATTGTTGGGGATGGGCAACCTATTTTATTGTATGTGGGGTGAATTACATTATAACTGGGGGTGGGTAGTGAACTGTAGGTGGGTAGTGAAACGTGGTGGGTATTGAACCTGAGTGGGTAGTGAAACATGGTGGGTATTGAACCGGAGTGGTAGTGAAACGTGGTGGGTATTGAACCGGAGTGGTAGTGAAACGTGGTGGGTATTGAACCGGAGTGGGTAGTGAAACGTGGTGGGTAGTTTTTTTATTAACGCTTGAATTAACACTGCTATAAAATAATGGGGCTGGTTTTGGTTTGTTTTTTTATTTGGGAAAATTTAGAGGAATAGCACTATCCAGGAATAAATGCCAGCATGATCCGGTCAGTATCTGTCCAGGTTACACTGCACTGTGTCCATCAGAATGTCATCAAGATCTGCAAAGATCTTAACGGTGCTATAGCCAGATTTATCAAGAAGCACAAAATCAGTGGCATACCTCAACCTGAAATCTGTTTGTTCTCAGCCGAGAAACAATTCGGTCCTGGTATGCCACTAGTAATGTGTCACTGTATGATAAATCTTGAAGCAATCAGGCACACAAAGACCTGGTTTGGAGGGGCAGTCAGGGCAGTGAAGGCGGCTTTCCTTACGCCGCCCTTGGCGCGCGCAAACCCGACACCTTTTACATGGGGTCACTCTTTTCTCAGTTGGTGGAATGTAGCCTGGAAAGTGGCGGTCACGCAACCTAATTACATCCTCCACCTCTCCAACAATGGGAGCATTCTCTTCTGGACAGAGAAGGGACTCGATAACAGATTCCTGAAATTTTAGGAATGTTATCCGTCGGGCATGAGTGGCCTGATACAAGATGAATGCGTTAAGCATTGACATCTGTATCAGATGGACTGCCAGCTTTTTGTACCATACATATGCCTTGCGAGAAGCGAGATATGGTACAAGCATCTGGTCAGACTTGTCTACGCCCCCCATGTATCGATTATAATCCTGTACACATAGGGGTTTCATGATAGGGGAATCTCTCCATCTGACGTGAACTGCAGATGTGCATTCGTTATGTATCGTTGTAAGTAAATGCACATTCTTTTTGTCTGTGTATTTCACAGCCAGCAGTTCACCGCAGCGCAAGACAGATGTTTCTCCTCTCTTTTGCTTCCCAAACTGTGTTGTTGGAAAGCCTTTCCTATTCGAACGGATCGTGCCACAGGCTCCAGTACCATTGCTGTACAAAAATTTGTACAGCGGCACACCCGTGTAAAAGTTATCTGTATAAATACAGTAACCTTTACCGAATAGTGGATAAGCGAGGTCCCACACTATTTTTTCAGTGGTGGAGAGGGCGGGGGGGCAGTCAGGGGGGGCCAGCTGCGAGTCCTTGCCAGTGTATACACGAAAGCGATACATGTATCCACTGGAGCTTTCGCACAGTTTATAAAGTTTTATCCCATACCGAGCTCGCTTCGAAGGGAGGTACTGCTTGAAAACAAGACGTCCCTTATAAAGCAGCAAGGACTCGTCGACTGACAAGTTTTGGCCTGGAGTGTATAACTCTTCAAATCTTGCCATCAGATGGTCAAGAAGTGGCCGCAACTTGTACAGTCGGTCGTGATCTGGGTGGTCATGGGGCAAAGCATTTGCATTATCATTATAATGTAAATACCGCAGGAGCAATAAATATCTGTCCCTGCTCATAGTAGCAGGGAAGATAGGGGTGGTTTGGGTACTCTTTTTTGACCAGTATGAGGCTATGCTGGGTTTTTGCACAATCCCCATCTGCAGAGTGAGGCCCCAAAACTTCCTCATCTCTGGCAAACTGGTTGGGGTCCATTTACGCAGTTGGCAACAATTCTGCCCCTAGACCTTGAAAATATTGTTCGGCATACAGATTGCTCTGCTGAACAATAAATTCCAAGAACCCATCATCTATATATAGTTGAAAAAAGTTGATGGGTTCAAAATTAGTGGTGTCCACTAGTATACCAGGATTGCCAGAAAATTGTGGCAATTCTGGCTGGACCATATTAGGGGAGGTCCAGTCAGATCCTGGTTCAGGCATCGCCACAGCCTGTGTTGCAGATACCCCTGCAATAGGCCTTTGGGCCGGTGCAGGATCAGGTAGTGCAACTACAGACCGTGTGGTCCCTGCACTAACACGGCAGCACCCTGGTAACTCCGTGCGGCCACGCCGTGGCTCATCACGTAGTTCTTCGTCACTGGAACCGTCACTATCTGATGATGCTCCAGGGACAAAGTCACTGCCTGAATCTTCAAAAGATTCATCAGCGCTGGGATCAGAGTCTGACATCATAAGGACGTCAGCTGCTTCCTCAGCGCTTAGAAACCTTTTAGCCATAATTTGCTTTCTGAAAATGTATTTTCAAAAGAAAATTACGCCGTTTGATAGTATCTATATATATATATATATATGTGTGTATATATATATATGCACGTGTGTGTGCGTATATAATATATTCTATATATATATATATATATATAAGCGTGCGCGTGTGTGCGTGTGTGCGTGCGCGTGCGCGTGTGCGCGTGTGCGTGTGTGCGTGCGCGTGTGTGCGTGTGTGCGTGTGTGTGCGTGCGTGCGCGTGCGTGTACGCGTGTGTGCGCGCGTGTGCGCGTGTGAATATGTATATATATGTGTGTGTGCGTATATATGTATATATATGTGTGTGTATGTATATGTATATGTATATGTATATATATATATATATATATAGTGTGTATTAGCAATTTATCACCTATTTTATGGAGACAGCCTCTGTGACACTAACACCTCACAATCCACATGCAGACTGAGGATAGAAATGTAAAATTATCAAGATTTGAAAAATTCATTCCCCGTGATTGGCTGGAGGGTCAATCGCTAGGTTACGGGGTCATTTTAGGGTTATATTTCTATCCTCAGCGGCCATGTTGGAGGTGGCAGTGACAATTGTGACAGCTAAGTGATCATTGTTACTACAGTGATCACATAGCTGTAACATTAAAATGTGAAATAAAATAATAAAAAGGGGATTGTAATTTTATTAAATGTGGGGTTTGGGGGCATCTGGGCAGTTTTGATTTTTTTTACTACCCTTAGAGACCCTGTGTGTGGTGTTTTTTACTTTATGTTTTTTGTTTTATATTTTTTTTACACTTTATATTATAATGAGGCACACCGTTGGAAAGCTCAGGCTCTGGGCTTTCCATCGGTGCCTCATTTATCACTGCAGCCCTTACCGATGAGGAGATAGAGAGGTCCTAAGGACCTCTCCCCCCTCCTCCTAAGGGCTGTCTATGCGGCTGTTGAAAGTGACGTCATCACGCCAGGCATGATGACGTCACCGCGACTCCCATGATCCCACAGTGAGGGCTGACATCCCGGATGTCGGTCCCTCACTGTTTGCCGCCGGGGATCTCCGCCACACCGCAGCTTCGCTGCCGGGAGGATCGGACGCGCTGAGCGCGTCCTCCGCACAGCAGCGGGAACTTCCTGGACGCGCTCAGCGCATCCGTAGCAGCGAAGTGGTTAAGAAGGGAAAGTTTGATTTATGATTATTATTCTGTCCCATTACCTTTGGTCCCTTAACAAGTGGGAGGCACATCTGCAAACTGCTGTAAGCCCTACACCGTTCACCTGAGTTGGATGTACATACCCTCAAATTAAAGCTGACAGTCTGCAGTTAAAGCACATTGTGTTTGTTTCATTCCAACTCCATTGTGGTGGTGTATAGAGCCAAAGATGTTAGAATTGTGTCGATGTCCCAATATTTCTGGACCTGACTGTATATATATTATTATTATTATTATTATTATAACTGACCGCTGCTGAAAATAGCCGATCAGATGCCGAACTAGTGGGAGAAAAAAGAAAAGTAACTGGTATTTTAAAAAAGAGGTTTAAAACAATAAAAATGCATAAAAATGTGTGGAAATAATACAAAAATGTCTCATAGAAAATAATAAAACGGCCTGTTACAGGATAAAAAAAAAAAGAGTCATTAAAAAAATGGGAATTAAAAATAAATAAATAAAAAGTCGGTTTGCCAAAACTGAAAAGAAAAATGGTGGAATAAAAAAATAATGAAAACAGTATTTTTATTTTTTTCTTTACATTGTATCCTATGGGATTCGCCTGTTTAAACCTGTTGAGCTGAATCTGAGAAAATCTGGGCATTTCGCCAAATTTTCGGTGCAGTTCAGTATTCTCTGAATAGATTAACCATTACTTCTCTATGGGACAATTTCACTGCCACCAAAGGTCGCTGAATTGCACCGGTCTGCGGCGAACTGCACCATATTTCACTGGCAATTCGCCAATATTTGGCAAATTGACAGCTTTCTGAATAAACAAACTGCCACGAGATTGCACCGTATGTAGAAATTCACTGTTCGGTGCAATTTGGCAGTACGGCCGCGGCGCTTACTGAATAACCCTTCTTGTTTTTGCTGAAACAAAAAATTAAAAATCATAACAATAAAAAAAGCAGAAATATTTATTGACAAATACAACAAGGCATGCACAACTTAATCAGGGTTATTCAGAGAGTGGTGAAAAGCAGGAGAATGACTGGAGAATGGAAAATTATAGGTCAAAATAGCCAATTTGGAAAGTGAGATGAAAGGGCGAATTTTTCTGGTTTGGTTATTTTGACCTAGAATTTTCCATTCTCCAGTCATTCTCCTGCTTTTCACCTCTCTCTGAATAACCCTGAGTGTATTTTATTGTAATCCTCCCCTCAAAAGAATCAACACAGATATGTTTCTTGCCATTCCGTAACACATCCTTTATGTATCATAATAATAATAGAAAAATAATAATAAATAAAAGTTATTTTAACTCAAAAACAAATATTTCTGGTTTATAGACATGTACCTTTAGTATGTTCCTTATCTGGTTCGTCAAAACTGGCTTTTATAATTATTTACAGTTTGTGTCTCAGTTTGTGTGTATTAACGCCATAGTGACCAGGCGGTTTTACAAAAGCCTGTCCGAAAGTACCCACTGCTGTTTTAACATTTCTGCGCTGTTTGTGCTTAGGTCTAATTTTCCTCTTACTCGTTTATGCAAACCACGCATATTATATACTGTTTTTCTTTCCATTAAATGGATTTTCTGAAGATACCAGTATTTCCATTATATCCTATAATTTACTATATAAGCAATTATGAAATATTTGGAAAAAACACTTTATCCAAACTTTGAGCCCCAAAATCTACAACCACCAAAAAAGATCCCGACTAAGGCTAGGGTCAGACTAACGCATTTTTCGCATTGTCTGTGAAAAAGTACGTTCGAACGAATGGACGAATTTTTTCACGTAATACGCGATAGCGGTCATACGATGCGCCTTTTCGTCCGTGATTTTGTACGGATCATCAATAAAACCCTTTTTGCGTCTGGACGTTATGTTGGCCGGACATTAGCAGCGTCTGACGTCTCCCAATCACGCACACACGCCTCTAGCGGACGCAGCGCACTCTGTACGTCCGTACTAGCAGTTTGACGTTCTAGAAAAAATGCGTTCGTTTGCCACTTGCGTTGCACGGACGAACTTTCGTGCGGCCGTACTTCGTGTGTTCCCCGGCATTGGATGTCATTTGCTGCTAGCACGGCCGTGATTTTGTGCGTCTAAACGCACGTTAAAACTGCTTTCGTCTGACCCTAGCCTAAATCATTTCAAAATGTTGTCCTGAGTTTAGAAATACCCACGTTTACATGGTTTTGCTTTTTAACCTCTTCACTGCTGAGCCATTTCACCTCTGTGCGCTGAGCTCATTATGACCGTTTTATGCTCATCCTGTTTAAACGCGACTTGAAGTCCTATTTTACTATACGACACAGACAAAAGCAAAATGTTAAAACCCCCATGTTTTTATATTTTTTATACGTTTTTTTTTACACCAAACCTGCGCATGTTTGGTATCATTGGAAAGGCCATTCACCCTCTAGCTGCCACTGATCAGGAGATACGGGTGTCCAAAGAAGGGGGTTAACTGCCCAACTGATGTCATCGAGCATATGGCAACATCAGTGGGCGGGGGAGGCCCCGGAGGCTTGGCTGGCATCCAAGATAAAGAGGACCGCGATTTGGTGCCGAATCGCGATCTAGAAACTAGGGGTTAAAGAGAGGCATTGCTGGAAAGGGCAGACTGTGTCCATTCAAGTGATGCCTCTCTTTTTTTTTTAAACCCCAGACCGATTGGGAGGGAAAGGCGTCCAAATGACCTGCCCTCCCTTTCAGGCTCTCTCCCGACAGTGCTGAGGAGGCGCCTGAAACTGACATCATTGCGCCCAGGGTCTTTAAAACTGGAGGTTTGACTTCAAGAAAGTCAGACCACCGTGGGACTCCAGCCAAAGAGGTATATATAGAGAGGGAGGGGGTTAAAGGTCCATGACGTACAGGGAACTTGGTCCTTAACAGGCTTTTTTTCCAGGACGTAACATGTACGTCATTGGTCTCTATGGGCTTAAACGTTCCCTGCAAGCTCCTTTGAGCAGGGTCCTCTACACTCCTGGTTTCTGTTCCTATGGTTGTTTGTAGTGTTGTCTCCTTCCCGTTGGTTATTGTAAAGCGCTGCAGAATCTGTTGGCGCTATATAAATGATAATAATACGGATAATAAAATGTGTGTGTCCTGATGGTATGAGCAGCACGCCTGGGGTCTTGTTGCATAACTTAGCAGTGCTTTGGCCACATCATGCTGTATGGTATTTCACCACAAGGTGGCAGACGTGGTTACTTTGGATTGCACAGAACAGCTACTAACAAATAAAGCCATTTTCATGTAAAATTGGATTTTTGTAAGTTGTTCAAAGCTCTAAGAATCCATTGATAAGACCTTGTAAGCCTGAGTTATGGCTAGTTGTGTTACACCTGGTCACACTGTACATCAGACGGGTTTTACTTAATTTAAAAGGTCCTAAACTCTTAGAAGTTACTCTAAATTGACTTGATTCTGCATCACATTTTGTACTTAAATTTCATTTATTTTCTTAATTTTAGTATAGGAGACAGGTGAGTTCATTATAAACAACACCAAAACAACTTTAACCTCTTCACTACTAAGATTTACAATACATAAGGGTTTCAGAGAGAACCGACCTGGCCCCGAAATGTCACCGAACAGGGAATATTCCCATAAGGTGACATTTTGGGGCCATTCGGCTATTCAGAGAGCAGGCAGCTTTCCAAATTTTGACGAACTGCCAGCAAATACGGTGTCTGTTCGTCGGCAGTGAAATCCCCCATAGAGAAGCAATAGTTAATCTATTCAGAGACACCGAACAGCAGAGAAAAGTTGCCGAATTGCCCTGCTGTTCGGTGGTTTCATTCAGCAGGTTTATTCAGGAGAATCCCATAGACTTCAATGTTAAATATTCTCGTTTTAACTCAATATCTAATAAACCGTTTATTATTTTAATCTGCAGTAAAAAGCCTCTTTATTTATAGATTTTTTTTAGGATCTTTTAGGCATTTTTTGGAATTTTTTTGGTTGGCAATATTTTTTTTTTCCGTTTTTCTTTTAAAGCAGTTTTTCTTTTCCTGTAACAGACCTTTTTAATATCATTCATAGGATCTTATATGTTAATTTCAGAAATTTGTTAAATAGTTTTTTTGCAAACAGCTACTTTCAAGCGTATTATTATTATTATTATTATTTTTTTTTTCCCATCCGGCAGCTTGTCCGCTGCATTTCGTGGCCCTCTGGTGGGTTTGCGGCGGATGTTTGGCGTGTTTGTTTTGAGTCGGATGTTCGGCGGGTTTGTTTTGTGACGGATGTTTGGCGGGTTGGCAGCGGCGGGTGACGGGTTTGCGGCGGGTCTGCTATGGGATTCTCTTTTGACAGCTGATTCCCTGCACTTCAGGGACCCTTCAGGGAAGTGCGGGGAATGAGAGTGCACTGAAATGTTGGCAACATTTTGGTGCTCTCTAAATAATACGCTGTATAGTTCTGATGTTTCAGGATTTTTTATTATTGCAAATTACAATTTTTTGCATTTGGGCTCCAGAAGGTGCCCCTTAAGGTTTGTCACCGCAGGCATGATGCCCGAAGGAGAAGGGACGACTATTAGAGCCACAACTACGCATTATCAACATGTCTGATACCCCCATCTCAATTGAACAGGAGATGGTCTTAAAGAAGGGTCTATCTTTTGTACCAAAGCCAAGATTTAATTCATTTAATTGGATTAAGGACATCAATTTGTTTGCGCGAAAATTAGCCTTGAAGAAATTCCATGTGTTAAAAAGAGAAAAACAAGCGAAAATGAAAGGTTTAGAGGTGAAAGAATTAGAATGTTTGGAAACTTTGATCCAACTTCTAAATGAGAACGAAGTCCCTGAGAAGGGCCCACCATATTCTAATCTAAAATCTAAGACCACCTTCACTCCCTCAATAAAAGAATATGATAACCTGGAGTTATTTAGAAAATTGGTCTGCCAAGATATAGAGAAATTGAGCGGTAATCCAAAAATTGAATTAATTGAAGATAACCTCACGATAAAGGAGAGAAAAGCTCTTAAAGAACTAACCATGAATACAGACATTATTATAAAACCCTCCGATAAGGGGGGGAATATAACTATAATGTCCAAAGATCAATATGAACTCATGGTAAAAACCCTTTTAGAGGACAACAAGGTCTATGTAAGATTACTACAGGACCCGACAAAAAGATTTATGGATCAGTTAAGTGAAATTTTGATCCGTGGGTACGAGAAAGGTCATATTTCAGAGGAGGAATATAAGTTCCTAAAAACCGACAAACCTACCATTGCAACGTTCTATGCGCTACCTAAAGTACATAAAAATTTAGATAAACCACCTGGTAGGCCCATAGTGTCTGGAATTGGGAACTTAACGCAGAATTGTAGTCAATATATAGATCAGATCTTACAAGACCTAGTAAAAACTTTACCCTCGTACCTTCGAGATACAAAACAACTTTTACAGATTATGAACAATCTCAAACTCCCAAAAGAGGCTTGGATGTGCAGCCTTGATGTGGAGGCTTTATACAGCTCTATCCCTCATTCTGAGGGCTTATTACATATCAGGTTGGCCCTTCATGAATCGGGTAATTTCACAGAAGAATTCATCAATTTTGTCGGAGAACTTTTGGCCTTTGTATTGAAACATAATTACTTCATGTTTGATCGGAAGTTTTACCATCAGATACAGGGCATGGCAATGGGCACTACTTGTGCGCCAGCGTATGCCAATTTATATTTGGGCATTTGGGAGAAAGAACAAATCTTTTCAGACTGTAATCCATACCGCTCTAAAATTCTATTCTGGAGAAGATACATTGACGATATTATCTTGATATGGGGTGGTACCCCGCAAGAATTTGCAGACTTAACGAACTATTTGAATAGAAACACTTTAAACCTGCGCTTTACACATGAGATTAATCGAGACTCTTTAAATTTTCTGGATGTAACACTGACACGCAATGAAGAACTGGTTAGCACTACTCTATATCGTAAAGAGACAGCTACGAACAATCTACTTAACTGGTCAAGTTTCCACCCTAAATCACTGAGATTGGGTATACCCTATGGGCAATATCTAAGACTAAAGCGAATATGCTCATCTGAGATTGAATATGAAAAACAGGCAAAAATCCTTCAAAAAAACTTTAAAGAGAAAGGGTATCCAAATAGAGTTCTCAAGCAGGCATACCAAAAAGCAGCATACCATTCAAGAGATACTCTCCTACAAGATCAATTCAAAACAAATTCAAATCAGATACGCTGTATTGGTAATTATGATACAGGGAATAATCTAGTCAAAGACATTATGGACAGATATTGGCCACTACTTACTCTAGATCCACATCTAAAGGAATCAATAGGGCCTCATGCGACCATCACAAATAGGAGATGCAGAAATTTGAAAGATCTACTTGTACATAGCCACTATGAAAAAATAACGTCACCAACAACTAGTTGGCTAACTAATAATCTAAAAGGAACCTATAGTTGTGGACGTTGCAAAAGTTGCCCCAATATCCTGAGAGACTCTAAAGTGATCCAAGATACTAGACATGAGAAATCTTTTGTGATTCAGAATTTCTTTAATTGTAATACATCTGGTCTAGTCTATATGATTACGTGTGGGTGCGGAAAGAAATATATAGGTAAAACCTTCCGCCCTTTTAAGCACAGGATCAGGGAACACATCAGGTCAGTTGGTGGACATATAGATACACCCGTAGCAAGGCATGTCAGGCAGTGCCAGAGGGGTAACATCAGCAATCTTAAATTTTGTGGAGTAGAGCTAGTTAAACATCATCCTAGGGGGGGCAATTATGACCTCTTTTTGAGACGTAGGGAATGTTTTTGGACATATACCCTACATACGTTAGCACCAGAAGGCCTTAATGAAGGCTTTACCTTTACTCCCTTCATATAAATTCCATCTGTTTTTTCCAACAATAACATAAAATAAAAACTTTTCATAAACCTACCTACATTTATCTTCTCTGCTGGGAATTCCTAAGACAGTTTTTATAGTCTAAGCAGAATGATCTAATATGGTGTACTATTTGAATAAGGAACGCGAATATACATACATATGTATTTATGTTTCAGTATGTTTCTATATGGTGTAAGAAGAATTGAGGGGAAGTAAATATACCCCTGTCTTTGCACTCTTTTGTCACAATAGGTATCATTGGTTGTCTGATATTAGATCTTGTTGTAATGGTTAGAATATTCATCTATGACCTACTAGTTCCCTTAGCTTGATATGTAAGAATACACAAATCAATCATATATTTTTAGCTCATTGTACATATATACTGAATTCTGCAGGAATAAAAACGTATATCTACAGATATCCAGATAATAAATAGAGGTGTGAGAGTTCGGTGGGGGGATGAAATAGACACCTTTTTCTCCCTTTTAGAGTAAGTGTTGAGTGAGTATCATTATTTTCTTTTTTGGAATGGTACTCTTTAGAGACCCATAAGGAGCTTATTTAGAGTTTGATATATTTATCAAACCATATCATTCTTAGCCGGTGTCCACATGTTAAAACCACTAAACTCTAGAGACAGATTAAGGTAGTCAAAAATATCAACTGACGATATCCCGAGCTCCAAACCAAGCTGGAACGCATTCGTGCTAGATACACACATAGACAATCATTACCCTTCAACCCTTGGACTACTGATATAAGCCCATTGGCTGGAGAGAGTCACATGATTGTCATTAACTGCGGAAACTAAGATATGCAAATTATTTCTTTACAGCGATCTAATTAGCTAAATTACCAAAGGGGGAACATTATAAATAGGATCTATAGACTCAGACAACCTTACGCTCTGGATGAAGCCGGTTATACGGCGAAACGCGCGTTAGCGTAGTATATACATTTTGGCAATGGCCATATGTTTGTTTTTAATTATTTAGCACGGGGTGCTTTTTCTCTCTTTTGGCGATTTCTGATGGTCTATTGAATGGATTTTGGTAGCATGCTTACAATATGTAACCTAGCACTTTGTTAGTATCTAGGGACAGTACAGAAATGAATTTACTGATATACTTAGGGAGATACTAGAAACCTATAACAGCTACCTGCACATATATTTTTTGTTATCGCAGTCTGTTGGTGTACCTGTTATGGGCTAATACTTCAATTCACATAATCTTAATGTGTTGATTTGGACGAATCCATTTTTTCGGCAAATTAAATATCGCCTTGGGCTGTGAAGTATATGAACTTATGTGCGAGTTGCATTGTAGTTGTACCCGTTCTATCCATTTATCCGTTTAAACAATACATTGTTTTCCTAATTCTGGTTTAAATAATAGACGCATTAGGGCATCATACGAAATGAGTACCCAATCTAGGGACTAACTGTTATCCTCTTAATCAGGGAATAACATTATTCTATGATAATTTAAATGTGATAAGACCTTAATAGCAGTCATATTTATTTTTGCTAACCCTCAAGGTTAAATTGGTATTCTACTCGAATCCAGGAATCATTATAGATGCATTGTATTTGATTTAGCGGATAATCCCCCTGTATGGTTACTTTGGAGCTACACCTTATAACTGCTCACAAATTGTGTAACTATCTACAAGTATATTCGTTATTCTAGGGACAGATATATTGGTCCCAGCACGAATTGCGCATTTGTTTAGCAGTAAACTGGTAGATCGTAACTGGTTTGCAAACTTTTGGGGATCCCATCAGTGACTTATGTTGTGAGTGAATTGAACACCTCCAGTACCAGGGATACCAACCTAAATGCGTGATTAGCTTGTTAGATGTATTTAGCAAGGTTTTTGTCACTGGAATTTACCTATTCAGGTTAATGATTATATCATTGCGACTATAGAGTGATAACTCCTAGTGACATATTCTAATGCATTCCTATATTCATTTCTATTTTGTATTGACCTACTAACAGTGAATTATATCCTGAGGTATTTACAACTACCTGCCAACTAATACAGCTATTGGCATTCAGCACTAATGATACTACCCAAAGTGTATGATTGATTGACAGATACATTTAGCAGGGTGTCTATTTGTTTACCAATCGAAGGTTAATGTTTCCACTATTGAGATTATGTAGTGGAAACTTCCAACTACATACTCCGTGTATCTCCACATGACGTATATACATTATACCTTTGTAGTGCTATTTACAGTGGTTTTACATATTGTATCATTCACAACTGCCTATTAACGCATCCAGCTACTATTATGTTATTTATATAGCTACTAAGTGGTGAAGTGTACAAATACTTAATAAACCATATAACTGTTTACAAGACAACTACCCAGACACTTATTGCTATTACCTTAATTATTACTAAATTCCACTTTGAGATTTAGGCTGAGTACGTTGAGGTCTATTCACACATATTACCAACAGGGCGCACTCGACAGTTCGCCCTGACTCTATCCGTAGATCATAAGTTAATTGCCAGCACCTATTATGTAGTAACTATCAAATGTTTACACTGTTCTATATGTTTTGTGTTGTATATGAAAATCAATAAAGAATTTCTAAAGTACTAATTAATCATATAACAACATTTCTAATAATTACCGGCACATGGTGGCATCAGTATAAATTAGCCATTCAGGCAAGATAAAAATAGCCACATCTTTCTGTTCTTGTTTTCTTTCTCTTTATTTATAGATTTTTTTTAGGATCTTTTAGGCATTTTTTGGAATTTTTTTGGTTGGCAATATTTTTTTTTTCCGTTTTTCTTTTAAAGCAGTTTTTCTTTTCCTGTAACAGACCTTTTTAATATCATTCATAGGATCTTATATGTTAATTTCAGAAATTTGTTAAATAGTTTTTTTGCAAACAGCTACTTTCAAGCGTATTATTTTATTATTATTTTTTTTTTTTTTTCCCATCCGGCAGCTTGTCCGCTGCATTTCGTGGCCCTCTGGTGGGTTTGCGGCGGATGTTTGGCGTGTTTGTTTTGAGTCGGATGTTCGGCGGGTTTGTTTTGTGACGGATGTTTGGCGGGTTGGCAGCGGCGGGTGACGGGTTTGCGGCGGGTCTGCTATGGGATTCTCTTTTGACAGCTGATTCCCTGCACTTCAGGGACCCTTCAGGGAAGTGCGGGGAATGAGAGTGCACTGAAATGTTGGCAACATTTTGGTGCTCTCTAAATAATACGCTGTATAGTTCTGATGTTTCAGGATTTTTTATTATTGCAAATTACAATTTTTTGCATTTGGGCTCCAGAAGGTGCCCCTTAAGGTTTGTCACCGCAGGCATGATGCCCGAGGTGCTAACACTTTTTAAAGCCATCTGTTGAATGTGTCTGTATGACATCTCCCCAGCTGATCCTGCACGGAGACCAGAACTGCAGTAACTCCTTTTGGCCAGCAGGTGGCGACATCAGCATGCCATATGTTATTATAGTAAGGAACACAAATCTACATTAGAAATTAGACCTGCCCCCCACTCCTGCTACTCCAGGCTGGCATTGGACATTGTTAGTATTCAGCTGCACTTCATGCAAAGCTGCCAAAGTTAAACTGAGCAAAGTGAGGACATCCTAAAGATGGGGTTTGCATTGGCGTTGGCAGATGAGCTTACACTTTAACCACTTGGCTGCTATGGACGCGCTCAGCGCGTCCAGCCAAGTGGTTCTCCTGTGCTATGGACGCGCTGAGCGCGTCCATGCACAGGAGGCAGCAATCCGCCGGATTCCGGCAGATTGCTGCGCCCCCCCAGTGCGGGCTGACATCTTGGATGTCAGCCCAGCACTCGGGACCCCAGCGGGGACATTAGATGTCATCGCGGTGACGCGATGACATCTAATTCAGGCGCCCCCCCGCATGTGCGGAGGAGGCGCCTGAAAGGGAGGGGGGGAGGTCCTTCGGACCTCTCTCCCTCCCGATCGCCGGGGAGCAGGGAGTTAATACAGGCACCGCTTGGAAGGGCACAGCCTGCCCTTCCAAACGGTGGCTGTCATTAACCCCTGGGGAGCCGGATCACAAATCGGCGCTGAAAAGCGCCGGTTCGTGATCCTTTCCCGGAGCTGGCCGACATCTTGGATGTCGGCCAAGCCTCCGGGAACTCCCCCTGAGGACTGGCGTCATCGTGTATAGCACGATGACGCCAGTCCTTTAGTTAACCCCTAGCTGCCACCAATGGTGGAGATAGGGGGTTCATTGTAACCCCCTATCTCCCGATCCATGGCAGCTAGGGGTTAAAGTCTGGTACTGTTTGATCGACCAGAGCATGGCCGTTCCAACGATACCAAACATGACTATGAAAAAAGTTTTTTTAAAAAAATTAAAATTAAAAATAAAAAAATATTTTAAAAAAAATATATAAAAAAAAATAAACAAGTTTTTTTTCTTTTTTTTGGTTTGATAATGCAGCAATATTGTTCCCATTTCAATTATAATGTGAACAATGATGCTGCACTAACGATTTTTGTATGCGGTGCGTTTGTTAAAAATCGCGTAATTTTCCCCCAAAAAAATGTAACGAGACCCCATTTCTAATTCTTTTAACAAGCGCACCCCATACAAAATATAACCGCAATTGCTCGCATGTTAAAATGTGAAACAAAAACACTTTACACATTGTAAATTATTGAAAATTCATATTTTATTGCATTTTTTGTTATAATATACAGACAGGACATGACGTATACATATAATAATGACATATTATGAATCTGCCGAGTCTGACAGAAAGAACGATATATAATATGTCTGGGTCATATACTAAAATAAGCCTTCAAAACACGTTTAAACAAGATGAGCGAAACAGGTAAAAATGAGCTCAGCACAGAGGCGGGAAATGCCTCAGCAGCGAAAGGGTTAAATGTTGAACATTGGAACGTGGGATTGAAACATGAGGGGTTATTCAGAAAGCACAGAAATCTCAGCAAAATTCAGTGATGTGCGTCCAGGGTAGGGATGAGCTGTTCGGGTTCGGACGGTTCGGGGTTCGACCCGAACATAGCCTGTTCGGACGGATCGCGAACCCCGAACATTTCCGGGTGTTCGCCGTATGTTCAACCACAATGGACCACAATGCATTTTCCCACTGCCTGAAGCTCGTAATTAGCTACAGCCTTGCACCTGACCACAGGTCTGGTGCAAGACTGGTTGAACACTATGCCAATCACCGCTCAGAGTCCTGATTGGGCAAATTTTGCCCAATCATGGGCTCACAGAGCTAAGTCCCACAGCACACTATATAAGGTTTCAACGTGCCGATTCTGCACGCATTTCAGAGGAGATTTCAAAGGAGATAGTTGTGTGTGTTGTTACTGCCGGTCTGCCACGCTACTGGGGGGGTCTGGGGGGTCTCATTTCGACCAAATATCAGGGAATTTAGGTGATGTGTGTCTTGTTACTGTGCCAGCAAGTTTTTTTCGGGTTTACAACTTTATTTAAAACATTTGTGTATTGAGGTGATTTTCTGGGTCTTGTCACACTGTGCCAGCAAGTCTTTTTGGGTCTCATTTATACCAAATATCATTGAATTTAGGTGATGTGTGTCTTGTCACTGTGCCAGCAAGTTTTTTGGGGTTTACAACTTTATTTAAAACATTTGTAAATTGAGGTGATCTTCTGGGTCTTGTCATTGTGCCAGCAAGTCTTTTTGGGGCTCACTAATTTCTTTAAAACACTTGTGAATTAAGGTGATCTGTGTCTCGTCATACAAAAAGTACCACGCTGTATTTTGGGGCTCACTAATTTCTTTAAAACACTTGGGAATTAAGGTGATCTGTGCCTCGACATACAAAAAGTACCACGCTGTATTTTGGGGCTCACTAATTTCTCTAAAACACTTGGGAATTAAGGTGATCTTCTGTGTCTCGTCACACAGCCAGCAATTTTTTTTGGGGCTCACTAATTTCTTTAAAACACTTGGGAATTAAGGTGATCTGTGTCTCGTCATACAAAAAGTACCACGCTGTATTTTGGGGCTCACTAATTTCTTTAAAACACTTGGAATTAAGGTGATCTTCTGTGTCTCGTCACACAGCCAGCAATTTTTTTTGGGGCTCACTAATTTCTTTAAAACACTTGTGAATTAAGGTGATCTGTCTCTTGTCACTGGCTGCCAGCTATCAGTGTGTCTCACTGAGTTATACCAGAGTTATTTAAATCTTTATACCAGAGTTGAATCAGAGTTCTGTATATAATAATCTATATATCACTCACCATGTCTGAAAGAACAAAAAGGATAGGCAGACGCTCCCAGCCACAGATAAGAGGGCAAGCAGCCCCTGTGTCGGGAGGCTGTGTCTCTGGTCGTGGTGGACGTGGTGCATCCTCTGCAGGGGCACGTTTGTCCTTTCTAACTGGTGCTGGCCTTCTTAAGCAGCAGCAACATACAGAGGACTTGGTGGATTGGCTAACCAGGCCATCCTCATCCTCTGAGTCCTCTACCAGCCAGGCTTCTAGTGCTTTACAGTCCACCTCAGCTGCCAAAGCATCTAATGCAGCCTCCATGTCCACAGCTACTCCTGCCGTAGCCTCGCTATCACACACGGAGGAGTCAGCTGAATTGTTTGACTACAATGAGAGTGACATGCTGCTTGAGGATGTGCAGCAAGTACAGTGCTCTGATTCAATCTCTGAGGTTGAGCAAGGGAGTATAATCAACCTAGAGGAAGGGGGTGCCAGTGATGACACACAAATAACTGGCACTCATGTTGCCCCAGCAGCTGCAGCATACTGCCAAGTTGGCTCCAGTGACGAGGAGATAAGGGGTGAAGAAGATGACATTGATGATGATGAGGTCACTGACTCCACCTGGGTGCCAGATCGAACTGAGGAATCAAGTGAGGGGGAGGAGGAGGAGGAGGAGGAGGAGGCACAGCAAACACGAGGCACAACATCCTCTGTGACCAACCGTAGCACTAGCCAGTCCAAGGCATCACATGTCAGAGCTGCTCCGGTGCAGAGCGCTGTTGTCTCAAAGAACACATGCAGGAAATCTACTGTCTGGGTGTTCTTTAAGAACTGTGCAGCAGACCCCACCGTTGCTATTTGTAATCTATGTCAGAGGAGGCTGAAGCGTGGGATAAACACCGGACACGTGCTTGATGCGACATATGAACAAGTGCCACAAATCCCGTTGGGGCAAAACTTTGCGTAGGTCCTCCTCCTCCTCATCTGTCTCTACCCACACTGTATGTCCTGCCATGCAATTGCCTACAACCTCCAATGACAGGGATGATGCTACAGTAATGGATGTACCAGCAGGTCCTTCCTCACAATGTGACATCATCCCAGTAGCGGAAGATTTACGCAGTCAGATTACGTTGCCGCAGCTGCTGCAGCGAAAGAAAAAATATAGTCCCAACCATCCCC
Source organism: Leptobrachium leishanense (assembly GCA_009667805.1). NCBI lineage: Eukaryota > Metazoa > Chordata > Amphibia > Anura > Megophryidae > Leptobrachium > Leptobrachium leishanense. The sequence continues at coordinate 34,623,758 of CM019067.1, read as the reverse complement.
AAGCACAGCGTCTAAATGCCGGCTTAGCAAAATTACTCGCATTGCAGCTGCTGCCTTTCCAGCTGGTGGACTCTGCTCCCTTCCGTGAATTTGCTGAATGCGCTGTACCACTGTGGCAGGTTCCAAAAAGCCATTACTTTTCACGCAAGGCCATTCCAGCACTATACCAGCACGTGGAAGACAATGTTATCCAGTCATTGGGAAAGGCAGTCAGCAGCAAGGTGCATGTCACTTTAGACACGTGATCCAGCAAGCATGGACAGGGTCGTTACATTTCCTTCACGGCACACTGGGTAACTCTGATTGCAGCTGGGAGGGATCCAAGACGGGCTCTGTGCTGGAGCTTGTTCATCCACCACGCCTCCAGAAAGCTGCTTGTATGAGGTCTGTCTGCTCCACCACCTCTTCCTCCTCCTCCTCCTTCTCTGTCTCTGACGAAGTGGCAGTTAAACTGACGCGTGGCAGGGGCTGCGCAATGGCTCAAGCAAAAAGATGCCATACTGTGATTGAGCTGGTTTGTTTAGGGGACAGGAGCCACACCGGGCCAGGAATTCCCGTCAGCTCTGCAGGGGCAGGTGCAGAGATGGTTAACACCACGCCAGCTTGAGCTGGGAATGATCGTCTGTGATAATGGCAGCAACCTTCTCTCCGCCCTACGCAAGGGTAAATTGACGCATGTACCATGCCTAGCACATGTCCTAAATCTGGTGGTACAGCATTTCCTAACCAGGTACCCAGGGCTGGCAGAGCTTCTCAGCCAGGCCAGAAATGTCTGCAGCCACTTCAGACGGTCATTCCCAGCAAGTGTTTGCCTGGCAGAAATTCAAAGAGAATTCCACCTTCCCACAAACCGTCTGTTCTGTGACATGCCCACCAGGTGGAACTCGACATTAGCAATGCTGCAGCGTCTGCACAAGCAGCAGAGGGCCATCAATGAGTACCTGTTTGAGTATGGCACAAGGACAGGTTCAGGTCAACTTGTTTTTTTTTTCCTCCCCGCAGTGGCTGATGATCAAGGATGCATGCACTGTACTGTCACCATTTGAGGAGGCAATGAGGATGGTGAGCAAGGACAGTGCATGCATCAGTGACACAATTCCTTTAGTGTTCCTGCTGGAGCGCACTCTGCGGAGAATTATAGATGTGGCACTAGAGGCAGAGTAGCTGGAGGAAGAGGAGGCCTTCCCTAGCTCTCAAGGCCCCAGTCTTTACGAAGACAGAATTCCTGCGGGTCCTCAGATCAGACAGGAGGAGGATGAGGAATATTTAAGTAGTGGAGCATTGAAGGTGGGGATTCCTCGAGGGAGGGTTTTGTGTGCCCAGAAACCCAAGGACTAGTACGTGGCTGGGAGGAGGAAGAGCATGATGTGGTCATCTTCATTGACCAGGAAGCTAATGCCACCTCCAACCTACGCTGCATGGGCTCCCTTATCCTGCAAAGCCTGGTAAAGGACCCCAGGATTTGTGCTATCAAGGAGAGGGATCATTACTGGTTGGCAACCCTTCATGATCTACGATACAAGGGTAAAGTTGCAGAGCTCATCCTGCCCGCACAGAGGGAGTACCTGATGAAACAACTTGAGTACGCTCTAAGGCTAGGGTCAGACGAACGCATTTTTCGCGTTGTCCGTGAAAAAGTGCATTCGAACGAATGGACGTATTTTGTCACGGAATACGCGATAGCGGTCATACGATGCGCATTTTCGTCCGTGATTTTGTACGGATCATCAATAAAACCCTTTTGCGTCTGGACGTTATGTTGGCCGGACGTGTGCAGCGTCTGACGTCTTCCAAACACGCAAACACGCCGCTATGCGGCCGCAGCGCACTCTGTACATCAGTAGTAGCGGTTTGACGTTCTCGAAAAAATGCGTTCGTTTGCCACTTGCGTTGCACGGACGAACTTTCTTGCGGCCGTTCGTCGTATGTTCCCCGGCATTCTACGTCATTTGCTGCTAGCACGGCCGTGATTTCGTGAAGCTAAACGCACGTTAAAACTGCGTTCGTCTGACCCTAGCCTTAAGCGACACTTGTGTAACACCTTTCCAGGCACTGGTAGGTTACCAAGTGATGACACACGTGCTTCTGAGGCTGCGGATGATCAGAGGAAAAGCGGTGAAGGCCGGGGCTGCTTGACTGATGCCTTTTTAAAAAAATTTAGTCCACGACGCCCAGGGATGTCAAATGTAGGCACCCATTGCCAGCGTCTTCACCATAAGGTACAGGACTACCTAGGGGCAAGGGCAGACCTGGATACCTTTCCAGCAGATGATCCACTGGCTTACTGGGTGTTGAGATTGGATCACTGGCCAGAACTTAGCCAATATGCTATGCAGTTACTAGGTTGCCCTTCATCCAGCGTGCTTTCTGAAAGGATGTTCAGTGCCGCTGGAGGTTTTGTCACAGACAAAAGAGTGCGTCTGTCCACCGACTCTGTAGACTGGCTGACATTTATAAAAATGAAATCAGTCCTGGATCAGCAGCTATCAATCCCCTGATGCTGACGTAACTGAATAGATCGGGGATCTCTTCTGCAGTCACAGAACCTCCACCACTGCACTCTTCCACAATACCACAAAGGGGTTACAGTGTGAAGGCACTTGCTGCCACCAAAGGCACAATATTTGGGTGCACTGACGCCTGTACCAGATTCATATCATTTTACTATTGGACCGCAGGGTCCAACCCTGCACTCTTCCACAATACCACAGAGGGGTTACTTACGGTGTGAAGGCACTTGCTGCCACCAAAGGCACAATATTTGGGTACACTGCCACTGACGCCTATACCAAATTCATATCATTTTAATATTGTACCGCAGGGTCCAACCCTGCACTATTCCACAATACCACAGAGGGGTTACGGTGTGACGGCACTGTTGCCGACACTAAAGGCCCAATTTTAAAGCACCTATTGTTACTTTCATCCAAAGCCTGCATAAGTTTCACCACAATTTAGCAAAAAAAAATCACTAAACTTGTTCTGCATGTCCTAAAATGTCTCCTCTTTTCATACAGGCTGCCGCCCCAAGCAGTTGTTTATGAATAGATTAAAGGAAAACCATTTACCGTCATTTGAAATGTCATTTTTTGTTTTTAAAGGTTTCTATACATCCTACAAATCCACCACTTCACAGGCAGGTTATGGGGACCTCCTAGGCACGATATTTGAAGGAATTTTTCGTTTTTATTCTTAACCTTTATTTCATGGAAAACTCACTGTTCCTTTAAAAACGTTTTTTTTTTAACTTTTTGTCCTTGTTTCCTGTCCCGCAGGGCACTACCCAGACCCCCATTCACCTTTTATGGCAAATATCTTGCATATATGCCCTCTTGGAGGGCACTCTAAAAACCGAACTTTTGAGTCCCATTGACTTGCATCGAGTTTGGTTCGTGTTCGAACTCGAACTTTTAAAATTGTTCGAGTTCGAATGCGAATCGAACACGGGGCGGTTCGGCTCATCACTAGTCAATAGTCATCATACCTAGCTCCTAGCTGATGAGGGTCCAACAAACCCGAAACAGCGCTGTCCTGTGAGTGGCTTTGACCAGTTGCATAAACCTGATCTCTGCTAGAAAGCCACAGTGTGGTATAGCATTGATTTTAGGGCTCTGTGTCATAACAGACCCAGGATGCATAAAAGTGAGACAGGTGTCATTTGCATATCCTACCCAGAATTCCTTGCTGCATATGGAGAATGTGGCACAGGAGCTCTGGGATGCAATTCATGGAATTGCTGTGATGGGCAAGTGGCTTCTGCAATAATAAACACAATATATATATATATATATATATATATTCACCATTATTTCCCTTTTTTTTTGATATTTAGATTAAGATTAACATTTAAATTGTTATGATGTATCTTCAACATGGGCATACACTGCAGTGCGAAGGAAACTATTACTCGGACCATTCTGCGTCTCGCTTTCCATCTCTCCGACTCCCAAACCAGCAGTAACAGCTTTAACCTAAGAGAGCTAATCAATGCACTCGCTGAAACAGTCCGAGGAGGACGATTAGCCTTTAGACTATCCTAATAGCATTTTGTTAATGTTTCCAGAGGTCCTATTTATAACAGCCCTGTATATGAAAAAAATTACATTTCTGTTCCAAGCAGTTGTTTTAAAGGTACATTATGAACGGAGAAAGTTGTCTCGGTGGTTAAAGACTGTGGGCCAAATTACATTCTTCGCGCAAATGTTGCAAAAAACGCATTAACGTGAGGGGTAAAACCCTTTGCGCTGAACGTCTTATTACATGGTCAGTGCAACAAACGCACGTAATCGTCTACCGCAGGTGTACCTGCGCGAACCCTGCCCGAGCTTACTATACTGTGCGCATCCTATACTTAACATTGTGAGCGCAAATCCGCTGGTATGCGGATGGTATTACAATCTATGCGCAGGAATTAACGCATAGACGTCGCCATCACGGACATGAACACTACGCTCGTCTGACCCCAGCCTTATAGTTGGGTTTAACTGTTGATTTCAGCGCATGGTGAGTGGAAGTGGCAGATCACTCCGCCCTCTGCACTGTGGTATGAGAGGTAAGTATGGGATTTTTGGGGGGAGTTATGTTAAAGTGCAAAAGCAAAATCACTCAACATCAGGTTCTGGGAGTTGGTATTTCTTTGAGAAATGCTGTCTCTAGAGGAGTGCAAGCTACCTTGGAAAAGCTTGTTCTTCTACTCCGTGGTGTAAATTAAAGCCTCCTATACAAAGTATAGGAGACATATCAAGAAGGAGCCGCAATGACTGAGCTGCAAGCAGAGCTTTCAACAAAGTTTGAAACTGCAATTCCAGTGGATACATTAACTGCTGGAGCTGGTATGCACAGTGGCAAGAGTGGGAAAGGGCCCTAAGACTGGCCGTCCACTGGCAGCATATTTGTGCTATAGTGCGTTCAGGGCCAGACTGGGAATAAAAAGTAACAGAAATTACTACAATAAAAAAACAATGATGCTGCTCTGTGATACAGTAATGTGTAGTGTGTATGAGTGAATTTTATTGCTGTGCAGCTCTGTGAAACACTCATACACACTGCTCATTACTGTATCACAGCAGCAAAACTCTTAGTAATGTGTGGTGTGTATGAGCATATCACAGATCTGCACCGCACATTATTGTAAGTTTTGTTGCTGTGCAGCACTGATACACTCATAGTGCTGCACAGCAACAAAACTCACAATAATGTGCGGTGCGTATGAGCGTTTGCTGTTGTGCAGATCTGTGATACAGTAATGTGCAGTGTGTGTGAGTGTATCACAGAGCTCCACAGCAATAAAACTCACAGTAATGTGCCTTGTTTAGAAACTAGGGATAGAAACTATTAGGGGCACAGATTAGGGTTAGAAGCTATTAGGGGTACAGATTAGGGTTAGAAACTATTAGGGGAACAGATTAGGGTTAGAAGCTATTAGGGGAACAGATTAGGGTTAGAGGCTATTAGGAGCACAGATTAGGGTTAGATATTGGGGTACAGATTAGGGTTAGAAGATATTAGGGGTACAGATTAGGGTTAGAAAATATTGGGGTACAGATTAGGGTTAGAAGATATTAGGGGCACAGATTAGGGTTAGAAGCTATTAGGGGTACAGATTAGGGTTAGAAGCTATTAGGGGTACAGATTAGGGTTAGAAACTATTAGGGGAACAGATTAGGGTTAGAGGCTATTAGGAGCACAGATTAGGGTTAGATATTGGGGTACAGATTAGGGTTAGAAGATATTGGGGTACAGATTAGGGTTAGAAGATATTAGGGGTACAGATTAGGGTTAGAAGCTATTAGGGGTACAGATTAGGGTTAGAAACTATTAGGGGAACAGATTAGGGTTAGAAGATATTGGGTACAGATTACGGTTAGAAGCAATTAGGGGTACAGATTAGGGTTAGAAGCTATTAGGGGTACAGATTAGGGTTAGAAGCAATTAGGGGTACAGATTAGGGTTAGAAACTATTAGGGGGCACAGATTAGAGTTATAAAATATTAGGGGGCACAGATTAGAGTTATAAAATATTAGGGGCACAGATTAGAGTTATAAAATATTAGGGGAACAGATTAGGGTTAGAGGCTATTAGGGGAACAGATTAGAGTTAGAGGATATTAGGGGAACAGATTAGGGTTATAAAATATTAGGGGAACAGATTAGGGTTAGAGGCTATTAGGGGAACAGATTAGAGTTAGAGGATATTAGGGGAACAGATTAGGGTTAGAAACTATTAGGGGGCACAGATTAGAGTTATAAAATATTAGGGGAACAGATTAGGGTTAGAGGCTATTAGGGGGCACAGATTAGAGTTATAAAATATTAGGGGGCACAGATTAGAGTTATAAAATATTAGGGGGCACAGATTAGAGTTATAAGATATTAGGGGAACAGATTAGAGTTATAAGATATTAGGGGAACGGTGGATGCCGACGGAGTCTCAATCCTTGGGACGTTATTTTTGAATACCGTGCAAGTACAAATAGCAAATAGCTTGTCCACGGCGGTACTGAGGCGGGAGGATACCGAACCGACGCCTGTTTGCCCTCCGGGGACACAGCTCTTCTCGGACCCCAGACCGAGGCCTACTAAAGGGGCCGGAGGAGGCGGTGCTGCGCGGGCTGGAGTGAATGCTGCCCTTCTCCTGGATCCCCGCGGAGCTGATAGGCGTGCGCCGGAGGTCCGGTTGATTTCCTCGCGCTGGACAAGTGGCGCCGGGGATTCAGACCTTCCCGGCGGCGCCTGGTGGTGTGCTGACGGGCGAGAGGGGGATGTTTCCGGCGGTCGCTCTCCTCGTCTCCACCGTCCTCGAGGGGCTACAACGCACGTCTGAGGTGAGCAGTAACCCTTCCGCCCAGCGAGGCATTCTGCCAATCTAAGCAAGAGAGTGCCCAGAAATTTAAACAATCATCTGCAGCATTCCCGGATTCCCAGCAAGATCCATATCTGAATTTTTTTATTTTTTTTTGTTTGTTTTGTCTGATCATACTACAATGAGTGTATGTGGTAATTTTTCTGGACTGCCCGCATGGATGGTCCACATATATAAATTTTTTCTACACAAATCTGCACAGACGGTCTGCGTAATATAATTTTTCCTTCAATCTGCACAGACTGTCTGCGTATTATCATTTTTTTTTTTTTTTCAATCTGCACAGACTGCCGGCGTAATATAATTTTTCTCTGGATGCTCTGCATCTGCACTGACCTACATTGACAGAGTAAAGTAATTTTTGAGGTGGTCCCTGTGGGGCCCACTACATTCCTATTATAATTTTCTGCAAAGGACAGAGTCAGCGACCGAGCATGGTGACTACGTGATCAGGCGGCTCTGCAGGCAAGCGGCGCCACTCAACGGACACGGACCTTTCAACATCACAGACAGAAACGCACACGTACAGCGAACCAACCAGCATATCATGGCCTCCAACAAAAGCAAGAAACCGGGAGCTAAACCAGACTTTTTTACCCCCAAATCCACCAAGCGCCGCGACGGCACGGACACCCAAGAAGGAGGAGGATCCCCGTCGGCAGCCTCAGACCTGCTTTCCACGGTTGACAACGCAGACCTCTCGACATTCACACTGAAGATGGAAGCCATGTTTAAAGATCTATCGTCTGCACTGACCTCCCGCCTTGACACAGTTTCAGCCGACATACGGAAAGAGATCCGAGATATAGGAGACAGAACATCCCATTTGGAGACCAAGACGGATGAACTTGCTACGGCTCACAATTGCATGGCGACTCCAGTGGAGACGCTGGAAGAACAGATACGGAAATGTGAATCTAAACTAGCGGATCTCGAGGATCGCTCCCGACGTAACAACCTAAAGATAAGGGGCATCCCTGAAACGGTCTCTCCAAAGGAATTGTCCTCATACGTCTCAGAATTCTTTACTCATTTACTACCAATCGTAGACCCGGAATCCCTGTTGATGGATCGCATCCACCGAGTACCAAAACCACCATCCGCACCACTAAAAGCACCTAGAGATGTAATATTGAGATTTCATTACTACCGTCCCAAGGAAGACATTCTGAAAGCTCTACGCAGTCCGACAGCCCTCGGGGAGGAATATGCCCACCTGGCAGTATTTCCGGATCTCTCACAAGCTACACTCCAACTTCAACGTTCATATCGCCCTATTACCTCTGCACTACGAGAGGCTGAGGTGAAGTATAGATGGGGATACCCTACAAAGTTGATAGTGACCCGGGATGGATCCACATCAGTGTTCAGATGACCCGCTGAGGGCCGCGAAGCCCTGGAGACCTGGGGGCTGAAAATACCCGAAGTGTCAGGAGCACACCCCAAAATGACCATACGAGTTCGCGCAGAATGGCATAACCGCTGAGTAATAGTAATGACAATGAGAATCAACACCCACTTACGTTTAAGGGTGGCCGTGCCTTTTTCTCAAGTTTACTCGTTAGTTAGGTAATGTTATGTGTGGTTTTCTGATTACACAAATGTTTGCTCTGTTATACACGCAGAACCATGGCGCTGTTTGCCGCAGTGTATGATCCACCTCTCTCCCCCTTCACTGGAAGGGATCAGGCTTCCTTACAGGGAACCCTGGATGGAGATATGTTTGTTAATTCATGTTAGGGATGTGCGTTTCGGGTTTCGGAATTTCGGAATTTTCACGAAATTTCCCGATTCGTGTTTTCGGATGCGGCCGAATTTCCGAAAATTTTTAGATCCGAAAATGGCAGAACCGAAAAGTTTTCCGAGCCGAAACGAAATATTTTCGGAATTTTCGAATGGACTTGAAATGTGTCAAATCGAAATTTATTACTTTGAAACGAGGAGAACAGACGTTCCGAAAAAAAGAAAATTTCCGAAATTACGAAAAGTCGATACAAAAAACGAGCAAAGTGACACGAAAATACGAAAAATGGTCGCTATTCCGAAAACATGTACAATTCCGAAAAACGAAAATTTCCGAAATTACGAAAAGTCGATACAAAAAACGAGCAAAGTGACACGAAAATACAAAAAATGGTCGATATTCCGAAAAAAAAATGTACATGAAAAACGAGTCGAGCCGAACCGAATCGAAACAGAAATCGGTCGAAACGAGATAAATCGAAAAGTTTAAAAATCTGAAAAATCGAACCGAAAAAAAAATCGGTGCACAAGCCTAATTCATGTATATAGTTGTACAGTGCACCAGCACTGGTTTCTTTATTTCTTCTATTCTTTTTTCCTTCCCCCTCTTTTCTTAAGGGCTACTGACGCAGTCGACACCTATCCCGACTGGAAACATAGGGACAGACGTATGCAAATGTTAATACCTGAAGTTGCGCAAGCTTCACAATTCGCAGTCACTGTATTAAAACCATTTTATGAAGATACTCACTTATAATGTGAAAGGCCTTAACCTGCCTGTAAAACGGCATTCCCTATATAGAGATCTGCGCACTCACGACGCAGATATAGTGTGCTTGCAGGAGACCCATTTCCGCAGGTTGGACCACCCTAAACTCTTTACTCCCCAATACACCAGACAATACCACTCAACGTATCGAGCTAAATCACGAGGAGTCTCTATCCTAATCCATAATAGGGTGGCGTTCGAAACCCATCGGATAATTAAAGATCCAGGGGGCAGGTTTGTGATTTTAGTTTGTACGATGAACTCTAAGCTATATACTCTGGTAGCTGCATATGCCCCGAATTCGTCGCAGACACTTTCTGACTCAATTACTTGGCAAAGTTTTGGACATTCTCTCGGGGATCTGCTGCTCTGTGGCGATTTAAACACCTGTATGGATCCCTCTAGGGACCGCTCCGCCTCACAGGTATCCTCTTCCGCTACCTCCTCTTCGAATAAACTCAGGTCCCTATTACAACAGTACCAATTGTATGACGCCTGGCGTCTCCTTCATCCCTTTGAACGAGACTACACTTTCAGGTCCATGGCGCAGAATAGCTATACCAGATTAGATTACTTTATGATATCAAACAAGCTCCTCCCTCGAGTGATCGACTGTGTTATTCTCCCCTATACTTGGTCGGACCATTCTCCTGTGCTTCTAACGCTGTCAGATGATTATAAATATTACACGAAACCGCCATGGCGACTTCCAGCACACGTGCTCAAACATGACCAGGCTGCTTCAGCATTGACAAACACATTGAAAGATTACTTCACTGAAAACGACATCCCAAACGTAAATCCTTTCACTTTATGGCAAGCACATAAGGCGGTGTTTCGGGGGAATGCATAAAATGGGCAGCCAAGTTGCGTAAAGACTATGTCTCCGCACGATTAGAGCTACTAGCCTCTATACAAATATTAGATACTCAGAATAAATTGTCTCCCTCATCTACTTTGGCTGAGGAGTTGGACGGGGCGATAGGCTCTCTACGAACCCTGGAGGCGGATAGGTATTTTGGTTCTATGGCCAAGCAAAAAGCAAAGTATTATGCACTCCAGAATAAACCTGGACGCTTATTAGCTCGCAAGCTTAAGCCCTCTGGGGCTCCCTCTAAGGTTGCCGCAATTCAAACGGCGCAGGGTCTGATTCATAACCCTATAGCCATTGCAAACGAATTTGCAACTTATTATGAGTCTCTGTATAATCTGGCTATAGCCGACTCAACGCCCAACCCGACAGCAGACGACATTAATGCATATCTAGCGAACTTAAATTTACCGTCGCTGACAACCACACAAGCAGAATCTCTGTCAGTTCCTATATCACAAGAGGAACTCTCCGGCGCCATTAAGACCCTCCCGAAACATAAAGCACCAGGACCAGACGGATTGACTGCTCAATATTATACCTCTTTCTCCACCATACTGATACCACATTTATTGACAGTATTCGCACGGGCAAGAGAGACAAGTTCGTTCCCAGTGGATATGTTAAGGGCACATATTATCACATTGACAAAACCAGGGAAGACCCCAGTCACTTGTAAAAACCTGAGACCTATATCGCTGCTAAACGTGGACCTGAAACTGTACAGTAAGATTTTAGCAACCAGACTTCAAACATTCCTACCAAAACTGATTGGCCCCTATCAAGTGGGTTTTATTTCCGGACATCAAGGCCCTGACAGTACTAAAAAACTGATTAACCTCATGGAGGCGCAGCGGCGCTCGGGTCAACCCGGTCTCTTACTTTCGTTGGATGCCGAGAAGGCATTCGACAGAGTGAACTGGTTATTTATGGAACTGGTTATGACTAAATTTAACATTCCCACCGAGTTTCGAGCCGCGATACAAGCAATATACGATTCTCCCTCCGCGAGAGTGCTCATTTCGGGCTTCTTGTTGGAGGAATTCGTGATCACGAATGGGACCAGACAGGGATGTCCGTTATCCCCTCTTTTATATGCGCTGGTTTTAGAACCCTTGGCACAAGCCATAAAACAGAATGATGAGGTTAGGGGAATACAGGCAGGCCCGGCTATATATAAACTCCATCTTTATGCTGATGATATATAGTCACTCTGACTGATCCTCACTCGTCCATTCCTGCCCTACAAGACGAACTAACTACTTACAGCCAACTTACCTATCATCTGGTCAACGTCTCCAAAACGCAAGCTCTACCTCATAATATCCCCCAGACACAACTGACCGCACTACGTCGTCTATACATGTACGACTGGAGTTCCCACTATCTCACATATTTAGGTCTGCGTATAACATGGGACCCGGGGGGACTGATTAAACATAACTATGATAGAATATTGACCGAAGTGAAATCCTTGTTGTCTCAATGGAGATCCCGGAAGGTGTCGTGGCTGGGCAGAATGCCGGCCGTCAAAATGAGCATTCTTCCAAAAATTTTATACATTTTTCGCACCCTACCACTTAAGCTACCAAGACTCTATTTGGATACGTTACAATCTACCCTGATGACTTTTGTTTGGAACCATAAACGCCCTAGAGTTCCTAGATGCCTCTTATACTATAGACAAACAGAAGGAGGCTTACACATGGTAAATATCCACAAATATTATAGAGCCTCCTGTTTAGCGTCATTATCCGAAATCTTTCATAAAGAACCATGGCCACAATGGCTTGTGGTTGAAGCTTCTTGTTGGGAAGGCCACAATTTAGCCAACCTACTCTGGGTGCCTTCATCTTTTAGACCTAAGTTGCAGGCCCCTATGCCATCCACAGCCCTTCACCTCGGAATCTGGGACCGCCATTTAGCCATGATCACGAGCCACCACCCATTATCAATGGCTACTCCTCTGCCTTCCCTGTCATACCTCTTGCCTCAGACACTTTTTGACCCTTGGCTCAGATGTGGGGTCTATAACCTACATCATCTTTTCACACCGTCTGCCTTGCTCTCATTTGATGCTGTCCGTTGTAAATATTCGATCTCAGACTCAATGTTTTTGTCGTACAGTTGTGTTCAAAATTATTCAACCCCCAATGCTGTAATGGGTTTTAGGGAATTTAGTGTACATTTGTAATTGTATTCAGAATGAAATCCTACAAGGACTTTTAAAGGAACCATATGCAACTAAAATGACATCAATTGGTTTTGTAAAACAGTAGTAAATGTTTCTTTTGTGAATTCTTCATTGACACAATTATTCAACCCCTTAAAGACTACCACTCTGAAGAACAGAGGTTCATTCAAGTGTTTTCAATCAGGTATTGAAAACACCTGTGGATGTCACGGAGCAGCAATAAAGCATAATAAGCACCAATTAGGCAGCTTTAAAATGACTGTGATACTCAGCTCCTTCTAGACATTTACTGGTGTGGTTACTGACATGGTGAAGTCAAGAGAATGGTCCAGGAAGACAAGAGAAGAGGTGATTACTCTTCACAGGAAGGGCAATGGCTATAAGAAGATTGCAAAGATGTTAAACATACCAAGAGAGACCATAGGAAGCATCATTCGCAAATTCAAGGCAAAGGGCACTGTTGAAACGCTACCTGGTCGTGGCAGAAAGAAGATGCTGACTTGGACTGCTGTGCGCTACCTGAAGCGTAGAGTGGAGAAAAGTCCCCGTGTGACTGCTGAGGAACTGAGAAAAGATTTGTCAGATGTGGGTACTGAAGTTTCAGCTCAGACAATACGGCGCACACTGCGTAGTGAAGGCCTCCATGCCAGAACTCCCAGGCGCACCCCCTTGCTGTCTCCAAAGAATAAGAAGAGTCGACTGCAGTATGCCAAAAGTCATGTGGACAAACCACAGAAGTTTTGGGATAGTGTTCTGTGGACTGATGAAACAAAATTAGAACTGTTTGGGCCCATGGATCAACGCTATGTTTGGAGGAGGAAGAACAAGGCCTATGAAGAAAAGCACACCTTGCCTACTGTGAAGCATGGCGGGGGGTCAATCATGCTTTGGGGCTGTTTTGTTTCTGCAGGTACAGGGAAGCTTCAGCGTGTGCAAGGTACCATGAATTCTCTTCAGTACCAGGAGATATTGGATGACAATGTGATGCAGTCCGTCACAAACCTGAGGCTTGGGAGACGTTGGACCTTTCAACAGGACAATGATCCCAAGCATACCTCCAAGTCCACTAGAGCATGGTTGCAGATTAAAGGCTGGAACATTTTGGAGTGGCCATCGCAGTCACCTGACTTAAATCCGATTGAGAACCTCTGGTGGGACTTAAAGAAAGCAGTTGCAGTGCGCAAGCCTAAGAATGTGACTGAACTGGAGGCTTTTGCCCATGACGTATAGGCGAAGATACCCGTAGATCGCTGCAAGACACTTGTGTCAAGCTATGCTTCACGTTTAAAAGCTGTTATAACTGTAAAAGGATGTTGTACTAAGTACTAAGATTGAATGTCAATTGGGGGTTGAATAAAACTGATAATGATGTGAGCACAGAAAAGACATTTGTGGTTATTTCATTATTAATGTTATGTTATATTTGTCTGACCTACATGTGCCTCTTTGATTTAATTGTAAGCAAGATGACTGAATGATCAAAATCAATGTCAAACTGGCCAAAACACTCAATTTCAGTGGGGGTTTAATAATTTTGAACACAACTGTATATGCAAATATATTCTTTTCTAAAAGCGAATAAGGTACTAACTGGATTCGAGACACATAAACCGCTTTTGTCAGAGGTGGAGTTGTTCTGCCTGGACTCATTGTCTTCCAGTAAACCGATATCACTATTTTATCGTATATTAAATACACCGGCCACCAAAGAGTGTTGGGCTTTCCAGAAGGGGTGGGAGAGGGATTTATCTCGGTCCTTCTCAACTTCCCAATGGAATAAGGCGTACAAATTTTCAATGGGAGCAACCAAGTGTGTGACTTTGATAGAGACACACAGAAAAGTCTTGTACAGATGGTACTACACACCGGACAAACTGAAACGATACTCGCCCCAAGCATCCGATCTATGCTGGAGATGTGCCTCCGCAGTTGGCACGATGGGACACATTTGGTGGCATTGCCCGGGAATAGCCGAGCTTTGGAGAGACATTTCGACACTGGCCACGGAAGTACTGGGAGTGCCGATACCTCATGCTCCGGAAACACTTTTATTAGGAATGATAGATCTCCCACGCCCACATATACAGATGTAATTCATCTTGGTCTCTACTACAGCCTTGTTGATAGCTAGGAATTGGAGGACTGTCCACCTACCCACCCGGAAACAATTGATAGGCTTACTGGACCAATACCGCCACTTTGACACCAAAGCTAATACGATATATGGCTTTAGACCAGCCAAAAAAGATCCTTGGCAACTGTGGGATATTCAAAAGATTTATGAGACAAGCAGGAATGGTCGTCCGGACGCGCAGGCTAATTCTGGTTAAATGTGGTTATTACTTCTGAAGTACAGGATTGATTGCATAAAAGCAGAAATGAATGTAGGTCCTTTCCCCCCCCCCCCTTCCCTTTTTTTAAATTTTTTTTTTTATTATTCTTCCCCCTCTTCCTTTCTCTTCTTTTCTTCTCTTCTGTTACTGTTTGTTTAATATATTTGGCAAGTACAAGTTTATGTAACCTGAAAAATAGCAATAAAAATATATTTAAATAAGATATTAGGGGAACAGATTAGGGTTAGAGGCTATTAGGGGAACAGAACATTAATGAGGGGAAATAGAGAAAAGAAATTAAGAGAAATAGATTAATTCTAAGGACAGATAGCAAAACAGACAGATGAACATACTCAGAAAGACAGACACATAAACAGGGAGAAAGACAGATACAGGGACACACAGAAGGACAGATAGATACAGGGACACACAGGACAGACAGATACAGGGACACACAGAAGGACAGACAGATACAGGGACACACAGGACAGACAGATACAGGGACACACAGAAGGACAGACAGATACAGGGACACACAGGACAGACAGATACAGGGACACACAGAAGGACAGACAGATACAGGGACACACAGGACAGACAGATACAGGGACACACAGAAGGACAGACAGATACAGGGACACACAGGACAGACAGATACGGGGACACACAGAAGGACAGACAGGTACAGGGACACACAGAAGGACAGACAGATACAGGGACACACAGAAGGACAGACAGATACAAGGACACACAGAAGGACAGACCTCTCCCCTCCCTCCATACTCACCTGCCTCTTGCTTCTAGCTGCTCCTCTTCCTGTCTGTCCCGGTATCAGCAGGGTCCTCTGGTCATGTGACAGGCAGGGGTTTCTGCACCCCTTTGCTGCCACACAGCATAAATCCTGTTAGTGCAGGAAGCATGGTGAAATGCTGCCTGTCACACGGATTTGCAGGGTCCTGCTCCTGCCGGAAGACACACCGATCAAAATGCAGGGTTCCTCCCCACCAGATGATACCCGGCCAGGACAGCTTTCATGCAGCCTGGAACGTGCGAGCAAGCACTCCAGCAGGCTGCCTGGTTGTATCTGCGGCTGCTCAGACACCCGGCCATACAACCCCTCCCTCAGCTTGTCAGTGGGGCTGACGCTCCGCCCCCCCAGCACTGATAGGCTGATAGAAAAAAAAAGATTTAAACTGATTTTATATTATAAAACGGCCCCCCCATAGGCCCAAAAGTTAATCACTCCTCCCGCTATCCCGGTAGGCCAGTCCGGCCCTGAGTGCGTTCATCCGATATCGTCTGAAGTCGTCCGACCAATCCTACAACATGCAGGTGTATCAGCCCTCTTCCACTGCATCTGACCACCATCGGACAACTTCAGATGATTGTATGCGATTACAACAGATTAGCGATCCTTACAATTTAAATTGAATTTGGTCAGATGAAATCGGACGATCTGGTACAATTTACATGAAAAAGATGCATTGTATAGTTAAACCGCCATGCGGCCATAGGATTCAAGGTAAAAAATATTTTTGTTTTTATTCAACAATTATTTTTTTTTAATCCGCAGCAAAAAGCTTTTTTATTTATTGAATTTTTAGAAATTTTTTAGGGTATTTTTCAGGCAAAATTTTGGGTTCTGCTTTTTAAAAAAAAAAGACAAGGCATTTTTTTCTCTCTAACGCCTCTTTTTCTTTCCTGCGAGCTGACTGCGTTCAGCATTGCTTTTAATCCCCCCCCCCCGCAGCCTTCAGGGATTTTTTTTCCCCTGCTTTGGCTGCGTTGGATGGGGGCTGTGCTTGAAACTCAAGTTTCAGCACCAGAGACAGTTTATCTTTCTCCCCGCAGCAGGGTTTGTATCACCCCGCAGCAGAGTTTTTCTTTTTTTTCGTTGGCCGGCCTGTCCATCAGCTGATCTGGGTCAGACTCTTCCAGTAGACGACCCTGATCAGCCGATGGCGTTGTCCGTAGTCGGTGACCAAGACGGTCGCCCGACTACGGTGCCAGTGTACGGCCAGCCTTGGGGCTCTATTACACTCGTCGCGCAAAATGTGCACGTGCGCAAAAACGCATTAATGCAAGGGGAAAAATCCTTAGCGCTGAACGTCGTATTACGACGTTCGCGCAAACAATGCGCGTTAACGTCTAACGCGATTGACCCTGCGCAAACCCTGCGTGAGCACAAGTTTGTGCGCGCATCCTATACTTAACATTGTGAGCGCAAATGCGTTTGTGCGCTGGTACGCGGCTGGTATTACAATCGATGCGCAACTTTTTACGAACGACGTTTGCGCGCATAATTTTAACGTCTTTTAAAAGCTGGCGGTAACGGCAAATCTGAACGTTCTGGCCGAAACCAAATACACCAGCCTGAAAAAAATACAGCAAAGTATAGTTACACATTCTACACATACCCAAACAATAAAATGGAGAGGTTGTGCGTGTTTTTATTATTGCTGCAGCATATATACTCAGATTGATTTTGGCAGGCGCAAAAACTGAACGGGAGACAATTGTGGTTCTTAATTCAGATTGGCTGAATCGCGTGAAAAAACAGTCCGCCCACCGATTCCTGCGCGCAATGTTAATGCGCGCGTGTTTTTGCACGTCTTTTTTTACGCACCTTATTTTTTGACGGACGGATGAAAAAATGCGCTCAGATTGTAATACCACCATTAATTTGCACGTGTTAACGTTTAACGCTGCGTGCAAAAAAAATTGTGCTGCACGTACGAATTTGCGCGGAGAATGTAATAGAGCCCTAACATTCTAGGTCAAAATAGTCGATTTGGAAAGTGAGATGAAAGGGAGAATTTTTCTGGTTTGGCTATTTTGACCTAGAATTTTCCATTCTCCAGTCATTCTCCTGCTTTTCACCGCTCTCTGAATAACCCTTGATAGTGTTTGAATCTTAGAATCTTGAATCGTGACACATGCGGATCTCAGTCAGGTTACTGACCAGGGCAACCGGATCAAATGCTGTGCAATCTGTTAACCCTTTTGCTGCGGTGGACGTGCTGAGTGCGTCCAACCGCATGTAGCGTTCCATGCGGTGGACGCGCTGAGCGCGTTCTCTCTTTGGGGTCAGCGTTCGGCCGGGTTCCGGCCGATCGCTGGCCCCCCCGGTGCGGGCTGACATCCTCGATGTCAGCCCAGCACCCGGAACCACCGCCAGAGTAATTAGGTGTCATTGCGGGGGCGCGATGACACCTAATTCAGGCCCCCCCCCGCATGTGCGGAGGAGGCGCCTGAAAGGGAGGGGGGGAGGTCCCTCCCGATCGGCGGCGTGCAGGGGGTTAACCCAGGCACCGTTTGGAAGGGCACAGCCTGCCCTTCCAAATGGTACCTGGCATTAACCCCATGGGGGCCGGATCACGAATCGGCGCCGAAAAGCGCCGATTCGTGATCCTTTCCCGGAGCTGGCCGACATCTTGGATGTCGGCCAATCCTCCAGGAACTCCCCCTGAGGACTGACATCATCGTGCATAGCACGATGACGCCAGTCCTGGAGTTAACCCCTAGCTGCCAACAATGGTGGAGATAGGGGGTTCATTGGTACCCCCTATCTCCCGATCCGTGGCAGTTAGGGGTTAATGTTTGGTATTGTTGGATCGGCCAGAGCATGGCCGTTCCAACAATACCAAACATGAGTATAAAAAAAGTTTTAAAAAAATAAATAAAATAAAAATAAAAATAAAAAAATTATTTTTTTGGTTTGTTAATGCACCAATATTGTTCCCATTTCAATTATAATGTGAACAATGATGCTGCACTAACGATTTTTGTATGCGGTGCGTTTGTTAAAAATCGCGTAATTTTCCCCAAAAAAAAATGTAACGAGTCCCCATCTCTAATTTTTTTAACAAGCGCACCCCATACAAAATATAACCGCAATTGCTCGCATGTTAAAATGTGAAAAAAAAACACTTTACACGTTGTAAATTATTGAAAATACATATTTTATTTCATTTTTTGTTATAATATACAGACAGGTCATGACGTATACTTATAATAATGACATATTATGAATCTGCCGAGTCTGACGGAAAGAACGATATATAATATGTCTGGGTCATATACTAAAATAAGCTTCAAAACACGTTTAAACATGACGAGCAAAACCGGTAAAAATGACCTCAGCACAGAGGTGGGAAATGCCTCAGCAGCGAAAGGGTTAAAGAGAAGAAGGAACTTGAAGAATGATGATATTTGCAACAAGGACTATTTCAAAACAGGACGATCAAAAAACAAACAAACTAAAAACTAACCCATAATAAAAGCCAGACTAAAATTACAAAGCGGGGTAATGCACTCACTGTAATGTAGACCCACAGGGTGGTCCTTATCACTAGAGTGGCGACTCGCAAATGTAGAAAAAAAACCAAACACATGTGGGCATCCAATCCATATGTATATATATATATTTTATTATGAAGTTTACAAAGATTCTCTAGAGCAGCGGTAGCAAACTCTGCTCCCCCTCCCTCAGATGTTGTTTTCTTGAAATTCCCAGAATTATTTGAATGCAATAGATAGCCAGGGGATCATGGGAGCTCTAGTTCAGAAACATCTGGGGGGCCGGAGTTTGACAGCTCCGCTCTACTTTTAAAACACTGCAGAAACAAAATTATAATCCAAGCTGCTCAAAATTTTAAAGGGACGCTTACTCTTACATAATGTGCAGCTAGATTATTTATGCAATATAAATAAAACCACATTATATAACACAATATAAATCACATTATAATACACATTATTAAACAAATGCTGCTGTTTTTTTTTGGGTAATTGTATGTAAAAATAAAAAAAATAAAGTTATTTTTTTTAATCTCCTGTTTCTACTTTGTGGAGTTTTCTCATGAAACAAAATTAACAAAGTCTGTGCAAAGGGTTCACTGTACTGCTGTGGTTTATACAATCTACAGTATTTAACAGTTAATGAGATGGAGGAGGGAATGTTTAGATAAGGCAGCAGGGGGGTGTATTGGGTTCTCCAGGCTAACTGAGATAAGAGCTGGCAGCTGAATGAGAGAAGACAGGGAGTTTAAAATACTTCTAATCTACCCCCTGGTGATGTCCTTTGAATACATCCCATACAATACAATTATGTGAGTCAGTGACTGAGCCATTCACTCCATTCTATGGCCAAAGCTACACAGTGAGGAGTAAGTGATGGAAAGATACTGTGAGGGGGGGCAGTTTAAAACACAAACAGGGTTATCCAAAGAGATCCGAATTGCTTGAGAAAGGTAACCGAACGCTGAAAATCAGCGTTCGGTTACCTTTCCTGGCCATTCGGCTATCCAGAGAGCAGGCAATTCGCCAAATCCTGGCGAATTGCCTGCACATACGGTGCCTGTTCGGTTCCTGTTCGAGGGCAGCGAAATCCCCATAGAGAAGCACTGCTTCAGCTATTCAGAGAACACAAACCAGCAGTGAAAGGTTCCCCTAATGCCCTGCCATTCGGTGGTTTAATTCGGCAAATTAATTCAGGAGAATCCCATAGACTTCAATGTTAAAAATATTCCCGTTTTAATTCAATATCTAATAAACCGTTCATTATAAAATTCGGCAGCAAAAAGTCTCTTTATTTATAGATTTTTTAGGATACTTTAAGCATTTTTCAGATTTTTTTTTTTTTTTAAAAAGTCCGATTTTTTTTTTTTTTTTTTTTTCAGTTTACTTATTTTTTTTGTAACAGCCCTCTTTATTATCATTCCCTGGACCTCCTGTGAAAATTTCAGACATTTTCGCTCAGTAGTTTCTTTGCAAACAGCGTTTCTTTTTCCCAGATTCATACAAATGGTTTTTCTAATTTATTCACTGCCTCCTCTATGTCACAGCTGCTTCGGCTCTGTGTGATTTCATGTTCGGCTCCTGTTCGGCTTTTTCGAAGGTTAATCCAGATGTTTTTGCTTGTTTTCAGCGTGCATTCGGTTAGTTTTCGTCAGGTTTGCGGCAGCTTTTCCCTGCAATTCGGGGACCCTGTGCTGTTTGCTGAATACACCGCAGGGTCACCGAAATGCAATCGGCAAAAGGAACCGAATTGAAGAGAACGAAAAGTCACCGAACGTGCGGTGACTTTTCGAATCTCTTTGGATAACCCTGAAAATATCACACAATGGATGCACCCAGTGACACATATAGAGGAAAATATCAGACAATGGATGCACCCAGTGACACATATAGAGGAAAATATCACACAATGGATGCACCCAGTGACACATATAGAGGAAAATATCACACAATGGATGCACCTAGTGACACATATAGAGGAAAATATCACACAATGGATGCACCCAGTGACACATATAGAGGAAAATATCAGACAATGGATGCACCCAGTGACACATATAGAGGAAAATATCACACAATGGATGCACCCAGTGACACATATAGAGGAAAATATCACACAATGGATGTGCCCAGTGACACATATAGAGGAAAATATCACACAATGGATGCACCCAGTGACACATATAGAGGAAAATATCACACAATGGATGCACCCAGTGAAACATATAGAGGAAAATATCACACAATGGATGCGCCCAGTGACACATATAGAGGTAAATAATTTCTTAACTAAACATATAAGAGAAAAACAAAACACATGTAAGATATCAGCAACATCAAATACATAAAATAAGGACATTGTATTTTTTTGGTGGCCCTTTAGCCCCTTCGCTGCTGAGCCATTTCACGTCTGTGTGCTGAGCTAATTTTTAACGTTTGTGATATCGTGTTTAAATGCGATTTGAAGTCACGTTTTATTATACGACCCAGACAAGTTAAATATCCTTTTTTCGGGAAACACTGCAGATTTATAATACTGTATATCATTATTATATGTATACGTCATGCCCTGCCTGAATGCTATAACAAAAAATGCAATAAAATTAGAATTTCCAACCATCTACAGGGAGTAAAAAATTTTTTTCCACATATTATGATCCGAGCCTTTGCGGTTATATATTATATGGGGTAAGCTTGTTAAAAAAAATTACAACTGGTAACCTATTCTAATTAAGTGATTTTAGCTAAAAAAAAATTGTTAGTGCAGCATCATTGTTCACATTATAATTGAATTGTGAACAATAGTGCTGCATTAATAACATAGAAAAAAAACTGTTTTTATTTATTTTTAAAAAAAATAATAATTTTAAATATTATTATTCTTTTCTTTTATTTTGTTTTTACTTCTCGCGAGATCCAGCAGGTCGGCATAGTGATTTACAGAGGGAGACTGGGGGGAATTTTTTCCCCCAGTCTGTTTAGCTCCCGGCGGCAAGAAGAGGCGGATGGAGCTGCCGTTCTCTCTGCGGGATGGGAGGTGAGTATGTGATTTTTTTGGGGAGTGGTTTCAGCTGGTGCTGACGGATTCCTCAGATTCATGCGGAATCAGTTAGCACCAGGTCCTAGCTGTGAGTAACTTTTCAGTAACCGCAGCAGGACGGTATCTAGCGTTAGGACTTTGTAATCCTAACGCTAATTAACACTTTGCGCTCCCATGTTAAGTATAGAGAGCGCAAAGTACAGTAACCTCGCGCTGAAAAGTGCAAGATCCGATTCTCTACCGTTTTTTTAACCCGTTAGCGTTGCGAGCGAACATTAGCGTTAGGAATTTAATAGTGCCCTTTGGAGTTCCTAAATTTACCGGAGTTCTGGTTAAGATTACACCAGGCCTGGAATACAGCCTCTAGCTGGTTGTTCATACTTATCTTACGAATCGTAACCATAAGCAGCGGCGCAGTATATTCACTTTAAAGGGATACTCCAGGCAATATGACCACCTCAACTTTTTAAGGTGGTCATATTGCCTGAAGTATCCAATTTTTTTCCCCAGCCTTCTATCTTTTCCTGATCGGCTGATATTGCTGAGAGAAGCGGTGGACTTTACTCCACCCTCCCAGCTGTCAATCAGCCGATCGAGTTTCAAGGTCCCCGCGTTTTGGAACTCTCGGCAAAGCTGGGACGTCATCGCGCTAGAAACGCGATGACGTCCCACCACTCCGGCAGAGTCGCGGGAACGCGCAGGAGAAGGAGCCGAAGCCGCTGCCTCCTCCTCCTTCTCCTCTGCCAAAGAGTTTCTAGACGAGCAGGCGGCGTGAACTTCAGCTCACCTCGCCGCTCGTGAACGTGCGCTGCTCCGCGCATGCGCGGTTGAATGAGCAGGATTCCGGGAGGAAGCCTGCTGATTTGCTGATTGGCTGGTTTACGTGATAGGCGCGCATGCGCGCTTTGCACGTAAACCTGTAGCCAAGTTCCAAGTTTCCACGACGGGAGCGGAAGAGGAGGGAGGTGAGTAAAAAAAAAAAACGTCGTTGGAAAAGTGTCGTTTTTAGGGTAAGTATTACATTAAAAATATATATGTATATATACTGAATGACTAGTTAGGGCAATAGCTTTAATATAATGTAAAAAAGGGGGGGGGTGATTTTCAGACTGGAGTGCTCCTTTAACTATGTAAATGGAATTTCCTGAAATGACCACACAGTGGCAGCAAACGACACATCTCTTCTCTTTCACTGTAACATCCAGTGCCCTCTGGTTCTGTCTTATAATTAATAAGCATGATGAACAAATACAGGGTTATTCAAAGAGATCCGACTGGCTGCCGAAAGGGAACCGAACACTGAAAATCAGCGTTCGGTTACCTTTCAGGGCCATTCTGCTATTCAGAGAGCAGGCAATTCGCCAAATCCTGGCGAATTGCCTGCACATACGGTGCCTGTTCGGTGCCTGTTCGAGGGCAGTGAATTCCCCATAGAGAAGTAATGCTTCGTCTATTCAGAGAACACAAACCAGCAGTGAAAAGTTGCCGAATTGCCCTGCTGTTCAGTGGTCTAATACGACAGGTTTATTCAGGCGAATTCCATAGGCTTCAATGTTAAAAATATTCCCATTTTAATTCAATATCTAATAAACCGTTCATTATAAAATTCTGCAGTAAAGAGTCTCTTTATTTATAGATTTTTTGGGATATTTTAAGCATTTTTCGGGATTTTTTTGCCAAAAATAGTTTTCTGATTTTTTTTTTTTTTTATTTATTTTTTAATCGTTTGTTCTTTTTTCTGTAACAGCCCTTTTTATTATCATTCATTGGATCATATGTAAATTTCAGACATTTTCGCTCATTAGTTTCTTTGCAAACAGCGTTTCACTTTTCAATCATTCAAGCAAACTGTTTTTTTTTTCTTCACTCCATTCGTCTGCGGTGTCGGCTTTTTCCGGCAGCTGCACTGTGTGTAATCGACTCCTGCTCGGGTTTTTACGGCGTTTTCGGCGGGGTTAATCAAGATATTTTTGTGGGTTTTTGGTGAGCATTCGCCAGGTTTTGCGGTGAGTTTTTGGCGGGTTTGTGGTGACCTTTCCCTGCAATTCGGGGACCCTGTACTGCTTGCTGAATACACCGCAGGGTCGCGAAAATGGGATCGCCAAATCGAACCGAATTGAGGAGAACGAAAAGTCACCGAACGTGCGGTGACTTTTCGATTCTCTTTGAATTACCCTGGTAATAAAATTGTCTGTAAAACAGAATTGACTATCTTAATTTTTTCTAAAAAAGCATAAAAACAATTATGTCTTACAGTCTGCCACATTTTTCTCGTTGAGTTTTAGCAAAAATAAATGAAAGAGGGTGCTTATAGAGCCATTGGGGCCAACCACCAATGATACTTTCATCAACAAAAAATGGCACTGGGCACTCCAAGAGAACATTGTGGCATTTATTGAGAGCCCTCAACGTTTCGGTCAGGTGGATCTTCTTCAAGCTTGGGCAAAATGTTGCGTGTCCTCCATTAAGCCACACAATCTTCTCTTGGAGTACCTGGTGCCGTTATTGTTTGACGAAGGGATCGTTGGTGGTTGACCGCACTGGCTCCATGAACATTTATTTGAAAAACTGGTTTTACGCTAATGTCAGACGAGCGCATTCTGAGCACACTGTGAGTCCATGCACAACTGATGTACTTTCTGACTGATGATACTGTAGACACCACATGGTCCATTTTTTTCGACTGATGTTTTTTTTGACTGATGTAGACGGGAAATAAAATTAATATGTAAAATGAAAAAAATTGATACATGATATGAAAAACCATTTTGTCCATCAAAAATGCAGTCCGTCCGACTACGTTCCATCATTCACACACAAAGCTACGCGGACATGGCGCACTCTGTGCTTCCGTCCTAGCAGTTTGACGTTCTTGACTAAATTGCGTCCGGTGCTGCGTTCGTTATGCAACCGCACTTCTGTGCGGACGTACTTCGTGTGTGGGTCTCTATTGATCATAATTTTATGCTAAGACGGATGTTAAAATGTGCGGCAACACGGACGTGAACACTGCGCTCGTCTGACACAGCCCAAGTCTGGAAGAGGAAATCACATTCTTGTAAGGTCTTCTCTCCCATGTCATCCATTCTTAATGTCTCTATGCTAATTTCATTCAGATCATCAACTTCTGCCATTGTGTCCATGGTTATATTAGCTGAGAGCAGCATCCCCCCTCCCAATGGCGCCTTAGGCATTGCTGTATTTTATTAGTTAAATTAGTGTAGCGCTCACTCCCGGAGGAGCCGCTGAATTTAACCTCGGGTTAGTCTCACCGCACTAGGGAATAATTATACACCAGCACTGTTGTGGATTTTATAGATTATATACTTTACTGATCCCAATAAAGTGGCATATATAATGTAAACACGGTATATGAACGACAGTACTTCGTAATGCGGGAAAAACACGCGGCGGCAAAAAGGAAAGTTTAACCCCTTCGTTTTTGGAATGTATGTCCCGCGAAAGTAATGTCTCAAAAAGGTGTGTGTGTGTGTGTGTGTGAACTTAGGTACCCGGGTACTATATCCAACTGGCCAGTGAATGGAATGAGCGAATCTTCGAATAGTCACGTTGGGGCCCTGTAGGTTTAAAAAATAATGCAGCGTGCTTCGTTAAACTTGAGACTGGGGCCTTCCAGGCTTCTCACCCATCTGTTAGACAATCTGTTCCGCTGCCCGATCAAGGATGTCTCTCCGCTGGATTACACTGGAACTCTGTGCCACCGGATCCGCTTCTCCTGCTTGTCTGATCTCCGCAACGAGGACTATGGACAACCGCCTGCACTCCCAGTGGATCATCGCAGTCTCCTTACTCGGGGTCCAAACCGCAACTCTGTCTCTGTGCAAAACCTCTCAGCGATCTCTCAATAGGTCTCCGCCAAGTCACTGTCTCTGATCCGCAGCACCCGCTAGGCCGCGCCTGCTCTCCGGCCTGGTCTCGATTCCTGACAGTCTCACGTGCATTTCTACCTTTCGTCGCTCGGCTCACACTGGCTCTCCTTCGCACGAGGCAGCGGATGTCCTTCTCTCTCTCCCACCCACTTCCTGTCTCTCTCGCAAAGCACAATGGAATTTGTAGTTCTGTCTGTGTCCAGTATAGTTCATATCGCGCCTGTCTCCCTCTGGTGGCCAAACCAAGTAAATGCAGCAACATATCTTAAACAGCGCTACACTCTCCCCCCTTGAATTCTTGGGTCTCTCCAAGGAAGTGTAACATTTACATGACATTCCAGCATTTACATTAAGCAATATATTCTGGTTCAGCAGCAAACATACAATGGATCAGGTATACATCCTCAAGTTGACTCATACTCCTGACTACCTCAGCTAGCATAGCAGACACTTCAGGCAACCTTCGCACTGTGGTAACAGCTTCTTCAGTGCTATGTCCTGGTGAATCGTAGGTGAGTCTCTGAGGAGGTCGGATTGAACGTTTAGACTCTGGTTCAATCATCTCCTCTTCGGGTGGGAATGCCACATTTTCGGGCTCAATTCTTTCATCTACAACCGGAGCAGACATCTCTTCTGAATATGAGCCTTCCAGTGAAGGCATAGAACTATAATCTAAAGACTCGTTTTCGGGAACTACAGGGATTTCCAAAGTCTCGGAAACTACCAATTGGAATTCAGGAGCCTCAGGCCTCAGGTTACTTTCCCACCGTTCAGAAACTGGAATGACCTCTTCGGGCTCAGGCGAGTGCACCCAGTCCAGACAAAAACTTCCTTCCTCACTATCCCCTTCACTCTCTTCAACAACCCGTGTCTGCTGAGACCGAGTAACGGGAGTCAAACGTGGAACAGGCGGGTCCGGCAAAGAAAGTTCGTCTCCAACTGGTATCCTTACAGCTTCCCTCAAAGGTAACAGATGATTTCGGTGCCAGTTTTTAAGAGGCCCAGCCTTTCCATCCGGTCGGATTTGGTAAACTGGCAGACGCGGCAGTTGCTTGCAGACAACGTAGACTTGAGAACTCCATCTATCCGCCAACTTATGCCTTGCAGAAACACCCAAGTTCTTCAACAAAACCCTATCACCGGGTTGTAGATCCTGTATCTGAACTCTCAAGTCATAGTTTCACTTATTCCTCTGTTCTCTGTTTCCTGAGGTCAAACAGGCCTGTTCAAACGCAGAAGCCAAATTTTTCCGAGGTTTATCCACATAATTTTTATGAGAGGCCACAGATGGCTGATCAAGAGATAACCCAAATGCCAAGTCAACAGGCAGTCGAGCTTCTCTTCCGAGCATGAGGCGGTAAGGCGAGTATCCAGTAGCGTCACTCTCCGTACTGTTATACGCATGCACCGGCGTAGCTATGTGACGACTCCAATTCTGCTTCTCTCGGTTTGACAGTGTCCCCAACATATTTAGCAGCGTGCGATTAAATCTTTCAGGTTGGGCGTCACCTTGAGGGTGATATGGAGTGGTTCGGGTCTTCTGAATTCCTAACAGCTCCAGCAATTGCCCAACAAGCCGGCTCTCAAAGTCTCTGCCCTGATCCGAGTGGATTCTCCTTGGTAGGCCATAATGAACAAAAAACTTCTCCATCAAAACCTTAGCTACTGTAGGAGCACGTTGGTCTTTAGTAGGGAAAGCTTGGGCATAACGTGTGAAATGATCAGTCACTACTAGAATATTTCCCTGCCCACTAGCATCCGGCTCTAAGCACAGGAAGTCAATGCACACCAAATCCATGGTCCTTGACTTTGTAGGTGGCTCATTGGAGCAGTTCGAGTGGGTAGGGTCTTCCTCTGGATACACCTCAGACACGAATGGCAGTAACTTTCAACTTCAGATCTCATACAGGGCCAATAAAATCTGTCTCGCACTAACTTAAAAGTTCTCTCTGCACCCAAATGCCCATGGTCATCGTGTAATGATCTCCGCACACCCTCTCTGTGTTTGGTGGGAAGGAACAACTGTTGTGTCTCTTCAGCATTGTTCGAGGGGCCCCTTCGGTAGACCACCCCATCCAACATCTTCAGCCGTTCCCACTCTTTGTATACCAATCGGGCCCTTTCAGGGGGAATTTGTCAGTAGAATTTCCCTTTGGTTCGTGTTTAGGGCTTTTATTGTTAACGCAATCAGAGGATCTCTAGCCTGATCGGCTCTCAGGTCCTGTTTCGAAAACGTAGGCAGACTTTCATCCCTCAGCTGTGTAGGATTATAATAGAACTCTGGGACGGCCGCAGCCATGACTCCTATAGCTTCTGCTTCAACTACTCCCTTGACCCGGCACTCTGCTCCTTGACACAAGGCTTGTACCCCATCTGGAGTTAGCTGAGTCCATTCTGTAGTGTAGGGTCTTCTTGACAAAGCATCTGCATCCCGATTATTCACTCCAGGGCGATACTTAAGGCTGAACCGAAACCCTGACAGAGCGGCCAACCACCGATGTCCCGTTGCATCCAGTTTCGCCGTAGTAAGGACGTACGTAAAAGGATTGTTTTCAGTCTTTATCACAAATTCGGCTCCTTACAGATAATCTTTCAGCTTGTCTACTACCGCCCACTTCAAGGCTAGGAACTCTAATTTGTGAGTAGGATAGTTCTTCTCCGAAGGCATAAGGCTTCGACTCACATATGCTACAGGCCTCAAAAACCCACCATATTCTTGGTATAGGACTCCCCCTAGACCTTCTCTGCTGGCATCCACATGCAATTCGTACGGCTTATGAGGATCAGCATAAGCCAGGACGGGAGCTCGAGTTAGACTCTCTTTCAGTTTCAGGAAAGCACTTTCGCATTGATTAGTCCATTCTTCTTGGATGGATTCTCGAGCCTTCCTTGGCCCCGGAGCCGACAAACTTTGATCAGAGGCCTTGGGGCCTTCTCCTGCATCTTCCTTCTGTAGGAGCTTGTTCAGGGGTTGAGCGATCTTGGCAAATCCTCCTACGAATCTTCGGTAATATGAGCAGAACCCCAGGAAAGATCTAAGTTCAGTAACATTTCGGGGTCTAGGCCAGGAAGCTACGGCTTCCAACTTTCGGGGATCCGTCGAAATGCCTTCTGCTGAAACAACATGTCCCAAGTACGTAATGGAAGGTAGACAAAATTGACACTTCACCAAAGACTAGACATGTGCACAGCACAAAATTTCGTTTTGAACTAATGAATTAGTCCTAAAATGCAATTTATTTAGTTGCTAAAGAATTTCGTTTTCAGTATTTTTCGTTTTCAGTATTTTTCGTTTTCAGTAGTTTTCGTTTTTAGTATGAAAAACTAATTTCATTCATCCAAAAAACAGTGGATACAATTACTATTGTAGTGGCTCCTCAGAGGGCTGAGATCGCTGCTTGTTACAGTATCTCTCACTCTCAGCACAATGTGTCAGTCAAAGCTGTTACAGTAACTGACTGCTGCTCATCACAGCGCTCAGAGTTTCAGTAAAACTAGTAAATAATATTTTTATAGATAAGAGGTTAGAACAATATTATTTCCTTGTTTTACTGAAACTCTGAGTGCTGTTAGTCAGTTACTGTAACAGCTGAGCCTGATGCATTGTCTGAGAGATAATATAACAAGCAGCAGATCGCTCACAGCCACTGGATTTAAAGGGCTATAAAAAAGAGGCTCCTCTCTGTATAATGTATAGAACATCCTCCTGCATTAATTAATACCCCTCTCTGTATACTGTATACAACATCCACCTGCATTATTTAATACCCGTCTCTGTATAATGTATAGAACATCCTCCTGAATTAATTAATGCCCCTCTCTGTATAGAACATCCTCCTCAATTTATACCTTTCTCTGTATAATATATATAACATCCTCCTGCATTAATACCCCTCTCTGTATAATGTATAGAACATCCTCCTGCATTAATTAATGCCCTCTCTGTATAGAACATCCTACTGCTTTGGCATGTGGAGGGTGCAGAACTTCGGAATGCAATGCTTATCCAGCACAGGAGAGGGAACTTTTTCTTAAACTTTCTATCTCTGTGGGGAGACACAGGATTATAAAAGCCGGGGAGAGGGAAAATATTAACGTAAATCGGTCTGAAAGCTCAGAGAAGAAATGACTGGTGCAAATTTATTTTTATAATAAAATAAAGCAGGGAAAGCATTCAAATAAATCACACTGAAGGTTCATAATGACAGAGTAACTGTAAGAGCTGGATACTAAATGTATCAGATGTAAAAAAAAACTTTATAACAAGCAGCACTGGGAGAGGAGAGGGACTTTATATAAAATGTGTATTATAGATGAGGAAAGGGGATAGTGCTCCTGGATAATATAAAATGTATCAGACCTAAGCCCCTATTATGCAGAGCGGGAGGGGAGATAACACACATTTTATAAAGTCCCTCTCTTCTTCCAGCGCTGCATGTTATAAAGGGTTTTTTACTATCCAGCCCTCCTCTGTCATTAGCTTTCAGTGTGATTTATTTGAATGTTTTCCATCTCCAGCTGCTTTTATCATCTTGTCTGCCTCATAGACATACAAGGCTTAAGTAAAGGTGTCCTCTCCTGTGCTGGCTGTCTGTGCTGCGAGTGATTATTCTGGAGCTTTATCACTGTCAGATTTTCGGTAGGGGTCAGGAAGGACTACACATACAAACCTTTTCTGTAGCTTTGCGATGTTGCGCTCTTCATTTCTGGTCTCCTTCACTCATCAATGTAATATCATAAAAAGGATTGAAACTAAATGTAGTGCATTTTATTTTAGTTTCTTTCGTTTTCTGTACTGAGCAGTTTCATATCTCTTGAGTCATACTAAAACTAAATTTTCCCAAAATTCGTACTAAATCGTTTTAGTACTAAAACTAATGCACATGTCTACCAAAGACAGTTTGAACCCTTCTTCGTGGAGTCGCTTCAAGACCTTTTCCAACCGCTGCTCATGTTCTTCCAGAGTCTTTCCGAAAACACAATAATATCATCGAGATACACCAACACTTCGATCGGGTTCATGTCCCCAACTGTCTTCTCCATTAACCGTTGGAACGTGGCGGGAGCCCCCCCGTAAGGCCTTAAGGCATTCTGTTGAACTCAAAGAACCCCAGTGGGCAGATGAACGCAGTCTTCTCTTTGTCCTAAGGATGCATTGGTATCTGATGATACCCACTTCGCAGGTTTAGTACACTAAACCATTTTGCTCCAGACAAACACTGTAAGGCATCTTCTATCCGAGGAGTGGCATTTTGATCCGGAATGGTTCTCTGATTTAGCGTGCGATAGTCTATACATAGACGGATAGAACCATTCTTCTTCCGAACCATCACTATTGGAGAGGCGTACGGACTCCTGGACTCTTTAATCACCTTAGTCCTCTGTAGTTCATTCAGCTGTTCTCGTAGATCATCCAAGTCTCCCAGCGGAACTCGTCTTGACCTTACTCGAAACGACTTATCTTCCTATAGTCGAATGCGATGCTCAGTACTCTTAGCTAAACCCACGTCGAACTCATCCTTCGAGAACAAGTCCCTCCACTTTAGGATCTGGGACTGAAGACGTTTCTTCCATTCAGGTGAAATAGGAGCGTCCTTGGGATAGAACCTTTCCGCTGGAATCTCTTTATTCACTCCCCCCCCTAAATCGGTAGGGGAGAGAGGCGTAGCGGATGCTACTTGCCCCATGGGCATTCATGCTTTCAGGATCACTGGAGAATCAGACACATTACACACGCTAACTGAGACTGTTCCTCGTGTCCGTTTCAAAGCTCTAGTGGAGATTATTTCAGGGATTACTTCTACTCCGGCTTCACTACCATAATTGAGATCAGTTTCCAGTACCACATAGGGACCCGGTTGTGATCCGTTCAACTTGACTGAAGCCCGGAAACTTGCCACTTCTGATTGCAGAACCTTCTCTGTTCCTCCCAATCTCCACAGGCGCCCCACTTCGGCAGGTGCCTTCTGTTCTTCGACCATTCGCTGATAGACCGGACGTAACATTGGGTGTACTCCCCTGGTAGAACCTTCTTCCATTACTATAGGAGTCAGAAGACGTCACACCAGATTATTATTCGTCCCCACTATCATAGAACTTCTGTTGGCCCCTGAAGGCCGAGGGCACACAATGGCCAATGCATCACAACCTCCAGACTGTCCGATGACTTCGGATCCGATTTCTAACTTCACCTGTAGATATCCGTCATAGGGGAGCTTTTCAGTTCCGATACCCCAAATCTCAAGGTCCTTTAATTTCTGTAGAGGTATGTGCTTCAAGTGTTTCTCGTAGAAGTCTCAATAGATCAACGTCACTTGAGCCCCTGAGTCTAACAGAGCTTTAGTGTAGACTCCCTCCACTTGGATTGGAACGATGGGAGAAGGACCTATCAGCTGGTCAGGAAACTTTGTCGTAGCCGCAGGAGGTTTAGACCCAGTTCGCTGTACCCTGGCCTTCTTCTTGACCCGTGTAGGTTTTGGGTGTGCATTGCTTCCCCATAACATAGGACCGGACACTAAGGGAGTAACTATTTTGGTCCTGGTAGGCTCAGCAGTTGGCAAACCTCTGGGCCCTCTCGGCCGTTCGGTTCTGGCTTTAATTTTGGAGCGGTTTTCAACCATTGGGCACCTAGTTTGTTCCTTCAGTTGGGCCCTCTGGCGTTTTTCCCGCCTGTGAGGTAGATAGCAGCCCCTCCAATGCTTTTAGGAACTCTTCTACTCTATTTCCTTCAGGCCTTTGCATTGTGCTTGGAAATGACCTATTTCACCAAAGTTGAAACATCTCTTCTTTGAAGACGCACTTGTTCGTGGTGACTCGGTTGAAAGACCCAGGCCAGACGCCATAGCAACTCCCGCTGTCCCCATATCAGTGAGGAACTTCTGCATATCGGTCTGTGTCTCTGCCACCTTCAAAAGTACTCGGCACAGGTCAGTGTGCGCTTGTTTCAGCTCAGCTTGAACTTCTTGTACCTTCTTAACCGTCCTGTGTAGCTCACTATTTGCAGGAAGGGTTGGCTCTTTGGCAGTACTCTCTGTGGATATAGGAACTAACAGATGCTCTTGTCCGTCAACTTCAGATCCATAGGCGTCCAACGAATCATCTTCAGTTTGCAGATATTTGTTATGTCTTACTGGTTGTGCGTAAGCTCTTTCTCCTCTCCTTAAAGACTTTTCTTCTAGCAGAGCCTCTTCCTCTCTAACAGCTCGAATTGGTTCCAGGTATTTCAATTATTGGTTACCTTCTCTGGTTCTTAGTTGTAACATCACAGGATCTAGAGGTTGAGCGCCCCTCAATATCTGCTGCATTCGGATTTTATCTATTGTGGCCGGTTCGGCCCCTTTCTTAAGAAGTATCTGGTGCAGAATCTTATCTAGGTGCCTCATATATTCAGTCATCTTCTCACCTTTTCGCTGGTAAGTATGTTCGTACGGGTACGTGAGCTCAGCAGCCTTTTCTGTTCGCCCAAAGACTTCCTGTAATGCGTTTAGGTAATCTAAGGCAGTGCAGTCTTGCTTACTCAATTTCAGGTTTCTGACAGCCTCTGACGCAGGTCCCTTTAAGCTCTCAGTAATTCTTTGCTTCTTCTGCGCTTCAGGGACGTCCCACTCATCCAGAGCCTGCATCGCCTGTTCTACCCATTCTTCAAAGGTTTCTTCTCCCGAAAGAGTTGGTACGTTTCCTGTAAAATTCCTCAACCGTCGATAACCAAAGTTAGTGTGTGGAGGGCTTGTTCTTTGACATTTAGCCAGCAAATCTCCAATAGCCACTATGAATTCAGGCCCGATCATGGCCAGCGGACTGGGCGCGGGAACACTCGCGGGATCACCACGTGGCGCACTTAATAAAGTGGCATAAATAATGTAAACACGGTATATGAACGACAGTACTTCGTAATGCGGGAAAAACACGCGACGGCAAAAAGGAAAGTTTAACCCCTTTGTTTCTGGAATGTATGTCCCGCGAAAGTAATGTCTCAAAAAGGTGTGTGTGTGTGTGTGAACTCAGGTACCCGGGTACTATATTCAACTGGCCAGTGAATGGAATGAGCGAATCTTCGACTAGTCACATTGGGGCCCTGTAGATTTAAACAATAATGCAGCGTGCTTCGTTAAACTTGAGACTGGGGCCTTCCAGGCCTCTCACACATCCGTTAGACAATCTGTTCCGCTGCCCAATCAAGGATGTCTCTCCGCTGGATTACACTGGAACTCTGTGCCACCGGATCCGCTTCTCCTGCTTGTCTGATCTCCGCAACGAGGACTACGGCCTACCGCCTGCACTCCCAGTGGATCATCGCGGTCTCCTTACTCGGGGTCCAAACCGGAACTCTGTCTCTGTGCAAAACCTCTCAGCGATCTCTCAATAGGTCTCCGCCAAGTCACTGTCTCTGATCCGCAGCACCCGCTAGGCGCAGCACCCGCTAGGCCGCGCCTGCTCTCCGGCCTGGTCTCGATTCCTGACAGTCTCACGTGCGTCTCTACCTTTCGTCGCTCGGCTCACACTGGCTCTCCTTCGCACGTGGCTGCGGATGTCCTTCTCTCTCTCCCACCCACTTCCTGTCTCTCTCACAAAGCACGATGGAATTTGTAGCTCTGTTTGTGTCCAGTATAGTTCATATCGTGCCTGTCTCCCTCTGGTGGCCAAACCAAGTAAATGCAACAACATATCTTAAAACAGTGCTACATTAGTATTAATTAGTATTACTTAATTAGTATCGCGACGGAGTACAGATTCTGGCCCAAACCCACCCAGTCAATAGCCTGTGCTCTTTGTACGGTGAAAGAGACAGGCAGGTAACCGTTAATGAATCATATGAGCCAAATAAATAAGGTGCAAGGAGGGACTTGAAGAGTAATGGAAGATGACACCTGGTGTTCCCCTCTCCTCTTCAAGTGAGCCATTCCTTAACCATACTCCATTTTAATATCCAGACATGACACAAGGGTACCATGCAAACAGAGCTTGAGCATCAGGCTGTCTGAATATGTTAGAGCAGCAATGTTTGGCAAATCAAACCTTTCATAGGCCTAAAGCATTTTATATGAGGGCGGGGGTGGAAAGGGCAGCAGTGACACACACAGTAATGATATCATCAATAATAACAGTAACATGAACATAGGCAATAATGATATTAACAATAGACATGTGCGCAATGAAAAAATTTGTTCAGTTTTTTAAATTCGTTTCGATGCATTCGTTATGTTACCGTTATTCAAATTTTGGATCAGTTATTTCGGGTGATTAGTAATTTGTATTTCAAATCAATTCATTATTTCGTTTTAAGTCGTCTTTTCGTTTTTATTCATAATTTCAAAATAGTGAAACAAATGAAGTAATAACTGTAGATTAGGGTTAAAAAATTAGGGTTAAAAGATACGTAATACATCTGTCCTTGGTGCTGAAATATGTTTCAGCACCAAGGACAGCAGCACTGTGTGGCTCTAGAGCAAAAAAAAAAAATCGACCTGTCCTTGGTGCTGAACTATGTTTTAGCACCAAGGACAGCAGCACCATGGGGCTCCGGAGCAAAAAATCCCCTGTCCTTGGTGCTGAAATAAGTTTCAGCACCAAGGACAGCACCCGCCACATGCAGCCAGACTGAAGGAAAGAAAAAGTCTAGTCTTTTTAAAATAATTGGGAATTTAAAAATTTCACCTAAAAAATACAAAAAAAACCCCAATAAATAAAAAGTTTTTTTTACCGCAAATGAAAAGAATAAATGGTTGAATAAATAGAGAAAAACAGTGATTTTTTTTTGATATTGAAACCTATGGGATTCGCTTGTTTCAACCTGTCGAACGAACCACTGTAAATCAGGGCATTTTACTGACATTTCGGTGCTGTTCGGCATTCTCTGAATAGATTAACTGTCTATGGGGAATTTCACTGACGCCAAATCGCACTGAACGGCACCATGGCAATGTCCATGGCCTGTGGTGGGGAATACAACAGATTCAAAACAGTGATTTTCCGAATACGGTGCAATTTCATGGCCATTCGGCTATTCAAAAAGCTGTCAGTTCGCCAAATATTGGTAAATTGCAACCAAGTTATGGTGTTATTCGACGGCAGTGAAATCCCCATAGATGAGCAATGGTTAATCGATTCAGAGACACCAAACAGCAGAGAAATGTCCGTGAATTGCCCTGCTGTTCGGTGTTTTCATTCATATTTCGGATTTAATTCAATATCTATTAAACCATTTATTATTTTAATTTAGCCTTTTTTTATGCATTTTTGGGATTTTTTCGTCAAAATGTTTTTTCTGATTTTCTTTTTTAAATAACCTTATTTTTTTCTGTAACAGACTTTTTTATTATTATTAATTGGACCTTATGTGTAATTTTCAGGCATTTTTTGTGCAGTAGCTTTTTGCAAACAGCTTTAAAATGTTGCGTTGTTTCTTCTCTTTCTTTTTTTCCGGCGGCTGGTCGGCATTCTGTTCGGCGGATTGTAGGCTTTTTTTCGCATGCATTCGGGGGTTTTCGAAGTGGATCGTCGGATGCGTTCAGCATTTTTTTGGTGGTTTTTGTTCCTTTCGTGGGTTTCTCGGATGCGATCGGCGTCTTTTTCCTGCACTTCGGGGACCCTGCGGTGAATGCTGAATTCACCGCAGGGTCGGGAATTTGATTCCCCGAAGTGCGTGGAATGAAAGAATAACCCTGTTCGACATAGGAGAGGGTAGGGGAATAAAATGATGTGTCGGACCCTCAGGACCCACAGACCCACGTCTCCCAATACTATTGACAAGCCCAGGTACCACCAGTTGCAAGTGACTATCGTCACGCATGCGCTTTTCTGGTTGGTCAGCGGCCAGTTCAGGTCCGAGTTCCAGTGCCCAGGCATCTTCAAAGCAGCCTCACATGTTCCATCTGAAAGTCTGAACATTTTCAGGAAGTTATTCATTAAATTCTTTTTTTGAATCCGATACATAATCCTAACTGGCAGCCTTGAAATTCTTCTTGACAGTCGCAGCCCTGACAACACAATTTTACACTCCAGCCTCGAGGAAGATGTTCGAGGAAAAGAAAAAGGGAAATGGATTAAGAGTTTGGCTTCTCGGTCGATTGGTTTTGAATTTTACATCTTTGCATGAAGTCCATTATTTATTTTTTTATTTCCAAAATGCAATTCCCCTGGATTTTTTAATACCTTGAACTGTGTTTGCTCCGTATGGATATTAGATTTCTCCTCCTCGTATATTATCCCCGTAATAAGTCACGCTGCTGTAACGCGCCATTGCTTGGAATCGGCTTCCAGTGCAGCGGTGTTGAATGGAAATTGTGCAGTACATTGGTCACATTACAATAACGGCATGATTCTGACCCAAGCTATATAATATTGCATGGGTCACATTATAATTATTATTTTTTTATTTATTAAGGGCCAACACATTCCGCAGCGCTGTACAAAGGTGTAATGGGTAAAGACAGGACAATTCTACAATACATACAGGAGGCAGATCAGTATTCCTGCCAGCAGATACAGGAGGACACGGCCAAAGGCAGGGCTGGTGTAAGGATTTTGAGTATATACATGCATTTTTCTGCTACCCATAGATGAGACATGTTGTGTAGGTATGTGGGATTGACTGTGTGTGTTGATAGGTAGGATCATATGTGTGCTGTCTGCTTTGAATATTGTTGTGTGAGGGATGTCTGTGTGACATGGGAGTAAATGCGGCTAACTAGGATGGAAATGAGTGACAAAGTGAGATGGAGCATGTGGGATGGGAGTGGGTAAGTGGTTGACTTGAGAGAGATGAGAGTGAGCATGTGAGTATTTGAGTGAGACTGTAGCTTACTGATATGAGAGTGTAAAGTTGGCTGAGTGGGATGGGAGGGAGGTTGTGCTGACTGGGACGGGAGAGTGTATAGTTAGCTGAGTGATAGGGATGTACGTTTCGGGTTTCGGAATTTCGGAATTTTCACGAAATTTCACAATTCGTGCATTCGGATTCGGATGATTTTCTGAAAATTTTCAGATCCGAAAACTGCAGATCAGAACAAATTTCCGAGCCGAAACGAAAACTTTTCGGAATTTTTGAATGGACTAGAAATGTGTAAAATCGAAATTCATTTTCATTACATTCCTGATTTCGGTTCCATTTCAGTAATTTCAGACATTGTATTTTTCGGTTATATCGCTGATTCTGTCATTTTGTATCATTCCCATCTCAATGTATCCTTCCTGGAAAACCAGAGAAATCTCAATGTATCCTTCTTGTAAAACATGAGAAATCTCAATGTATCCTTCTTGTAAAACATGAGAAATCTCAATGTATCCTTCCCGGGAAACCAGAGAAATCTCAATATATCCTTCCCGGGAAACCAGAGAAATCTCAATGTATCCTTCTTGTAAAACATGAGAAATCTCAATGTATCCTTCCCAGGAAACCAGAGAAATCTCAATATATCCTTCCGGGAAACCAGAGAAATCTCAATGTATTCTTCTTGTAAAACATGAGAAATCTCAATGTATCCTTCCTGGGAAACCAGAGAAATCTCAATGTATCCTTCTTGTAAAACATGAGAAATCTCAATGTATCCTTCTTGTAAAACATGAGAAATCTCAATGTATCCTTCCCAGGAAACCAGAGAAATCTCAATGTATCCTTCCCGGGAAACCAGAGAAATCTCAATGTATCCTTCTTGTAAAACCAGAGAACTCTCAATGTATCCTTCCCGGGAAACCAGAGAAATCTCAATCTATCCTTCTTGTAAAACATACCATTCTGCCATTGAGATTTCTTATCAGCAGAATTATCGTATCGACAGAAATATCGGATCCGAAAAACCATTAGTTTACGTCAAAACGAATAGACACTTTGAAACGAGGAGAACAGATGTTCCGAAAAACACAAAAATTTCCGAAATCACGAAAAAAAATTCAATACGAAAAACGAACCGAAATGAACCAAACCGAAACGGAAATCAGCCGAAATGAGCCGAAACGAAAATTTACAAAAAACGAACAAACCGAATCGAACCGAAAAAAAAATCAGTGCACCAAGTCTACTGAGTGAGATGGGAGTAATTAGCTGGCTGAGTGGGATGGAAGTGACTATTTGACTGGCTGAGATGGGAGCTGTAACGTTTGGACCCAAACCCACATGTAGAATGCTCCCCTCACAGTCAGTATCCTGAAGGAGTACGGATTCTGGCCCAAATCCACCCAGTCAATAGCCGGAGCTTCTTGCAGGGTGAAAACAGAACTGGGAATGACTTTATTCAGGGTTTACAATTGGAAAAACACACACAGGGGGAATGTACAGAATACAAAGGTAAAAAACACAACCCAGCATTTCCATATTGAGTAGCCTCCCCCTCCCACACACATGCCCTGGCAAGACAAAGGCTGAGGAAGGAGCAGTGAGATATGGGTTAAGCCAGATCCTGGTGGGTTTGATGGCATAATGGGAAATAAAGGAATCAATAACTTACAGATACTCATAAGGGAAACAACACAGTGTATACAACACGACACTACAATAAATACATAAGGGAATAATAATACAACACAGACATTTAGGTATAGGGCACAGAAAACACAAACACCCTGTACCTAGAATTGTAGGTACAGGGTGACTTAAAACATAGAGGGCTGGAAGAAAAATACAACACATCAGGCCTGCACCTCCCAAACGCATCTTTAGGTCCATGCACTGTCACAAGAGCTTGTAAAGTTTGCTGAGTGAGATGGCAGTAAGTATGTGGGTGGATGATATGGGAGAGTGCATAGTTGGCGGAGTGAGTTTGGAGCTGGCTGAGATGGGAGAACATGTAGAATTAGCTGAGTGAGATGGGAGTGAGTATGTGGGTGGATGATACGGGAAGGAAGAGAGTGTGTGGTTGGCTGAATGAGATGGTGACCGTCCAGTCCAGTGGAGTCAGTCCTCCCTCCATAACTCTCCTGCAGTGTGTCTGGCAGTTTGGCTGCTTTGTTCAGTGATATTCACCATGCATCATTAACAGGTGTTACATTATAACAGAGGGAGCTTCCTCCTGCAGAGATACATTGTAGTATATAAATTTAAAGGCATATGCGGGTTAATAATATAGTGTTAGCGACACATTTTAACATGAAGTGTAAAACACACAACTGTCAATGAATTATTAATATGTTATTAGTATGTATTTTTTTTTGTTTTAAAAATAACAAATACAACGTTTTAACGTGTTCATCTCCTTGAAACCTGTTGGCAAACTCCAATATCATTGGTATGTCACTCCTCATGGAAAACTGTTTTGTTAGCCAAAAAACAGAAATGCGTGTTGGAGGTGCCATATTGTGTCAGGCACAGTGCTTCCTGTCTGGTGGATGTGTCCTTTCTTAGCATCATTGTGGTCCCAAGTGTCTACCCTAGTGTCAGAGGCTTTGAGGGCAGATTTTCCCTTATTGCAGGATAATGTATTTACTAGGAATAATTGCGTACACAATCAAAAAAACTCAGAAACAATGTTTTGTATTAATGTTTCTTTAAACATACATTGCTGGCAAAAAAATGAAATCATTAGAGGTTTCATCGGTTCCAGAACTGGAATCTTATGTTTCATACGACATCCTTTCAGTCAAAAATTTACATTTTACATCTCCTAAATTAATCCCCTGGATACTACGGAATACATTTTTAATTAATTGGCTATTTGATGCTAAGGATCTCTGCCAGACTACGCTCTGGTTAATTCGCGGTTTGCTCCCTCAACATTGCATGGAGTTTCATGTGTATCTGAACCAGCAGCGGCGATATAATCCAGCGGCTCAAAAATATTCCAGCTCGGTACAGCAACTTGTTCGGAACAGAGCCCGTACTGGCAATCGGCAAATGGAAAAGGCTTGTGCCGGGGCTATCAAACTCCGTCCCCCCCAGATGTTTCGAACTACAACTCTCATTGATTCCTTGTCTATCTATTGCATTGAAGGAATTTTGGGAATTGTAGGCATTAACATCTGGGGGACCATGAGCTTGACATGGAATTTTTCCATTTGCAAGATGCCATTAATGGCTCCGTCGAAATGTAGCCCCATATCTACAGACTTTGACATTCACTCCTGCGTTCTCTTTTCTTCAGTCTGGCTACGTTTGGCAGGTGCCGTCCTTGGTGCTGAAACATTTCAGCACCAAGGACAGGGGAATTTTTTGCTCTAGAGCCACACGGTGCTGCTGTCCTTGGTGCTAAAGCATATTTCAGCAGCAAAGGCAGGTGAATTTTTTGTTCTAGAGCCACACGATGCTGCTATCCTTGGTGCTGAAACATATTTCAGCACCAAGGACAGAGGTATTACTTATCTACAGTTATTACTTCATTTGTTTCACTATTCCGAAAATACGAATCAAAACGAAATAATGAAATGATACAAAATACAAATTACTAATCTCTCTTACTAACTAATTGATCCGAAATACGAATAACGGTAACGTAACGAATGCACCGAAACAAATTGAAAAACAGAACAAATTTTTTCATTCAGAAATACACTCTCCCGTCTCAATCAGGCACAACCTAACTCCCATCCCACTAAGCCGACTTTACACTCTCATATCAGTAAGCCACAGACTCGCTCAATCACTCACATTCTCACACACTATAGAATGAGGAGAGTTTAAAACAATGAAGATTTGGATATTTGGCATCAACTTTTTATTAAATTGCTGTACGGCACATTAAAAGTATCTTCTCCTTCCTCTCTTTAAAGATGATGCTAGGCTTCCTCTAGTTTCTCGCACAAAGCACTGGACGTTTCACACTCGGAAGTTGCAGAGACATTGTATTCTGACCGAAGTCAGCAATCTTTCCCGTGTTATCACTGACCATTATTCACGTTAACACTGTTTCAAAACATTGCTGATCTGGGATCTGCACGCGGCGATCATCCGAGACACAATCAGTCACTCGGCATATAACGCACCCCGTCGTTTCCCTCCATGCTCCGTCTCTATCGCGGTATTGATTACAGACCCGAAACAAACTTACAACAAGGGCGACCGATGATCATTTGTTCAGCAGGACAATTACCAGAATCAGCTGCCTTCATCCAGTTTCCCAATGCCCAGGGAGATGGCAATTACTGTCAAGAAACACAGATCGGCATCTTGTACGTAACAATACTCCACTGTCTGTTGCCGACTGAACGTTTTTACATAAATATCCATGATCCCATTTGACTGGGAGCGTTGCATATTAAGCCTCGCTGCGCAGTTTTGTCTTTCTTAATAACGCTGGCCAGGATTCCGCCTTACAATAATGGCTTTCTTTCATTCTCCTCGGACAAATCAATAAGCAGATTTGCTTTAC
Organism: Leptobrachium leishanense; assembly: GCA_009667805.1. Lineage (NCBI taxonomy): Eukaryota > Metazoa > Chordata > Amphibia > Anura > Megophryidae > Leptobrachium > Leptobrachium leishanense. Next base: position 34,581,462 of record CM019067.1, on the reverse strand, counting down.
AAGAAAGTTAAATGCACAATTAGGCCAGCAGGCATTAACACCACAATCCGTTTTATGATGAGTAATAGGGAGCTGTGGGCTGTATTTTATTACTAGTACCATCTGTAACGAAATAGGGATTCCGGAAGCCTCTGTCACCAAAGGATGGTCTGTAATTGGCTACCAGCCCACCCCCAGAACACCTTACCCCTTTCTGTAATTTATATAGATATGACACACAGCTGATTTCTTGTAAGAGAAAGATCAGGTTCCCTTTTCACTAGATTACTGAGAAATAAGACCCTCTCTCATCCTGAAAGGCCTGCGAATGGGAAGGGTCTTCGTTGTCATGGGGGGCAATGTTCATTTTGACAGCAAATTTTAATTCAGGTTTAGTCATAAGGGGTTATTCAGAGGCCCTGAAATGTCACCGGACAGTGAATTTCACCCTAAAGTGACATTTTGGGGCCATTCGGTTATTTAGAGAGCAGGCAACTGCCAACAAGTACGATGCCTGTTTGGTGGCAGGTAAATCCCCCATAGAGAAGTAATGGTTAATCTATTCAAAAACACCAAACAGCAGTGAAAAGTTGTTGAAGTGCCCTGCTGTTCAGTGTTTTTATTCGGCAGGTTTATTAAGCCTTCAATGTTAAAAATATTCTCGCTTTAATTCAATATCTAAACTGTTTATTTTTTTAATCTGCAGTAAAAAGTCTATTTATGGAATTTTTTTTAGGATCGTTTAGGCATTTTTCGGGATTTTTTGGCAAAAGTTTTCTCCTGTTTTTTTTAAATAGCGTTTTTTCTTCTTTCTGTAACAGGCCTTTTTATTATCATTCATAGGATCTTATGTGTAAATTCCAGGCATTTTGATTCAGTAGTTTTTTTGCAAACAGCAACACTTTCAAGCATATATTATTTTTTTTACCCGTTCGTCGGCTTCTCGACTTTCTTCAGCGGGTGGTCTGCTCTGTGATCGATGGCTCATCGGCTTTATCCGACGTGTTCGACTTGTTTTTTGAGGCGGTTCAGGTGGGTTTTCGTCAGGTTTGTAGCAGGCATTTCCTGCACTTCGGGAACCTTACGGTGGGGAAATTTGATTCCCCGAAGTGTGGGGAACAAGAGAGCACTGAAATGTCGGTGACATTTCAGTGCTCTCTGAAAAATCCCCATAGTCTTCTGATTAAAATGCCATTTAGTTTTAGTCATATGTTAATCGGCAGAATTGTTTCAGTTTTAACATCACAAACAAGCGCCAAGATCCTCCAGCATTGGGAGCCCACTGCACCCGGCTGCCAAGTCTCTGCAAAGTGGGGCGCCGAACCCCTCCAGCACTGTGACAGTAACTGAAAGCAGGACTCTTGGCAGCCATAAAGGTGCGCTTTCACATAAGGGGGAGGCATCGCTGACCCCACCAGAAGTCTGACGTTTCGGCCCCATGGGCCTTAATCATACATGTTGTAACGTCACATTTCTCGTGGGGTCAGCGATGTCTCCCCCTTATTAAAGAGCACCTTTACATCTGCCAGGAGACCTGCTTTCATTTATTGTTTTAGTTTTAGTCGATGAAATATCACAAGATCTAGAGTAGATTTAATTAACTAAAATCTAACAGGTTTAAAGTGTATTATTTAAAGGGCCAGTACCACCAAAAAATGAAATGTCCTTATTGTGTTTATTTCATGTTGCCGATATTTTACATGTGCTTTGTTTTTCTCTTTTATGTTATAGGGGAATTTCAGAGACTGACGAACTGGCCCTGAAATTGCCTCGAACAGTGAATTTCCCCATACGGTGCAATATCGTGACCATCCGTCTATTCAAATGCAGGCATTTCCCAAATATTGGCGAATTGACAGCGAAATATGTTGCAATTCGACGGCAGTGGAATCGCCATAGAGAAGCAATGGTTAATCAGAGACACCGAACAGCAGAGAAATGTCAGAGAAATGCCCTGATTTCAGTGATTCATGCAACAGATTTAATCAGGTGAACCCCATAGGCTTCAATGTGAAAAATGTTCCAATTTTTATTGAATATTTATTAAACCATTTATTATTTTAATCTGTAGCAAAAAGTCTCTTTATTTATTTTTTTAGGCATTTTTCGAGGTTTTTTCATCAAACGTTTAGGACCTTATATGTCATTTTCAGGCATTTTCATGCAGTATTTTTTTGCAAACAGCTTTTAAATGTGTGGGGCGAGAGCAATGGGATCTTTGGCACAGTGGGGTGGAAAGGATGGGTGTCAGGGTCTAGGTTTGTGGAACACAGGATGTGGAGTGAGAAAACCAGGGCATCAGTACAAAAGGATGTGGAGTGGAAAAACCAGGGCATCAGTACAAAAGGGGGCAGTCCAGATACCAAGGTCAGGTCAAGCCAAGGTCGGGGCGGGTGGCGCAATAGAGAGGTTGATAATGATAAACCGGGTCTGGCAAAAAAGTGTACTGGAAGAGAGCACTACTCAGCATCTTGATACTGCGGGAGGCACAAAACAAGTGAGCACCCCTATCCTGGTGCCCAGGGTTTATATAGGGAGTCAGGAGCCGGCTCGACTCACCCTTCAACCACGCCTCTCCAGTCCTCCTTCTACACCAATGGAGCAGAGGGAGAGACCCAGGCATCCCTAGCAACCGTCACTCTGGTTGCAGATGCAGAGGCCCCACCTCTACCGACACTCCACGAGCTGGGGTGCCTCGACACCGTAGAGGAAGGACATCCCTCAAAGTCATCAACAACCCAGGGGTGTCACTAGGGGTGGGCAGGGGTGTGTCCCGCACCGGGTGACTCCACCCCCTAGGGTGACACCCTAAAAATATAAAAAAAAATTACTTTTTTCTTTTTACACAAAAATATTTTACCAGGAAGGATACAGTGAGAATTTTCTCATTTTCAAGTATGTCCTGGGTAGGCAGGGCCGAGGCAAAAAAAAACACCACAAAGAGAATATTCACAGAGCACCGAAATGGCGCATACATTTCATTGTTCTGTTGTTCTCCGCACTTTGGGGAATCAAATTTCCCCGGTGAATTCACCACAGGGTCCCTGAAGTGCAGGGAATCAGCCACCGAATGCCGCCGCAAACCCGTCACCTGTTGTTTTAAAAAGAACTACTGAACAAAAATGTCTGGAATTAACATATAAGATCCTATGGATGATAATGAAAAGGTCTGTTACAGAAGAAAAAAAAATTGCTATTAGAAAAAAAAGGATTTTTTTTTTAACCTCCCTGGCTATATTCCCGAGCGGTATTCCCATGTTTACTGCGAACGGTAACCCCGAGCCACACTCGGGCTGGATGCATACTCACCTCCTCCTGGCTCCCTCGCTGTCCTCCGCAGTGTAATCGCGGCGAGCTGCTTCCTGGAAGGCTCCCTGCGAGTCACACGATACAGGGTGGGCGGGATCAGCAGAACACTTACAGGGTTATCCAAAGAGATTCGAATTGCTTGAGAAAGGTAACCGAACGCTGAAAATCAGCGTTCGGTTACCTTTCTTGGCCATTCGGCTATCCAGAGAGCAGGCAATTCGCCAAATCCTAGCGAATTGCCTGCACATACGGTGCCTGTTCGGTCCCTGTTCGAGGGCAGTGAAATCCCCATCAAAAAGCACTGCTTCGGCTATTCAGAGAACACAAACCAGCAGTGAAAGGTTCCCCTAATGCTCTGCCATTCGGTGGTTTATTCGGCAAATTTATTCAGGAGAATCCCATAGGCTTCAATGTTAAAAATATTCCCGTTTTAATTCAATATCTAATAAACCGTTCATTATAAAATTCTGCAGCAAAAAGTCTCTTTATTTATTGATTTTTTAGGATACTTTAAGCATTTTTCTGAATTTTTTAAAAAAAATTAAAAGTCCGATTTTTTTTTTTTTTTTTTCAGTTTGCTTATTTTTTTTGTAACAGCCCTCTTTATTATCATTTCCTGGACCTCCTGTGAAATTTCAGACATTTTCGCTCAGTAGTTTCTTTGCAAACAGCGTTTCTTTTTCCCAGATTCATACAAATGGTTTTTCTAATTTATTCACTGCCTCCTCTACGTCACAGCTGCTTCGGCTCTGTGTGATTCGGCTCCTTTTCGGCTCCTGTTCGGCTCCTCTTCGAAGGTTAATCCAGATGTTTTTTGCTTGTTTTCAGCGTGCATTCGGTTAGTTTTCGGTGAGTTTACGGCAGCTTTTCCCTGCAATTCGGGGACCTGTGCTGTTTGCTGAATACACCGCAGGTTCACCGAAATGCAATCGGCAAAAGGAACCGAATTGAAGAGAACGAAAAGTCACCGAACGTGCGGTGACTTTTCGAATCTCTTTGGATAACCCTGTTAGAAAACAAAGAATTTTACTGTTTACATTTTTGATTATACAGTGTAATGTTTTTGAACGGCCACTAGGTGGCAGTACAGGATAAGCAATAGACCATACATTGTCTCACCCTTGTTCTCAGACAGATTTCAGTGTTTTTTGTTGTATTTTATTGAATATCATTTATTTGCATTATTTTGGATAATTATTTTTGGGATAATAAATTATTATGTCACGTTTCAAACTTTATCGGACTCAGTGTATTTACTATTTTTTTATTATTATTTATTTATTTATTTATAAAGGATTTTACCAGTAAGGACTCTTGATTGCACGGATTTCAGTGCGTGATTCCTAATTATTACAGACTAACTTTGTGCAAAAACATGTTTTCTTTAAAAAAAAATTGAAATGCTTTTAGACACGAAATTTTGAAAAAATTAGACCGCCAGGGAGGTTAAAAAATGCCTGAGGCTGGGGTCAGATGAATGCAGTGCGACCGCGCGTGCAGCCACACTTTATCACAGCCGTAGTAGCAGCAAATGACAGCCAATATACGAAGTATGGCCGCCCGAAAGTTCGGCTGCGCAACGCAAGCAGCAAACGAACCTATTTTTTCATTAAATTCTATTTACCCATAGAATATAGTATAGGAAAATACAGATTCCATATGGAAAACACAGGAATACCAAGCCAACAATTTCTCAAGGCCACTATCAATACCCAGGGCTTGGATCAGAGCCATTATCTTTACAGAATTATGAGGTTCATCTTAGTTAATACTTTACTTATAATAGGTCTGTAATGTTTGTATTACTAACTACTTTTGTTGTCTGTATGTTTGATTGTTGGTTTTATTATACTCCTGTGTATAAAGTGTCAATAGACCATCTCTTGGAGCTATTCAGTCTCATAAACACGAGTGAAACAAAGCTACAACAAGAATAACCCCAGACATTAATTAGGAGTCAAACTGTAAACAAAGGAAAGGCTACACCGGGACACAAAGCAAATTTACTATTCAGTGTATTCCGATATGTGACCAGGCGGGAATAGCATCTCATTCTATAAAGCATCATCCCCAGTGATAATTGCTTCGTAAAAGCTTGTTAAGTAACGTCACGAAACATATAAAGTATTAATAATATTGTGGGCTTTTTAATACATTTCAAAATATTGTGTTTGAAAAATATTTGGATTGTGGCGTAAATATTTTAAATACTTTTTTGAAACATCTCTATATTTTAGAGATTTGATAAAAAAAATTCCATTCTGCCCTCATGGAAAACTGCAGTATTAACCCCTTCACTACCAAGTTATTTTCCAAAAAAAACAATATAAGGAGGCAGTAGTTTTTTGGAAAATCATTTTTAATTAATTATACAGTAAGAAATATTTGGGACTATTCCCAATGTATTCCTTACCATAATAACCTATTTGGCAGGGAGATGTTGCCATCTGCTGGCCAAAAGGAGTTACTGCAGCTCAGGGCTCTGTGCAGGATCAGCTGGGGAAAAGTGCATGAGAGACATTCCTTGGCTGGTTTTAAAAAGTGTTAGCACCTCAGGCATCATGCCAACAGTGCTAAAAGTTTGGGGGCAAGTTCTGGAGCCCAAATGCAATGGAAATTTGATTGCAACAAATTAATTTTCTTTGCAATGATACAGCATAGCCTCAGATCATGATAACACTAACAGGGTTATTCAGAGAGCGGTGAAAAGCAGGAGAATGACTGGAGAATGGAAAATTCTAGGTCAAAATAGCCAAACCAGAAAAATTCTCCCTTTCATCTCACTTTCCAAATCGGCTATTTTGACCTAGAATTTTCTATTCTCCAGTCATTCTCCTGCTTTTCACCTCTCTCTGAATAACATAGCGTGATACTGCATACAATGCAATAATCTATTAAGGCCCCCCGAACGAATAGCACTCACAGGATATTTATAATAATAGGCACATCAAATATCTGTAGTTACCCCACTCTGACCATTCATGGAAAACTCTGGATACGCTGGGTAATTGAACGTGGATCTCCAGAGCAGCTTTCCTGATGCATTAGAGCAGGCCTCAAAATTTCCACTCGCCTGCTCGCATTTGGTGAGTGGAAATTACATGAGGGCGAGTGGGAATGCAGAGACAATGCTGGAAAGGGGTTAGGTGGGGCAACTAGTGGCGAGTAACTCTTAAGGCCTGGCTAGTAGCTCAGGACTTGAAATTTTGAAGCTTGCATTAGAGGGTACAGCTTTGAACCGACAGAAGGTGCAATCACCGTAACAGCCACTCGGTACTAGGTCAGTGGAAGGATTCAAACACTGACTGGTTTTTCCGAAAATTTATTAGCAACAAAAAAATAGATATAAACAATAATCAATGATTCGACGCGTTTCGTGGTATACTACCACTTCCTCAGGAATTTAAATGTCCACTGTTCCTCGCCGATTTTATAGCCCCCCCCCCCTCCGCGATAATTGGCTTCCTTAATTAGTTGATTAATTTTCTGTTTTCTTAATCCGCTTGTGGGGAACACGAATCCTTCCAAAAGTCCAATCAGCTACCGCTGTTTCACGCATGCGCGTGAGCTCCGATCGCCATACAAAAGGGGCAAATCCATATTCCAATCCAGGGGTCGTAGGTCAGTAGCAAGTACTCGAAGTCCATATAATCCAAGCCGAAGGTCTGGTAAACGGGGAACCGAAACAAGCTTCTCTGATAGCAGATAGCAGGCTGATAGTTAAATAGGCTGAAAAAGGCATGTGTTCATTGGGTTCAGCCTCTCCCACATCACCTACTACTACCGTTGATCCAAAAGAAGCAAAATACCCCAGTCTGAAGCGCTCGCCAATATGCAACACACTGGGAAAAAATTCCTTCTTGTCCCCAGATGGCGTCAGATTTGACTTTGGATCAAGAAGCTTTGGATCAAGAAGCCAGGACATACTTGAAAACGAGAGAAATCTCAATGTATCCTTCCTGGTAAAATACTTTATAAATAAATAAATAAGAAGCTTTTACCCACATATTAAATATTATAACCCTTAATATTCTGTGTCTGCAGGAAATCATCCAGTCATTGTTTAAAAGTCTGTGCATACTCTGACCCAACCACCTCAACAGGCAGAGAATTCCACAGCTTTATTGTTCTCACCGTAAAATAACCTTTCCTATGCTTTAGGCTGAATTTCCTTTCCAGTCTAAATGGGTGACCTCGTGTCCTGTGTATAGTCCTGTTAATAAATAGGTTTCCAGACAATGGTTTATAATGGCCCCGTATATATTTATATAAAGTTATCAGATCCCCTCTAAGGCTCCGTATATATTTATATAAAGTTATTAGATCCCCTCTGAGGCTCCGTATATATTTATATAAAGTTATCAGATCCCCTCTGAGGTACCGTATATATTTATATAAAGTTATCAGATCCCCTCTAAGGCTCCGTATATATTTATATAAAGTTATTAGATCCCCTTTGAGGCTCCGTATATATTTATATAAAGTTATCAGATCCCCTCTAAGGCTCCGTATATATTTATATAAAGTTATCAGATCCCCTCTGAGGCCCCGTATATATTTATATAAAGTTATCAGATCCCCTCTGAGGCCCCGCATATAGTTATATAAAGTTATCAGATCCCCTCTGAGGCCCCGCATATAGTTATATAAAGTTATCAGATCCCCTCTAAGGCCCTGTATATATTTATATAAAGTTATCAGATCCCCTCTAAGGCCCTGTATATATTTATATAAAGTTATCAGATCCCCTCTAAGGACCCGTATACATTTATATAAAGTTATCAGATCCCCTCTGAGGCCCCGCATATAGTTATATAAAGTTATCAGATCCCCTCTAAGGCCCTGTATATATTTATATAAAGTTATCAGATCCCCTCTGAGGCCCCGTATATATTTATATAAAGTTATCAGATCCCCTCTGAGGCCCCGCATATATTTATATAAAGTTATCAGATCCCCTCTAAGGCCCTGTATATATTTATATAAAGTTATCAGATCCCCTCTGAGGCCCCGTATATATTTATATAAAGTTATCAGATCCCCTCTGAGGCCCCGCATATATTTATATAAAGTTATCAGATCCCCTCTGAGGCCCGCATATAGTTATATAAAGTTATCAGATCCCCTCTGAGGCCCGCATATAGTTATATAAAGTTATCAGATCCCCTCTAAGGCTCCGTATATATTTATATAAAGTTATCAGATCCCCTCTAAGGCCCCGTATATATTTATATAAAGTTATCAGATCTCCTCTAAGGCGCCGTATATATTTATATAAAGTTATCAGATCCCCTCTAAGGCCCTGTATATATTTATATAAAGTTATCAGATCCCCTCTGAGGCCCCGTATATATTTATATAAAGTTATCAGATCCCCTCTGAGGCCCCGTATATATTTATATAAAGTTATCAGATCCCCTCTGAGGCACCGTATATATTTATATAAAGTTATCAGATCCCCTCTGAGGCCCCGCATATAGTTATATAAAGTTATCAGATCCCCTCTGAGGCCCCGTATATATTTATATAAAGTTATCAGATCCCCTCTAAGGCCCTGTATATATTTATATAAAGTTATCAGATCCCCTCTGAGGCCCCGTATATATTTATATAAAGTTATCAGATCCCCTCTGAGGCCCCGTATATATTTATATAAAGTTATCAGATCCCCTCTGAGGCCTGCATATAGTTATATAAAGTTATCAGATCCCCTCTGAGGCCCCGTATATATTTATATAAAGTTATCAGATCCCCTCTAAGGCCCTGTATATATTTATATAAAGTTATCAGATCCCCTCTGAGGCCTGCATATAGTTATATAAAGTTATCAGATCCCCTCTGAGGCCCCGTATATATTTATATAAAGTTATCAGATCCCCTCTGAGGCACCGTATATATTTATATAAAGTTATCAGATCCCCTCTGAGGCCCCGCATATAGTTATATAAAGTTATCAGATCCCCTCTGAGGCCCCGTATATATTTATATAAAGTTATCAGATCCCCTCTAAGGCCCTGTATATATTTATATAAAGTTATCAGATCCCCTCTGAGGCCCCGTATATATTTATATAAAGTTATCAGATCCCCTCTGAGGCCCCGTATATATTTATATAAAGTTATCAGATCCCCTCTGAGGCCCGCATATAGTTATATAAAGTTATCAGATCCCCTCTAAGGGCCCGTATATATTTATATAAAGTTATCAGATCTCCTCTAAGGCGCCGTATATATTTATATAAAGTTATCAGATCCCCTCTAAGGCCCTGTATATATTTATATAAAGTTATCAGATCCCCTCTACAGCCCCGTATATATTTATATAAAGTTATCAGATCATGCAAAGGCGCCGTATATATTTAGATAAAGTTATCAGATCCCTCTAAGGCACCGTATATATTAATATAAAGTTATCAGATCTCCTCTAAGGCGCTGTTTTTCTAAATAGGTTTAAGCTTGTTAGCCTTTCCTCATAACTTAACCCTTCCATTCCCTTTATTAATTTAGTCGCCCATCTCTGCACTTTTTTCTAGCGACATAATATCCTTTCCTAAAAGAGGTGCCAGAATCACACGGCATATTCAAGGTGCGTCTTACCATAGATTTATAAAGAGGAAAAATTAAGTTTTCATCCCGAGAGTGAATTCCCCTTTTAATGCACAATCTTGGGCTGCTGTGTTTGTTACTGCTCATTGTGTGCACCATAACAGTAGTGAATGGGTTAAGAGAAAAGAAAAGCCTGGCACAATCAGGTAACATTTTTTGCATTGTTTCATGCATCTCATATTTGCATACGTTATTCACCTTTTATTGTGCGCTCGTTTTCTCAGGATTGGATTGCGAGATTTTTGTCAATGTTTAAGATAAATTACAGGGTGTGGGAGGCAGAGACATAATGGAGCCACAAATAAATCCCATTGTTAGGAGATTTATGAAGGTGTGTAACCCTGGAACTTTAATAAAACCACATTACAAACACTGTAATCCCATGATAGAGATACGAAGCCCAGCGACTAGGCATGGCAGAAATTCTCCACCGAGAAATCCAGGCGACATCGACCTGTATGGGAGAAATTAGCATAAATATTGCATAATTTATACAGGAATATATAACCTCTGTAATTTCACAGGTCCTAGGGTTTTTTTATTTCGTGAATAATAACTACAGCAGAGCCTTGACATGGAAGTATCTGCCCGAAGCCAAACTATAGCATCCACGGGAACTGTCAGAGCTTAATTCATCCCCAAAAGCATTAATTCTGAGTTCATCTGCATTCACAGTGTGAGCTCAGCGACGCGATTCCCAGGATCTCTCTGCTAGCCTAGATATTACCTGGTCAATATTGTTTAATGTCACCTGTGTGCCAGAAAGCTCAGCAAACTAAAGCTTCCAATCGATATTTTTTGGTAATCTTCCCCAGTCTTCATTATAATATACCAACAGGAAATGATATATATATATATATATATATAGAGGTGAAACTCGAAAAATTATAATATCGTGCAAAAGTTCATTTATTTCAGTAATGCAACTTAAAAGGTGAAAGTAATATATGAGATAGTTCAAGCCGTGATTTGTCATAATTGTGAGGATTATGGTTACAGTTCTTGAAATCCCCAAATCCACAATCTCAAAAAATTAGAATATTGTGAAAAGGTACAATATATTCTAGGCTCAAAGTGTCCCACTCTAATCAGCTAATTCCGCCATATCACCAGTAAAGGGTTCCTGAGCCTTTAAATGGTCTCTCAGTCTGGTTCAGTAGGAATCACAATCATGGGAAAGACTGCTGACCTGACAGTTGTGCAGAAAACCATCATTGACCCCCTCCATAAGGAGGGAAAGCCTCAAAAGGTCATTGCAAAAGAAGTTGGATGTTCCCAAAGTGCTGTATCAAATCACATTAATAGAAAGTTATGTGGAAGGGAAAAGTGTGGAAGAAAAAGGTGCACAAGCAGCATGGATGACCGCAGCCTGGAGAGGATTGGTCAGGAAAAAGCCATTCAAAAGTGTTGGGGACTTTCACAAGGAGTGGACTGAGGCTGGAGTCAGTGCATCAAGAGCCACCACACACAGACGGATCCTGGACATGGGCTTCAAATGTCGTATTCCTCTTGTCAAGCCACTCCTGAACAACAAACAACATCAGAAGCGTCTTACCTGGGCTAAAGAAAAACAGGCCTGGTCTGTTGCTCAGTGGCTCCAAAGTCCTCTTTTCTGATGAGAGCAACTTTTGCATCTCATTTGGAAACCAAGGACCCAGAGTATGGAGGAAGAATGGAGAGGCACACACTGAAAGATGCTTGAAGTCCAGTGTGAAGTTTCCACAGTCTGCGTTGATTTGGGGAGCCATGTCATCTGCTGGTGTTGATCCACTGTGCTTCATTAAGTCCAGGGTCAACGCAGCCGTCTACCAGAAGATTTTGGAGCACTTCATGCTTCCTTCCGCAGACGAGCTTTATGGGGATGCTGACTTAATTTTCCAGCAGGACTTGGCACCTGCCCACACTGCCCAAAGCACCAAAACCTGGTTCAATGACCGTGGGATTACTGTGCTTGATTGGCCAGTAAACTCACCTGACCTGAACCCCATAGAGAATCTATGGAGCATTGCCAAGGGAAAGACGAGAGACATGAGACAGAACAATGCAGAGAGCTGAAGGTCGCTATTGAAGGATCCTGGTCTTCCATAACACCTCAGCAGTGACACAGGCTGATAGCTTCCATGCCACATTGCCACATTGAGGCAGTAATTGCTGCAAAACGGGCCCAAACCAAGTACTGAGTACATCTGCAGCTTATACTTTTCAGAGGTCCCATATTCTTCTATGTACAATCCTTGTTTTATTGATTGAATGTAATATTCTAATTTTCTGAGATTGTGGATTTGGGTTTTCATGAGCTGTAACCAAAATCATCACAATTATGACAAATCACGGCTTGAACGATCTTGCTTTGCATGGAATAAGTCTCAGATATTAGTTTCACATTTTAAGTTGTATTACTGAAATAAATGAACTTTTGCACCATATTCTAATTTTTCGAGTTTCACCTGTAGATACATCACCAGAGTATGGGGGGCATGGCTTGCGCGCCGAGAGTAATGGCCGCCTGAACCCAGAGCTCCGCCGAGTTGATCCGCTCACCTTCCTCCGCACCCCGTCCACAGAGAGATGGGTAAGCCCCGCAAACCGCCAACCACTCCAGGCCCCTCCGAGACCGCCGGGGACCCGCCAACGAGCTCCATCCGGCAGTTTTTAACGCCGATCCCGGACACTGTACAGGCGCCAATGCGGGACAAAATGGCGGCGACCCCTGCATCCTCGGACCCCAGCTCTCCCACGTGCTCAACAGGCCCATGGGACTTCCCGCCGGAGCTCCACCACCTCCTCAGCTCCCTACCCACCAAGGCAGACCTGGCAGCGTCGACATCAGGCCTCCAGGACTCCCTCCTCACAGAAATCAGGGGCCTGCGCAAGGAGCTCGGCAGCCTGCAACATTGGGTACAACACGTGGAGACAACACACGCCTGCCAATCTGAAACCCTGATGACCCACACCACCTCACTGCAATCACAACATCAAATTTTGCAGACTATGGCACGTCACTTGGAAGACCTAGAAAATAGAGGACGCCGAAATAACATACGGGTGAGAGGCCTCCCTGAACTAGAGCAATCCGCGTCAGACCTGAAGCGCATCTTACTTCGCTTATTTAATGGTCTAATACAACGAAGCCCTGACACTGAGATCGAATTTGAACGCCTCCACAGAGCTTTATGCCCTAAAGGTCCTCCAGATGCACCGCCGAGAGATGTGGTCTGTTGTTTTTTGAGACACGCTGTCAAAGAGGAAATTATGGAAGCAGCCAGACAATCTCGCACTGTAATATTTGAAGACGCAAGCATCTCCTTATTTCAAGACCTGTCACCAGCGACCCTGCAATCTAGACGCCTTCTGCACCCCCCCACGGCAGCTCTTCAGGAACGGCGCATCGCCTACAAGTGGCTATTCCCATTCGGCATACAGGTCCGCACCAACGCTGGCCCTGCAACGTTACGCTCTGAACTTGAACTTCCGGGCTTTCTGGAAGCCCTTGCCTTACCTAAAGACATAATATCTGCATGGCCGGACCTGACACACATTTACGCCCCGTCATTCGGAGCGCCCTCACGACCCCAGAGGCCTCGTCGTCGCCGATACTCATCGACTCGGACTTTGGCGCCCTCTGACTCTCAAGACGGATGACCTTCGTCTAGCCGCTACTCTGGCCGAACTTGATTGATGGTTCTAATTTCGCCGTGGAAGGCTCCTGGAAACACGATGACATGGCTTCTGACACCACCGGACGGCCACAGTTCTGGAGACCCCCGGAACTCTCAAGCCTGCCGTCGGGACTGTCACTCAATGCCCAAAGACTGCTTCCGCACCTGATCTCCCTGGACATTCGCCCCCCGGTGAGTTTTATCAATGGTTGCCCTCATGAATAACACTCTCCACGCAGTCCTGGACCCTCCTGAGGACTGCCTTCTGTATCCTTTTATCCTTTTTTCCCGACACTGACCCGGGTCCATCACCGGCCAGGTTGCCCTGGTGATCTCCCTGATGCGCATGCTGGTCTCTGACAATGCAAAACTCTGCCCTGGAGGACCCCGGTCCGACACCGCATGGAGCGGTTGGCGGCATACCACACGCTGAGCGGGCATCTCGACCCGAGCTCTTTTTCTGGTTCATTGTTCACTGTTTAGTTTATCATTGTAAAGGTTATACACGTAAGCAGATTCTCTTTTTCTAACCCATTGCTCTCGGTAGTTGCTTGCTCCTACCCCTGAGACAGTGCCTTTGTATAGAACAGTGCGGCACGCACCTGTCCCCACGTCCCGTGGCAGTGCTTTGTCCCACTTTAGGCACATACTCCTTGTTTCCCGACCCCTCCCATTGACGCATACCTACCCCCCTTATAGGTACTATGGCTACAGCACCCGGATCCATCAAAGTCCTCACGATTAACGCTAGGGGTTTGAACATACCAGAAAAAAGGCATATGGCCCTTCGGGACTTCCCGATCTAATCACGCAGATGTGGTCCTTTTACAAGAAACACACTTTGAAGCAGATAGGGCACCGCGTTTGCGTGATCTGAAGTTCCCGACTGTTTTTTTCAGCAACTCCTCTGCCGGCAAGGTGTGTGGTACAGCTATCCTCTTCTCTAGAGATTTCCCCCTCAATGTCACAGATACGAAACTAGACCAAGATGGCCGCTACACTTTTGTCAAAGGGACAGTAGGAGGGCAACTTTACACCTTCGCCTCTATCTATCTGCCTAATAGAAAACAGCACAATGTGCTCCGCTCCTTGTTGGGCGTCCTAGCAGACTTTCAGGAAGGGATTGTACTTATTGGAGGGGACATCAACCTTCCACTCGATGCGCGCTTAGATACTTCCCGAGGATCTACCAGTGTCCCGCACTCCGTAATACGACAGGCCCACTCGGCCCCTGACTCACACCGCCTAGTGGATTGCTGGCGTGCCACCCACCCCACCACACGGGACTATACTTTCTACAGTGCACCACACCAGTCCTACTCGAGATTGGACTGTATGTTCCTACCTTTTGGCCATCTTCACCTGTTAGACACGGTGGACATAGGCCCGATGACATGGTCCGACCACCACCCAGTCCTACTCACACTCACCTCCCCCCTGGTACGTCCTAAAGACAGAAACTGGCGCCTAAACGAAACATTGCTCAACGACCCCATAGTTAAAAAAGGCACCCTCCAGACCCTCCAGCAATACTTCACAGAAAATTCCTCACCTGACACCTCCCCTCAAATCTTGTGGGAAGCACATAAGGCTGTGATCCGTGGTTATCTGATACAGCAGGGTTCGATCAAAAAAAAGCACTACAATCTTCAAAGGGTCACGCTCATACACCGCATTCAGGCGCTGGAAAGGTCCCACAAACTCTATGTAGACGACGCTGTTTACGCAGAGCTCCTGGAACTTCGCACCGAACTAAGCACACTCTTAAACAAGACCGCTCAAAAAAGCTTTCCTCACTACTCGCCGTGGTTTTTACGAACATGGCAACAAATGTGGACGGCTCTTGGCACGCGCACTCAAAGCTCACAGAGAGAAGCTTTATATCTCTAAATTACGCACCCCACAGGGCACACACGTCACGCTACCGCAAGATATGCTTTCCCTACTACGTGACCACTTCACAGAACTGTACAACCTTCCCACAGACCATCAACCCTCCTCCTCTGACTCCATGCGCAAGTTCGTGGACACGCACACACACACTAAACTGACTCCACTCATGCGTGAGGCATTAGATTCCCCTTTAACGATAGAAGAACTCCACCATGCCATCAAACTAACCCCCACGGGCCTGACACCGGGCCCAGACGGCCTCTCCCTCCGATACTATAAAACATTCCTTCCCACATTAGCTCCGGCTTGGTTACAGGCATTCAACACTCTGACACAGCGTCCCCACGCCCTTCCCCCTCAATCACTCTCTGCCACCATCACATTAATACCCAAGCCCAACAAAGACCATGACTTATGCGCTAATTATCGGCCCATATCACTATTGAACCAAGACCTAAAACTTTTCGCCAAAGCCCTTGCCCTACGGATGGCACGTTACATTCCACGTTTAGTCCACCCAGATCAGGCGGGATTTATACCTGGGAGGGAGGCCAGAGACAACACAGTCAGGGCACTGAATCTCATTCATGTGGCCGCCAAATCTCGATCTGATCCCTCTCTGTTACTGTCAACCGATGCCGAAAAGGCCTTTATCTGTTTTACACCCTACAGCAGATGGGATTTGGCTCCAACATGCTAGCATGGATTGGTTCCCTTTATGCAGACCCTAAAGCACGTATCAACCTGAATGGCACCCTAACCCCCCCTTTCCATATCCGAAACGGCACCAGACAGGGTTGCCCCCTCTCACCCCTGTTATTTGCGCTTTCACTTGAACCCCTACTGCACGCAGTCCGTTCTGACCCCTCGATTCACGGCATTGAAGTTGCGGGTCACCGGCATAAGGTGGCAGCCTATGCAGACGATCTGCTCTTTTTTATACGCCAGCCATTAATCTCTCTCCCCGCCCTCACCTCCCTACTACGAGAATTTGGCACTATTAGCAATTATAAAATTAACATGAATAAATCAGAAATCTTAGGGCTTATTGTCCCCCCCCTTTACGCGCACAGCTACAAACCTCGTTCCCCTTCCGATGGTGCGAATCCTCACTTAAGTATTTAGGCATTTCTCTCACTGCTGATACGTCTGACCTTTACTCGGCAAACTACCTCCCAATACTGCACAGCATTTCAGCGGACCTCATTAAGTGGGCATTTCCCCATGTAACATGGTTCGGGCGTATCAACGTCCTTAAGATGAACGTACTCCCTCGACTACTGTACCTGTTCCAGACCCTACCAATAGCCGTCCCCACCTTATTCTTCAGGTCCCTGCAGACCAAATTTACCGCCTTCATCTGGAGCAATCACCGACCACGGCTCAGATTTGAGATACTGACCGCATCCAAATCTGCGGGTGGACTGGCACTACCCCATGCCCACCGATACTACCAAGCAGTGCACTTACAGCGCATACTTGAATGGACGTCGGGCGCGGAACATAAGCTGTGGATCCCTTTGGAACGCTCATTAGTAGATGGCCCACTGGCTTCCCTTCCCTGGCTAACTGGTACAAACGCTCCCTACCACGTCACCCACCACCCCACTATCTCGGCCACACTCCGCACCTGGAAGGCACTCCAAAAATCCACACACATCGCTCCCTGGCCATCACCTCTTTTTCCGTTATTCTACTTACCTGCATTCTCCCGGAGACTGATCACGACTGAACAAATGCAAGCCCCACAGTGTGTACGGGCAACCAACTTTATTGATGGCAGCAATTTTAAATCCCCTGATGACATCCCACTACCTTGGCCGCAATCCTTCCTGACCAAATTCCATTTCCACCGACTCACGACATATATACGCTCACTAGCCCCACTACCTCAATTCACACACTCCCCCACCCAATTTGAAACTCTGGCCCAGAGAACACATCCTCCGTCTCATGGCATATCCACCATGTATGGCCTGTTAAAATCCCTCACGAACCCTACCCCCTCCTATCGCGCCAAATGGGAGGAAGACCTCCAACTGTCCTTCACAGATGAGGAATGGGATCAAATCACCCTCCTCACCACGTCCTGCTCTATTACCACCAAATCCCAAGAAACGGCCTACAAACTCTTGTCTAGGTGGTATCGCCCGCCTAAAACGCTGGCGGTTTTTGACTCCACGCACAATGGCTCATGTTGGAAATGCAAGGCGCCACAGGCGGATCTACTCCACATGTGGTGGTCTTGCCCCATGCTCCAGCCATACTGGCAGGCTGTCCATAGCACCATCTGTAAAGTCTCGACAATCCCACCAGACTTTACACCGGCAGCTATGTTACTGCTTCACACCCCCATAGAACACACGGATTATAAAAGCTCGCTTGAAATACGTCTCCTAAACGCGGCTAAGGCTGTGTTGCCCAGACATTGGAAAACCCCCGATGTCCCTACTATACGCGAATGGCTCCAAGAGGTACATAACACCCGAGATATTGAGGACCTAATACATAGTGCCTCAGGCACGAGCGCATCACACCTACGCAGATGGTTCTACTGGTCAGAGGCACGCCCCCGCGTCTAAGCACCACCCCTTACACAACTGTATGCGAACTAACAAATGTAAACCAATTTGCCGTACCACACCTTCCCCCGCCCTCCACACATTCAGAATACCCCAACTACGTACACCCCCAACATTACTGGTAATTCATTACTGTTAAATGCTTTTATTTGTTTGCTTGTTGGCTAAACCAAAATTACTCCTGCACACATTATAAAGAAAATGTCTTTTATCATCCATGCCTCATCCTACAAATATCCTGAAGTTATATGCTTTACCTTGTCGCAACTTTTACTTCGATACTGTGTGCACCATGTGAAAAGTTTGTAAAACAATAAAAACTTATTACAATAAAAAAAAATATCACCAGAGTATAGCAGTACAGAGTGATATCCAATCTTTGCTTTTATATATATCTAGTATGGCGTGGCATTGATTAGAGGGTCCTGTGTGAAAACAGACCCAGGATGCTAATGTCCGGCCAACATAACGTCCAGACGCAAAAAGGGTTTTATTGATGATCGTACAAAATCACAGACGAAAATGCGCATCGTATGACCGCTATCACGTATTCTATGAAAAAATACGTCCATTCGTTCGAACGCACTTTTTCACGGACAACGCGAAAAATGCATTAGTCTGACCCTAGCCTTACCCAGAGTTCCTTGCTGCATATGGAGAATGTAGCACATGAGCTCTTTGATGCAGTTCTCTGAATTGCGGGGATGTGTAAATGTACTCTACAATTATAAACGTTATTAAATTTATATAATTATAACGGTTGTGGTGGAGGACAAAAAGTGAGATAAAAAGCCTCAACGCCATAATGGCTATGTTTATTATTGCAGAAGCCATCTACAGATCACAGCAATTCAAAGAACTGCTTCCTAGAGCTCCTGTGCTACATTCCTATGACCAGTTGGCTTTGACCAGTTGCATAAACCTGACCTCTGCTAGAAAAAAGGCCATCTAGTATGGCGCGGCATTAATTGAAGCGTTCTGTGTAATAACCGACCTAGGATGCAATAAAAGTGAGACAGATGTCATTTGCATATCCTACCCAGAATTCCATGCTGCGTTTGGGGAATGTAGCACAGGAGCTCTGGGATGCATTTCTTTGAATTTCTGTGATGTACAAGTGGCTTCTGCAATAATATATATATATATATATATAATACAAATAGCAGAAGGTTGCACTCAACCTCAAAACTAAGAGGGTGCATCTAAGACATCAAATACAAAACACCAAAAAAGAGCACTCCAGTCACACAGAGCAATGTTTTCCTGTAGTCACACAGAGCAATGTATCCTGCAGTCACAGAGAGCGATGTATCCTGCAGTCACAGAGAGCAATGTATCCTGCAGTTGCACAGAGCAATGTATCCTGCTGTCACACACAGCGATGTATCCTGCAGTCACACAGAGCAATGTATCCTGCAGTCACACAGAGCAATGTATCCTGCAGTCACACAGAGCAATGTATCCTGCAGTCACACACAGCGATGTATCCTGCAGTCACACACAGCGATGTATCCTGCAGTCACACAGAACAATGTATCCTGCAGTCACACAGCACAATGTATCCTGCAGTCACACAGAACAATGTATCCTGCAGTCACACAGAACAATGTATCCTGCAGTCACACAGAACAATGTATCCTGCAGTCACACACAGCGATGTATCCTGCAGTCACACAGCGATGTATCCTGCAGTCACACAGAACAATGTATCCTGCAGTCACACAGAACAATGTATCCTGCAGTCACACAGAACAATGTATCCTGCAGTCACACAGAGCAATGTATCCTGCAGTCACACAGAACAATGTATCCTGCAGTCACACACAGCGATGTATCCTGCAGTCACACAGAACAATGTATCCTGCAGTCACACAGAACAATGTATCCTGCAGTCACACACAGCGATGTATCCTGCAGTCACACAGAACAATGTATCCTGCAGTCACACAGAACAATGTATCCTGCAGTCACACAGAACAATGTATCCTGCAGTCACACAGAACAATGTATCCTGCAGTCACACACAGCGATGTATCCTGCAGTCACACAGAACAATGTATCCTGTAGTCCCACACAGTGATGTATCCTGCAGTCACACAGAGCAATGTATCCTGCAGTCACACAGAACAATGTATCCTGTAGTCCCACACAGTGATGTATCCTGCAGTCACACAGAGCAATGTATCCTGCAGTCACACAGAGCAATGTATCCTACTGTCACACAGAGCGATGCATCCTGCTGTCACACAGAGCGATGCATCCTGCAGTCACACAGAGCAATGTATCCTGCAGTCACACAGAGCAATGTATCCTGCAGTCACACAGAGCAATGTATCCTGCAGTCACACAGAGCAATGTATCCTACTGTCACACAGAGCAATGTATCCTGCAGTCACAGAGAGCAATGCATCCTGCAGTCACACGGAGCGATGTATCCTGCAGTCACATGGAGCGATGCATCATTCAAAGGATACATTGCAGGATACACTGCTCGTGTGACTGCAGGATACAATGCTCTGTAGACATGTGCATTCCTTTTAGTACTAAAACGATTTAGTCCGAATTTTGGGATAATTTAGTTTTCGTACGACTCAAGAGATACGAAACTGCTCAGTACAAAAAACGAAAAACGAAAATAAAATGCAGTACATTTTAGTTTCAGTCCTCTTTGTAATATTACATTGAGTGAAGGAGACCAGCATTGAAGAGCGCAACATCGCAAAGCTACAGAAAAGGTTTATATGCGTAATTCTTCCCGACCCCTACCCAAAAATCTGACAGTGATAGAGCTCCAGAATACTCACTCGCAGCACAGCCAGCCAGCCCAGGAGAGAACCTTTACTTAACCCTGGCATGTCTATGAGGCAGACAAGATGATAAAAGCAGCTGGAGAAGGAAAACATTCAAATAAATCACAGCAAAAGCTAATGACGGAGGGCTGGATAGTAAAAACCCCTTTATAACAAGCAGCGCTGGCAGAAGAGAGGGACTGTATAAAACGTGTGTTATCTCCCCTCCTGCTCTGCATAATAGGGGCTTAGGTCTGATACATTTTATATTATCCAGGAGCACTATCCCCCTTTCCTCATCTATAATTCACATTTTATATAAAGTCCCTCTCCTCTCCCAGTGCTGCTTGTTAAGGTTTTTTTTTACATCTGATACATTTAGTATCCAGCTCTCAGTTACTGTCATTATGAGCCTTCAGTGTGATTTATTTGAATGTTTTCCCTGGATTTAAAGTGCTTTATTTTATTATAAAAAATTAATTTGCACCAGTCATCTCTTGTCTGAGCTTTCAGACTGATTTACGTTAATATTTTCCTCTCCCCTGCTTTTATATCCTGTGTCTTCCCCCACAGAGATACAAAGTTTAAGTGAAAGTTCCCTCTCCTGTGCTGGATAAGCATTGCATTCCGAAAGTTCTGCACCCTCCACATGCCAATGCAGTAGGATGTTCCATACAGAGAGGGGCATTAATTAATGCAGGAGGATGTTATATACATTATACAGAGAGGGGTATTAAATAATGCAGGAGGATGTTCTATACATTATACAGAGAGGAGACTTTTTTTAGCCCTTTAAATCCAGTGGCTGTGAGAGCTGAGATCGGCTGCTTGTTATATTATCTCTCAGTACAATGTATCAGGCTTAGCTGTTACAGTAACTGACTGTAACAGCTCCCAGAGTTTCAGTAAAACAAGGAAATAATATTGTTCTAATCTTTATATATAAAAATATTATTTACTAGTTTTACTGAAACTCTGAGCACTGTGAGCAGCACTCAGTTACTGTAACTGCTCTGCCTGACACATTGTGCTGAGCGTGAAAGATACTGTAACAAGCAGCGATCTCAGCCCTCTGAGGAGCCACTACAATAGTAATTGTATCCACTGGTTTTCGGATGAATGAAATTAGTTTTCATACTAAAGAACTGAAAACGAATTTCTTTAGCAACTAAATAAATTGCATTTTAGGACTAATCCATTAGTTCAAAACGAAATTTTGTGCTGTGCACATGTCTAATGCTCTGTATTATTATTATTTTTTTTTTTAATTATTTGTTAAATGCCAACATATTCCGCAGCGCTGTACAAAGGTGCAATGGGTAAACATTAAGCCAGTGCATGGAACATAGCCGATGCTTGATCCTTTGCTATCCATGAACAAAACAGATCTTTGTATTTTTGCATGTTGCGCTATAAGGTGCAGACATGTCCCTTTAAGAATAAAACAAATCTTTGATTCATTGTTTGAGTTACCAGGTTCTATTTACGCACACAGCAGGGCTTGGTCTGTTAATCTGTTCACGCATGTATGGGAAAAGAATTCTATGTAAATTATCCTCATAATCCATTCTCCGAGCCTTGTTCTTTTTAAAAGATATCTGAGCAGTGTTGATATGATACACCACAACGAAAGGTAATCACTGGAACAATTAAATCGCTGTAAAATAATTCAATCTCAGTAAACAGACCTAACCTTAATTTAATATTTTAACCAAACATTGATCGTTATGTAATGGGATTTTTGGAAAGGCCGCATGGTGCCTGTTGCCTGTTCTTCTGGACCGTTTATTAGCTAGTCACTTGTAATAATACATAATGAAACTGACATACCATAATACAATAAAAGTCACACAGCAAAACCCGCTTGATCACGTTATCATTTATCCCTGGGGAGAAGACATAAAATACTTAAAATAGAAAATGGAAATATTAGTTTCTCTATGTCTAGATTTATTTCCAGATGACTCATAACACCCGGCAGAATTCCCCTTTGGTGTTAAAGTGACTGGGATTGTAACAGGATAGAACGTACATATACTCTATGAATCCACACATTTTAAATCATATTTTCTTTTTGATAAGCATTCATTAGCTGATAAACATTCATTAGCATATTAAAACACCACATTTTCACACCTTTTTAAAGCAGGATTAATGTGCTTCTTTTGGAGAAATTAAATTCACTGTTATCTAGCTCCAGACACCTGAGAAAACAAGCTGCGTAAAGCAGTCCCAAACCTCACTGTAACAAAAAGTTCAAGCACATTATTGTTGTATAACAGCAGCCAAGGAGAGGGCAGAATACAGGCAGAGCTGCGGGGTCAGTTACTGCTGTACAGGGATAAGATTCAGGGGGTTATAATGAGTATAAATCCTTGTACAGTATAGATACAAGGTGTTGCTGTAATTGCCATACATAGGCATAATGCAGCACATACAGATACATGGTGTTGCTGTAATTGCCATACACAGGCATTATGCAGCACATACAGATACAAGGTGTTACTGTAATTGCCATACACAGGCATTATGCAGCACATACAGATACAAGGTGTTGCTGTAATTGCCATACACAGGCATTATGCAGCACATACACATACAAGGTGTTGCTGTAATTGCCATACACGGGCATTATGCAGCACATACAGATACAAGGTGTTGCTGTAATTGCCATACACAGGCATTATGCAGCACATACAGATACAAGGTGTTGCTGTAATTGCCATACACAGGCATTATGCAGCACATACAGATACAAGGTGTTGGTGTAATTGCCATACACGGGCATTATGCAGCACATACAGATACAAGGTGTTGTTGTAATTGCCATACACAGGCATTATGCAGCACATACAGATACATGGTGTTGCTGTAATTGCCATACACAGGCATTATGCAGCACATACAGATACATGGTGTTGCTGTAATTGCCATACACAGGCATTATGCAGCACATACAGATACAAGGTGTTGTTGTAATTGCCATACGCAGGCATTATGCAGCACGTACAGATACAAGGTGTTGCTGTAATTGCCATACGCAGGCATTATGCAGCACATACAGATACAAGGTGTTGCTGTAATTGCCATATGCAGGCATTATGCAGCACATACAGATACAAGGTGTTGCTGTAATTGCCATACACAGGCATTATGCAGCACATACAGATTCAAGGTGTTGCTGTAATTGCCATACACAGGCATTATGCAGCACATACAGAAACAAGGTGTTGGAGTAATTGCCATACACAGGCATTATGCAGCACATACAGATATTATTTTATATTCTACTGGTATCTTCTTGGAAGCTGCATTGCTAAAAATATCATTACGATCACTATAAATCCACATAGGAGATCTCACCATTTTTATCATTTATCTTTATCACAGTTACAGTATTTGACACAAAGGTCACTTCTGCCTGTATGCTGATAATGCAGACACTGAGTGACTAACAGGGTTATTCGGAGAAAGGTGAAAACCAGAAGAACTGGCAGGAGAAGAGAACAATCCAGACCAAATAGCCGATTTGGAAAGTGACACATGGGAGAATTTTTCTGGTTTGGCTATTTTGACCTAGAATTTTCACTTCTCCAGTCATTCTCCTGAGTTTCACCTTTCTTTGAATAGACCTGATTGTGTAAGATAATAAACACCATCTCGAGTTTAGAATCTTTCATGCCAACAATATTTCTGTATCGGTTAAACGAATACATGAAAAAATTCAAATGAGCAAATTAATATTATTCACCATCTCAGAACAACTATCTCTGTGCAACATTTTCTATTTTACTCCATCTTTTACTGTTAACTTTGCATCACATGTTTCAAATAAATGTTATGATAAACAATTATTCAACACAAATCGCATGGTAGTGAAGGGGTTAAAAATAGATTCTTTCCATTTTAGGCTAGTGTCAGACGAACGCAGTGATCACGTCCGTTTTCGCCGCACAGTTTAACGTCTGTCATAGCATTGATTTATGATCAATAGAGACCCACACACGAAGTGCGCATGCACCACGCAGGTGGCAACGGATGCCATTTAGGCCTTGACTTAAAAGCGCTACGACGGACGCCCAGAGTGCGCCACGTCCTTATAGCGGTCTGTGTGCAAAGATGACGTGACGTCAGACGCAGAGCATTTGCGAACTCCGTCACGTTGACGCTCAGAAGTTTTTTTTGGTCTGGCTGACGGTACCTGTCTTTTAATTTTAATTAATTCTATTTCCCATATTTCTCTTTTTGTTCTACATCCGTCAAAAAAAATGGACTGTGTGGTGTCTACAGTATCTTCCGTCAGTACATCTGTCCATTATGCACGGACGCAGAGTGCGCTCAGACTGCGTTCGTCTGACATTAGCCTTAATTCTAGCACACAGTTTTTCAGAAAAATATCCGTTGCTTTCGGACAATGTATGTTTGTAAATATCAACTAATCCAATTTAACCCCTTCACCGCTGAGACATTTCACGCCTGTGTGCTGAGCTAACTTTTACCGGTTTTGCTCATCATGTTTAAGGCTAGGGTCAGACGAAAGCATTTTTCCCCGCGAACGTGAAAAAGTGCGTCCGAACGCATTGACGTATTTTTTCACGGAATGCGCAAAAACGATCAGACGACGCGCATTTTCGGGCGTGATTTTGTACGGATCGTCAATAAAACTCTTTTTGCGTCTGGACGTTATGTAGGCTGGACATTAGCAGCGTCTGACATCTCCTAATCTCGCACACACGCCGCTATGCCGCAGATGCGCACTCAGTACGTCAGTACTAGCGGTTCAGCGTTCTCAGAAAAATGCGTTCAAATTCCACTTGCGTTGCACGGCCGGACTTTTGTGCGACCGTACATCGTATATTGGCCGTCATTGCCCGTCATCTGCTGCTAGTGCGGCCGTAATTATGTGCGCCAGAACGCACGTTAAAAGTGCACTGGTCTGACCCCAGCCTAAAGGCGATTTGAAGCCACGTTTTATTATATGACCCAGACAAATTATATACAGTATATCTTTTTTTATGGCAGACTCTGCAGGTTCATAGTATATCATAAATATATGTATACGTCATCTCCTGCCAGAATGCTATAGCAAAAAATTTAAAAAAAAGAATTGAATTTCCATTAAAATTTCAATCATTTACAGTGTGTAAAATAATTTTTTCACATTTTATTATCCAAACCTTTGCGGTTATATATTCTATGGGGTACGCTTGTTAAAAAAATTAGAAAATGGGAACCCGTTACTGTATTGTTTTAGAGAAAATACACGATTTTAGCGAAGAGTGAAAAAACTAAAATTTTCATTAGTGCAGCATCACTGTTTACATTATAATTTAATAGTGAACATTAGTGCAGCATTAATAAATGTTAAAATAATAAAAAACTTATTTAGATTTTTTTAAAATGTATTTTTATTATTTTTCTAACTTTTATTTTACACCAAACCTAGTCATGTTTGGTATCATTGGAAAGGCCATGCACCTTTAGCTGCCACTGATCAGAATTTGCAGGGGTCCATTGGTCCACCTTATCTCCACCATAGGTGGCAGCTAAGGGTTAGCTCAACTCCCGAACTAACATCACATCCATGCGTGATGATGTCAGTGGGCGGGGGAGGCCCCGGAGGCTTGGCTGTCATCCAAGATGTCAGCCACCTCCAGGAAAGGATCGCGATCCGGTGCTAATCGGTCCAGCCCCTAAGTGGTTACAGAGAGGCACCACTAGAAAGGGCAAACTCTGCCCTCTCCAGCGGTGCCTCTCTTTTTCCTGTAGCCATCAGTGACAGGGAGACAGAGGGGTCCTGAAACAGATGTCATCACTGGCCAGGGTCCCGTAGGCGGGGCTTACATCTAAGATGCCAGTCTGCACGGGAAGACTACAGTGATTGGCCGAAATAGCGGCCAATCGCAGGCTGCAATGTGAAGATGCGCTCAGTGAGTCGTCCGGACGCTGAGCACGATTGAGACAACACGCTGAGCGTGTCCTCAGCAGCCAAATGTTTAAACAATTCATCCAGACCTGAAAAATGCTATTCCGAAAACAAGCAGGCTGGTAAAATGTCCCATAAAGCTTATTTTCGGTCAGCAACAGATTTTTGCCTTTAGAAATTATGATAGTGGTAATTCTCTCACATATGCATAATATTCAAAGTGTTGAAAGATTCATGTGATGTCCCAAACTCCCAACAAATTCACAATCAGTTAGAAAAATCTGAGCAATCATCCAGTTGAAATTAATAAAATCACAACTTTATTACAAACATATTAAAAGCCACCAATTTTGGTAAAACTCATACAGTATAGAAAAGATTACATCTACATAAAGGTACAAGCTGGTATTGATGCCGAAACGTCGGGTGGTGCCCCTGGGCAGGTCTCCGGTTTCTCACTGACAGTGTGGTATCACTATTTAATTTGCATTACAACTAGGGATGTGCGTTTCGAGTTTCGGAATTTCGGAATTTTCACGAAATTTCCCGATTCGTGTTTTCCGATGCAGACGATTTTCCGAAAATTTTTAGATCCGAAAATGGCAGATCCGAAAAGTTTTCCGAGCCGAAACGAAATATTTTCGGAATTTTCGAATGGACTTGAAATGTGTCAAATCGAAATTTATTGCTTTGAAACGAGGAGAACAGACGTTCCGAAAAAACGAAAATTTTCAAAAATACGAAAAGTCGATACAAAAACGAGCTAAGTGACACGAAAATACGAAAAATGGTCGATATTCCGAAACCATTTACAATTCCGAAAAAACGAAAATTTCTGAAAATACGAAAAGTCGATACAAAAAACGAGCTAAGTGACACGAAAATACGAAAAATGGTCGAACTTCCGAGAAAAAAATGTACACGAAAAACGAGTCGAGCCAAACCGAATCGAAACAGAAATCGGTCGAAACGAGCCGAATCGAAAAGTTTAAAAATCCGAAACATCGAATCGAGTCGAACCGAAAAAAAAATCGGTGCACAAGCCTAATAACAACTTGTTTTTATATTGACACTTTAAAATGTATCTCTCAAGATTTTGTATGTATTCTGCGCAGTATTTATGACATAAATGAAATCATTATATGTGATGTATCGTACGCATTATTGTACCTTTATGCAGATGTAATCTATACTGTATATGTGTTTGGCCAAATTTTTGGATTTTAATATGTGTTTAATAATGTTGTGATTTTATTAAATACGACTGGATGTGTGCTCGGATTCTTCTATTTTATTGTAGATTTTTGCCTTTAAACATGACTATTAGAAAAATCTGATCTTTAAAAAAAGATTTCACTTTTATTCCCTCTATAACCTGCCTGAAAAGCCATTTATCGAAACTGTGACGGAACGGCCGCCACTATACCGTAGCGCGGTACAAAATTTTAAAAATGTTGTTTTAGTATGGTGTATTAAAGAATTCGTTAGGTTGTATTTTTATAAGTTCCCCCTGCAATTCTCCCCATGGTTGACCTGTTCCCCGCCTGTCCACAGCCCCGGGAAGACGCCCGGTCTGTGAATGCCTCGAGCCGCCGCTGACTGTCTCTGCCAAGCCGCCCAAACTTGCCCGCCTTGCCCCGCAGCGTGGAAACCACGCAGAAGAGCGCTTCTTGGCCAGTGGGCTCCTAAAAATAGGTGCTTACGGGGGTGCGAATTATAGAACGAAACACCCCGAGAAACCCGAACGCCGACCAGGGATCCCTCGCTGGGAGCGCGGCCGGCAACCAGTGACTCTTGCTCGGGTACAGCCGCTGAACTTTTCCCCTTCGCAGCTCGGGCTCCGTGGATCCGATCCGGGCGTTTTTTGGACTGAACCAGCCCCCGGACCCGAGCTACCAGGCTGTACCCCCAGCATGCCGCCACTGCCAGGGGATCACCCCGAAATCCCTGGTAAAACCCCAAACTCGGGCAGAAAGCCACAAGGAGCGCTCACACCACAGGCAGGGGGGGCCGGGCGCTGGCCAGACAGGGAGAGGCTCTGGGAGGGGGGAACAGATGAGCTGGCGCCGAGACCCGAGATAAGGGCTGCGCACCGTAGGGGTTCCCCCAGGTTAACCCAGGCAGATTGGGCTATGGCTTGAGGTACAAACAAAGATCACCGCAGGAGGACTGAGGGCGGGCCAGGGGAGAACAATGGTTTCATTTCTCATAAATAACCCTGTATTCTCCATGTTAAAATAAACTCATTCCTGTTTGAACCTTTACTCTTGCCTCGGCTAGTAATTGGGGATAACAGGGCTTGGGGAACCGCGACGCTGCAAGGACCGTGGAAAGAAACGCTGGATCACCGCCGAATCCCTACCGCCCGCTACCCCTGACTCTACACCCCCAGACCAGCTCGGCGCTGACGGCGGATCTACCCGGACAGGGTAGCAGGGATCCGCTACAGAAACCTTTTAGGCTAGGGTCAGACTAACGCATTTTTCACGTTGTCCGTGAAAATGTGCGTTCGAAGAATGGACGTATTTTTTCACGGAATACGCAATAGCGGTCATACTATGCGCAGTTTCATCCGTGATTTTGTACGGATCATCAATAAAACACTTCTTGCATCTGGACGTTATGTTGGCCGGACATTAGCAGCGTCTGACGTCTCCTAATCACGCACACACGCCGCTAGCGGGCGCAGCGCACTCTGTACGTCAGTACTAGTGGTTTAACGTTCTCGAAAAAATGCGTTCATTTTCCACTTGCGTTGCGCAGCCGGACTTTTGTGCGACCGTACATCGTATATTGGCCGTCATTGCCCGGCATCTGCTGCTAGTGCGGCCGTGATTAAGTGCGCCAGAACGCGCGTTCGCACTGCCTCAGTCTGACCCTAGCCTTAGCATGAGATATTTTTTTTAAAAGTGGTGTAGTGAAAATTTAGATTTTAATCTCTAAAGCTGATATTTTCATTAAAAAGTATAGCCGCGAGAGACGATATTTAAGAAAAATGTTCATCGGGAATCGAAAGGCCAGGAAGCCTGAATTTAAATCTCCTAAAACCAGTAACCCTTTATAATTTTACATCTTCCAATGGAGTTTTGTGAGATTTGGTAGCTACTAATCTGACTGCTCTTCCCATGGAGGTGACATGTTGTTTGTTTCCTCTCCTTTGTAGGAGGGATTAAACAAAATGTATGTGTAGCGCTCACTCCCGGAGGAGCCGCAGAATAAATCTCGGGTTAGTCTCACCGCACTAGGAAATAACTATACACCAGCACTGTTGTGGATTTTTATGTATTATAATCTTTACTGATCCCAATAAAGCAGCATATATTACGTATATACGGTATTTAAATGACAAGAATTCGAAACGCGGGAAAAAAACGCGGCGGCAAAAGAAACGGTTAACCCCCTCAGTTCTGGAGTGTAAGTCCCGTGAATAATAGCTCAAAAATGTGTATGTGTGTTGTCTCGGGTACCCGGGTACTGTTTTCAACTGGCCAGTGAATGAAACAAAACAATCTTTGACTAGTCACCATTGGGGCCCTGTGGATTTAAACAATATTGAAGCGTGCGTTTCTTATTTGGGAACTGCGGCCTGGGAGGCCTCTCACCCATCCGATAGACGAAACTGTCCAGCACCCGATCAAAAATCTTCTCCGCTGTGTACTGTGACTTTGTGCCACTGAATCCGCTCCCTGCTTGCCGAATCTCCGCAACTGGAACAACGATCCACCGCCTGCACTCCCAATCGATAAGCGCGGTCTCCTAACTCGGGGTCCAGCCGGAACCAGCTTGTCATCCAGACCTCTCAGCGCTGCGTAGGTAGGTCTCAGCACGGTCACTGTCCCGATCTCCAGCACCAGTGAGACAGCATCTGTACTCCGGCCTGGTCGCGATCCTTGACAGCTCTCACATGCGTCCTCCACCTTTCACTGCTCCGCTCACTCTGACCTTGCCTTCCACGAGGCCGCTGATCTCCTTCTTCTTCCTATCCCACCCGCTTCCTGTCCTCCCGCAAAGGATGATGGTAGGTGTAGTTCAGTTTTTGTCCAGCATAGTCCACTATGTCTCTGTCTCCCTCTGGTGGCCATAATAATTAAATGCAGCAGAACACAGTCTTTAAAGCAGCGCTACATATGATTGACAGCTCAACCTGGGATGGGTCAGAGAGGGGAGGAGGTGTTAAGTAACAAGGATGCATCTAATATTAACTCTGAAAGGCTCAAGGTATTTTCCCCATCCCACTGCTGAGCTGCAGTACACACACACACACACACACACACGTGTATTTATATTTATAGATAGTTATTGTTATTTGTTTATTTTGTATGATTTTATACTTTTTAAAACAATAAATCCATTTCCTACACCTTGAGACCGCTGTCCTTTTGAATATCAAGAGGAAGGCTGAGGGTTGCCTATAAATGTCACGGCCTGCGGTCGGACGCTGCTACTTATCAGGTGAAACCCGCAGCTGTGGAGGACCACCGGGACAACGTCAGCCATGCTGACCTGTCACTCAGGTAATCTGCAGGTCCTAGTGTCGCTTGGTGCCTCCCTCCTGCCTGGTGGTGGTTGTGCCGTGCAGGGATCCTGGAGGCTGGGTTTCTCAGCTCTGGCGTGGCTCTCACGTGGCTGGGGGCGTGGATCCAAGATGGCATCGGGAACTCAGGATCCCCTATGACTCATTGGGGGCATGGCTTGCACCCACTGGAGATTCCCTAGAGCTAGCTGAGGGGAGGACTTCCCCCTTCAGGCAGCAGCCAATGGAGAGTGGCGGTGCACCTGGCTGTGGGTATAAATATGTGCATCAGGTCAGTACACCATTGCTACAGCGTCGTTCACTACTACCTCCAGTGTGTTCCTAGTAGCTCCCCTCAATTTACATTATTGTGTACCAGTTCTCATTTTCCGTTTATACGACTACCGTTCATTGCTGCCTGCCCCGACCCGGATTGTCTACTAGTCTACTCTTTTGCCTTGTCTCTTGGTACTTCGTTCTGGACTCCGTTTCTGCCTGGGCACCTCAGTTCCACCCTCCTGACCCTGTGACAATAAAAGTCATGCAGGAGAATTTCCCAAGAGCCCGGGTGTAGGTTCCTCAAATTGTAAGTATCCCATAGGGGAATTACCAGATCCACACTGCCATATACTGTACCATGTGGTCTCTCTTCCTTTGCTTGATTTGCCAACTGGCAAATATCATTTAGAATATTCTGCCTTGCTAGCAAAGCTGTGAGGCGTAGGTGCTTGGGACTAACTCTAAGTCTGTATTTAGCCAGTACTCACACGATGAAAGTTCGGCAGACAGCGTCAAAACTGACACGTAGAAAGATAAATCCAGTTGAAAACCTTTATTGATCAGACTGACAATCTCTCTAACAGTGTACAGCAATGCAGGTGAAAAGACATTCGTTCTGTCCAGCACAGAGCTAAGATGGCTGCTAGTAACCAGAAGTACCTCAGAAAACTAGCCTGAGGAAAAAGAGGCAGAGCTAGCTGGATAACTGGATGCTACGGTGACCCAGCAGGAACAAAATAGCTGGCCTATATTTGGCGAATTGCCAGCTTTTGAACAGCTGAATTGCCACGAAATTGCACCGTACGGAGAAATTCACCGTTCAGTGCAATTTCGTGGCCAACTTGGTTTTCTTTGAATAACCCCTTTAATGTGAGAATCATATTTTATTTTATTTTTTATTTGTCAACTTACAGAGTGGGCTGGTGGAGAAATACCTTTTTGTGTTCTTCTTTTTAGAGGTGTTCTGTGAGATATCCAACACTTTCCTGGCACCTGGGTGACATTTATAGGCAGAATAATATATAATTATTATAGTTACATTTTATTTTCCATTAGATTTTTAGCACCAGGACTATAATCTAATATACTTATGTATAGACGTCCCTGTACAAAAAAAACAACTCTATTTATTTAGCTGACACTTGTAAGGGGAAATCACAAAACTGCAAGGAAGGGTTACCTTACTGAGCATCCAACATCTCTATCTGTTTAGAAGATCCGTGAGTCATTTGTAAATGCTT
The DNA here is from genome assembly GCA_009667805.1 of Leptobrachium leishanense. Lineage (NCBI taxonomy): Eukaryota > Metazoa > Chordata > Amphibia > Anura > Megophryidae > Leptobrachium > Leptobrachium leishanense. Next base: position 34,548,687 of record CM019067.1, on the reverse strand, counting down.
TGAGCCTGTAGGGATGTTCAGTTCAGCGGCAGCTCTGGGGGAGTGTGTCCTGCATAAATCCCTCCCCAGGAAAACACGTCATGCGGCATGCCGCAGCATTGAGAGCAAACAGGAAGCTCAGGGAGATTTCTTTACAAGGTTATTTGGAAAATCTCTCCATCGTTCAGCAGTTTGTCTAACACAATGTATAAGCAGATTTATGAGCTCTTTCAAATGAGCTAAAGTTGTTTTCCGGCGTGATCAGTGCATTTTAAAGTAAGATAAGATAAGCAGTGTTTTTTTAACTCTGTTCGTGATTAATATCTTTTACTAAAAAAACCCTTTACCAAGTGACCCTGTCGGATGCATCTAAAGAGCGCACTTTATCAACAAATTGCTGCTCGCGGCCTGACTCGCCATTAGACTTTCATTATCACAGCTATTGACCATTCCGCGAAAAGCGTTTAATTTTAAGTGCAGCCAGAACGGCTTCCAGTTCCACTTTGGATCTTTTTCAAAAAGCTGCTCTCGTGCATTTTATCATTTTGTTCTTGTATCATATTTAATAAACCGGAATGTGATCATTTGTCTTCATTAAGATGAAAAGCTAATAAACAGGGATTATGATAAAAGGCGTCTTTGATTAATAAAGTGCTTAGTGTTAAGGGTTTTTTCTTCCGTCTGTTAAAGGCTGCAAATCCGTAAATTGATTATACACAAAACAACATTTAGAGGAGAACAACATCATTTTCAAGGGAAAAGTAACTCCTTACTAGTGATGCGCCGAACACCGCCTTGTTCGCTTCGCATTTGAACTTGAACATCCGAAAAAGTTTGACCGCGAACTCAAACCCAATTCGAACACAATGCAAGTCAATGGGGCTCGAAAGTTCAAAAATTAAGGTCCCCTCCAGAGGGCATATATGCAAGATATTGGCCACAAAAGGTGTATGGGGGTCCGGGTACTGCCCTGGGGGACAGGAAACAATGAAAACCAAATTAAAAAAAAACATTTTTTAACCCTTTCACTACTGAGTGCTGAGCCATTTCACCGCTGTGCGCTGAGCTCATTTTTACCACTTTTTCTCATGTTTAAACGCGATTTGAAGCCATGGGAAATGATTGAGCAACAAGGTGTGGGAAATGTTGGAGCAACAAGGAGTGGGAAATGTTTGAGCAACAAGGTGTGGGAAATGTTTGAGCAACAATGTGTGGTAAATGTTTATGTCCCATAGGCTTCAATGTTAAAAATATTCCCGTTTTAACTCAATATCTAATAAACCGTTAATTATTATATTCTGCAGTAAAGAGTCTCTTTACTTTTAGATTTTTTTTAGGATCTTTTAAGCATTTTTTGGATTTTTTCTTTTAAAACTTTTTTCGCGAACTTTTGGCGAACGTCCCGAAAAGTTCGAAGTTCGTGAATTTTCGAACAGCCGATGTTCGAATCGAACTTCGGACCGATTCGAACCGGCAGCCCATACCTACTCCTTAAGGAGCAAAAAGGCATACGGGATAAAATAGAGGTACCTTTATTTGCCCTTAAATAATAATTGGACAGTTGCTGCTGACAGCATCTGCTCAATTATTATTAAAAAAAAATTGCCCCTTTTTGAGGATTTTACTCACCTTTTCTACCTTGCTGCACACTGCTCCTCCTCTTCAGCTCAGGGTCTCCCAAACATGGAAGTCCCTGAAGCTTTTCCGCACAATTTGCGTTCCTACACAACTTGCGTAGCACAGGAGACACAAATTGCGCACTGCTGCGGGACTTGCGCACTTTCTGTGTGCTGCTGACATCACTAGTGACCGATCTGGTGACTGGCAGTCAAGAAATTCTAAAATCCCGGCTGCTAGTGACGTTGGGTGGGGTGGAGGAAACTCCTCCCGTTCACCCAGCAATTCTGCCAGATGGGGGCAGCAGGGAGGGGGAGAAGGGTGGGCACTCCTCACCTCCTGACCTCTTTGTAACTGTAAAGAGTGTCCCTTTAAAGTGACAGATCTAGAAATGACCAAACACACAGGCTTGAATATAAAGAAACAGAATTTGTATTCTGTAGATGGGGGCTGTTACTCTATCCAAAACCTGACATGAGACCACATCATGGTCCAAGATACTGAACTGCTTGGGACCAGGAAGAAACTGATTCCCCCTGACCGACAGATCAGTCATCGAAACATCTACGCATAAGCTCATTTTAAAACAGTGACATAAGAAGAAAATAATAGTCAAGAAGCAACAAATTTTCAGTATAATCTTACAGTAAATATTATATTCAATATATTAACTTTGGGAATTATTCACAAAACACCATTCTTTACCGTTGCTAAAAACACTTGTGAATATCACAGTTGTTACAAACCACAAGAAACTCCCGAGAAGGAAATTCAAGCAGTGGCAGAAGTTTCAACAACGGTAAAGAACAGCAAAGACATTAAACACAAAACAAATATACTGTATACCCTCAGACCCAGGATCACCTATCATACACCTTCAGACTGCAGATCAGCCCCCATACACCCACAGACTGCAGATCACTCCCTATTTACCCTCAGACCCCAGATCACCCCTTATACACCCTCGAACTGCAGATCAGCCCCCATAAACCCGCAGACTGCAAATAAGCCCCATACACCCTCAGATTGCAGGTCATCCCCTATATACCCTAAGACCCCAGATCATCCCATACACCCTCAGACTGCAGATCAGCCCCCCATAAACCCTCAGACTGCATATCACCCCCATACAACCCCAGACTGCAGGTCATCCCCTATATACCCTCAAACCCCAGATCATTCCATACACCTTCAGACTGCATATCAGCCTCCATAAACCCTCAGACCCCAGATCACCCCTTATATACCCTCAGACTGCAGATCAGCCCCTCATAAACCCGCAGACTGCAAATCAGCCCCATACAACCCCAGACTGCAGGTCATCCCCTATATATACCCTAAGACCCCAGATCATTCCATACACCTTCAGACTGCATATCAGCCTCCATAAACCCTCAGACCCCAGATCACCCCTTATACACCCTCTGACTGCAGATCAGCCCCCATAAACTTGCAGACTGCAAGTCAGCCCCATACACCCCAGAGTGCAGGTCATCCCCTATATACCCTCAAACCCCAGATCATTCCATACACCTTCAGACTGCATATCAGCCTCCATAAACCCTCAGACCCCAGATCACCCCTTATACACCCTCTGACTGCAGATCAGCCGCCATAAACTCGCAGACTGCAAGTCAGCCCCATACACCCCAGACTGCAGGTCATCCCCTATATATACAATAAAAACCCCAGATCATCCCATATACCCTCAGACTGCAGATCAGCCCCTCATAAACCCGCAGACTGCAAATCAGCCCCATACAACCCCAGACTGCAGAGCAGTCCTCTGACATGCAATAATCCCTTTCAATTCCCATGTCGTATCCGGAGAGATTATAAATCCATTGATTGGATTTAACAGCTGAGTTTTGCTTGAAATATTAGGAGGGTTATTCAAAGAGCACTATATAAAACATAGTTACCCAGCCTCCCTGAGTAGGAGCTAACCCGATTCATATTTCATCCAGACACTAAACAAACATTTAATAAGCCTTGTATGCTCAACAAACACAAAACATGCTCAACCAGCAGAAAGGTACACCTCTGACTCAATTAAACCCTTTCATCACTGCAGCAGAGAGCAGAAACCACAGCAGCAGATTGCCTTCTTAAAGGGCCAGTACCACCAAAAAATTAAATGTTCTTATTGTGTTTATTTGATGTTGCTGATATCTTACCTGTGCTTTGTTTTTCTCCTGTATGTTTAATTAAGAAAATATTTTACTCTATAATAGACATGTGCACGGCTGGTTTATATAGTTTTGTTTTGGATTTTTTTCGTCCCCTTTTCTTTTTTTCGTTTCGGGTCATTTCGTTCCATTTTCTTCTCCGTTTCGGGCCATTCGTTATTTTACCACGATTTGTATTTTTGGACCGATCCGAAATTTAGGACTGCCAGTTATCATTTTCGGATCACATTGTTTTTGAGTTATTTTGTTTTTAGGAGTTATTTCGTATTTTCGGGCGATTCGTATTTTCGAACGGCCGATATTTCATATTTCGGATCACTTTGTTTTTCGTTTTAGGAGTTATTTCGTATTTTGGGTTGATTTGTATTTCGTTTTATGCGTCATTTCATTTTTTATTAGTTATTTCAGAATGTGAAACAGATTGCTACCAATAAGATGAAAATACCAGCCGTCAACCGTTTTTTTTTTTACTTGCAGAAAAAAGTCTATTTTTTAGGCACTTTTTGGGTTTAAGTTTTCAGGCTCCTAATTTATTTTGAAGCAATAAGGTGGTTTTTTTTGCTTTCCATTAGGTTTCAATGTAAAAAATATTCCCCATTTTTATTAAATATTTATTAAACTGTTAATTTTTTTCAATTGCAGCAAAAACTCTATTTATTTTTTAGGATTTTGTAGGCATTTTTTGGGGATTTTATAGGTTCAATTTTAAGTTTCCTAATTTATTTTAAAGCAACAAGGCTTAAAATTTATTAAGAAACCTAAAATTTCACCCAAAAAAATCCTAAAAAAATAAATAAAGAGACTTTTTGCTGCAAGTGAAAAAAATAAATGGTTTAATAAATATTTAATAAAAAACAGGGATTTTTTAACATTGAAACCTACAGTATAGGTGAATTCTATAGGTTTCAATGTTAAAAACATCTGCATTTTTATTATTAGTTTTTGAAATCATTTCGTTCACTTTTTTTTGTTGTGGATCATTTTGTTTCTTTTTTTTCATTTTGAGTCATTTTTATTCAGTTTTTTTTTTCATTTAGGATCATTCTCCTTCCATTTTGTACCATTTCAGATTTTTTTTTGGATCATTTTGCCTCGATAGTTTGCTTCGTTGTTTTCTTTTGCTACCACGATTCGTATTTTTGGCTGATTCGTATTTTCGTACAGGAAAAAAACAAAAAACAGGTATTTTTGTCTGAATTTGAATTCAGAACGAAACAAAGTGCACGTCTACTCTATAACTGTCACTGGGTGCATCCATTGTGTGATATTTTCCTCTATATGTGTCACTGGGTGCATCCATTGTGTGATATTTTCCTCTATATGTTTCACTGGGTGCATCCATTGTGTGATATTTTCCTCTATATGTGTCACTGGGTGCATCCATTTGTGATATTTTCCTCTATATGTGTCACTGGGTGCATCCATTGTGTGATATTTTCCTCTATATGTGTCACTGGGTGCATCCATTTGTGATATTTTCCTCTATATGTGTCACTGGGTGCATCCATTTGTGATATTTTCCTCTATATGTGTTACTGGGTGCATCCATTGTGTGATATTTTCCTCTATATGTGTCACTGGGTGCATCCATTTGTGATATTTTCCTCTATATGTGTCACCGGGTGCATCCATTGTGTGATATTTTCCTCTATATGTGTCACTGGGTGCATCCATTGTGTGATATTTTGTGTTGTAAACTGCCCCCCCCCAGTATCTTTCCATCACTTGCTCCTCACTGTGTGGCTTTGGCCATAGAATGGAGTGAATGGGTCTGAAGTCCAAAAATAAAACTCATATGGATGCATTGTGTCAGATGTATGCAAAACACACCACCATGGGTTAAGATGTTGGTAGCCCACTATTACATCTCATTCTTTTGCCATCTCTTATCTCGGGTACTCTAGACGAGTGGTTCTCAGCCCTTTTCTCAAGTACCCCTATTAGCTGGACAGTTATCCTACGGGCAGGGCTACCTTTCCTCATTTATCATGTACGTCTCATGTTTGTGCTCCCCCATTGTAAAGTGCTACAGAATATGCTGTATAAATCACTAACTGTAACAGTGTCAGGTTCGTGCCAGGAAGGAGCCATGGCACGGCCTCAGTGTGATGTTATATTCCCAAGCGCTGGGGGTGAGCAGGCAGAAAGACACTGGAGACAGTATATGCACAACAAAGCTTGTATTGTGGGATGGTTCACAGCAAACAGTCCAGCACAGAACAGTAACACAGGCAAGTGGATGGTGGGCCACGTAGTCTCTCTCTAGATCCTCTTGAGGGGAAGCAGGAGCCTTTGGTAACAGTACCTGATAGAAGGTCTACTTCCAGGAGAGAGCTTGAAGGCTGGAAGCCACTTGAGAGTCTCTGGACCCATTGGATAGTGGGCCACGCAGTGGATCGTCCAGCAAGCAGGAACCAGGTAATGCAGACACAGCAAGGGTGGAATAACTTGTGTACACGGCAGAGCAGGTAATACAGGAAACCTACAATAACAAGTGGGAGCTCTCAGGACCTCTGAAAACAGGAGCTCTCAGGACCTCTGACAACAAATGGAAGAGCAACGATGGGAGGGCGTAATCAGGTATTTATGCAGAACACACAGTCTCTTGAACAGGACTTAACCCTTAGGTGGATATAGACAGATATGGAGAGCTAGTGACCCAGGCTGGCCACAGCACTCTATGCCACTGAATCCGCTCCCTGCTTGCCGAATCTCCGCAACTGGAACAACGATCCACCACCTGCACTCCCAATCGATCAGCGCGGTCTCCTAACTCGGGGTCCAGCCGGAACCAGCTTGTCATCCAGACCTCTCAGCGTTGCGTAGGTAGGTCTCAGCACGGTCACTGTCCCGATCTCCAGCACCAGTGAGACAGCGTCTGTACTCTGGCCTGGTCGCGATCCTTGACAGCTCTCACGTGCGTCCTCCACCTTTCACTGCTCCGCTCACTCTGACCTTGCCTTCCACGAGGCCGCTGTTCTCCTTCCTCTTCCTATCCAACCCCCTTCCTGGCCTCCCGCAAAGGATGATGGTAGGTGTAGTTCAGTTTTTGTCCAGCATAGTCCACTATGTCTCTGTCTCCCTCTGGTGGCCATAATAATTAAATGCAGCAGAACACAGTCTTTAAAGCAGCGCTACATATGATTGACAGCTCAACCTGGGATGGGTCAGAGAGGAGAGGAGGTGTTAAGTAACAAGGATGCATCTAATATTAACTCTGAAAGGCTCAAGGTATTTTCCCCATCCCACTGCTGAGCTGCAGTACACACACACACACGTGTATTTATATTTATAGATAGTTATTGTTATTTGTTTATTTTGCATGATTTTATTCTTTTTAAAATAATAAATCCATTTCCTACACCTTGAGACCGCTGTCCTTTTGAATATCAAGAGGAAGGCTGGGGGTTGCCTATAAATGTCACGGCCTGCGGTCGGACGCTGCTACTTATCAGGTGAAACCCGCAGCTGTGGAGGACCACCGGGACAACGTCAGCCATACTGACCTGTCGCTCAGGTAATCTGCAGGTCCTAGCATCGCTTGGTGCTTCCCTCCTGCCTGGCTGTGGTTGTGCCGTGCAGGGATCCTGGAGGCTGGGTTTCTCAGCTCTGGCGTGGCTCAGGACCTCTGACAACAAATGGAAGAGCAGCGATGGGAGGGTGTAATCAGGCATTTATGCAGAACACACAGTCTTTTGAACAGGAGTTAACCCTTAGGTGGATTCAGACAGATATGGAGAGCTAGTGACCCAGGCTGGCCACAGCAGGCTCTCAGGACTAAGGCATGACAAACAGGCCAGGTTTCCAGATATCTGAAGCGCAGCACAGGTGATATGATTGGCAGCTCAATGATTGAAGGATTCAGTCTGCATTTCCCCAAGGTAAATCTTAAAATCTGGCCTGTTAAGGTTACTTGAGGACAATGTCAGAACCAATGCATTTAGACAACACAATAGATCCCCTGCAGCCTTGTCATTCCCTCCACCACCCATTGCATCTCACTACTGTTTTATCCTGTACCACAGCTGTACAGCGAGACTTGCCATAAGATTTTGGTAAATGTTGCATCATGTGAAAAATCCACAAAACGGAAACGGGAGACAAAAATCTAACTTCAGTTATACCTTTTTACATGCAACTACTTCAAACAAAGAAAAACTAAACGGCATCATGTGTTTTATAATGTTTTTTTATTCAACGAGTTATTCTGAGAGAGCTGAATTTGCCACCGAATTGCACCGAACAATGAATTTCTTCGTACGGTGCAATTTTGTGGCAATTAGGCTATTCGGAAAGCTGGCAACTCACCAAATATTGGCAAATTGCCAGTGAAATCAGGGAAATTCGGCAGCAGTGAAATTCCCATAGAGAAGCAATGGTTTATCTATTCAGAGAACGCCGAACAGCATCGACAAGTTGGCGAAATGCACTGATTTTCGGCACTTTTATTTGACAGGTTTAAACAGGTGAATCCCATAGGTTTTAATGTAAAAAAAGATTCTGAACTACAACTCCCACGATTCCCTGTGCTTCTATTGCATTGAAAGAATTCTGGGAATTGTAGGCATCAACATCTGGGTGCCGTGAGTTTGACAGTACTGCTTTAGGATATGGAGAGCGTGAGAAGATGCCCCCACCAGCATGTTTGCCCATGTCTCTGTAGTAATGAGGAAGTTTGGACACATCCTCTTCCCTTATTCTGAACTGGCTATGAAAGTCGTATATATAATAAATGACAGTTCGTCTGAGCCGTGGCATCCTACAATTCAGCTGATACCGCCTGAACAGAATTATGAGTATTTCTGGAGGGTTATTAATTGCGTATTCCGATCTGCAGAGCGCGGGGTGATGCCCCATTTGAATAAAACAGCAATTCTTTTAAGTGTCACTTGGAGTGAATATGAATTCTGTATTTCCATTTTCTAATTTCAGAATCGCTGATCTGGAGGGATTTTTGAATAGTTAATAAGCTTTTCATACTATACTGTTCTGTCTCGCTTACAGATGCAACCCCGGGGTTGTTGTCACAGGCAGCACCTTTTAACATAATTTAATGCAGTGTACCCTGAGCTACGGTTTAAAACAGCTGCTCCTTGTTAAAGATTACTTAATTTTGCCTCATTTAAAGAACAGATTCTCACAATTCAAATCGGCAAACCTGATCTACTGTGATTGCGATACTACACCGATCTTAGGTAGCCAGGCTAGCGGCGCAGCTAATTAACTCCTTCGCTAACGATATCAAGATATCTCTGGTGCCTCGATATCAAGATGTCTCGATATGCTGATCTGCAGCCCAAAAGCAAATTAAATTAATTTGCTGCAAATGAATTTTGTTTGCTTTTGGGCTGCAGAAGGTGCCCCCAAAGTTTTAGCCCTGTGGGCATAATGCCCAAAGAGCTAAAGCGGTAAATTCAGCTCCTGAAAGCTCTGAAATATCAGACTTTCAGCAGCCGACGCAGGGAGAAATAGAGGAAAATAGACCAGCCGCTCAAACCTCTAACTCAATTTGGCAGTAGATGGCGCCACCTACTGACCAAAAATTGTTTATTTACAGTAAGAAATACAATGAGTATAAGCTCAAATATTTCTTATTTTAAAATGAATTAAAAATGATTTGACAAAGAACCACTGGTTTCTGTCAATGTTTTTTTGGAAAATCACTTGGTAGTGAAGGGGTTAAAGTGATATTGTATTAAAGGAGCACTCTAACAACAAATCCCCCTACCACCACCACCATTTTTGACCCTTAAATAATTGGGCAGAAGCTACTGACAGCCTCATATTTTCTTTATTTTGACTATAAATACTCACCTTTTCTCCCCCAACTTGCTGCACCTCCCTTTAAGCTCAGGGCTTCCGCAATCCAGAAGACCCTGCAGCTTTTTTAGGCAATTTGCGCACCTAAGCAAATTGGGTTTTGAAGAATAGGCAAATTGCGAATCGCTCGGAACATACATACATTTCTGTACGCAAGTTCCGTAGCACCTGCTTTCAGAAAAATAGATCAGTGCTGTGTGCGCATGCACAGCAGCAATCCATTGGCTGCCTTTCCCCGGATGCTTGCTATCACGGGGGGTCTGAGAGAGGGTGATGTCATCATGCAGAGCATGTTGGCATCACCAGTGAGTGATCTGGTAACTGGCAGCCCGGAAATTCAAAGTCCCGGGTGGCTGGGGACTTGTGTGTGGGCAGAGGAAACTCCTCCACTTCACACTGAGTTTCCTGACAAACCAAATCTGCAGCACCTGTGCAGGATGCGGTACGATGGATTGGTGCTGCGCACGCACAGAACTGATCCATCGGCTCTTGTCTTCCTGCTGTGAGAATTTGGAGACAGGATGATGTCAGGACATCATCAGCATGTACCAGAATGTTCGCAAACTTTGCTGTTGCATTACAGCAGCTAGAGCGAGGGCAGAATACAGGGAGAGCTGTGGGGTCACTCTCCGCTAGGGATGAGCTGTTCGGTTCGATCTGTTCGGAATTTGCATCGAACATCGGCCGTTCGCGAACATTTCCACGTGTTCGGTTCGATTTTCGCCCACAATGACCACAATGCACTTTTCCACTGGCAGGCAAGCTTGTAATTGGCTACAGCCTTGCACCTGACCACAGGGAGGACCGGATGAAACAACTTGAGTACGCTCTAAAGCGACACTTGTGTAACACCTTTCCAGGCACTGGTAGGTTACCAAGTGATGACTAGAGATGAGCTGTTCGGTTCGATCGGTTCGGAGCTTGCATCGAACATGTTCGCGAACTATGAACATTTCCGCCTGTTCGCCCACAATGGACCACAATGCACTTTCCACTGGCCTGAAGCTTGTAATTGGCTACAGCCTTGCACCTGACCACAGGTCAGTTGCAAGACAGGTTCAAGACTATGCCAATCACGGCTCAGAGTCCTGATTGGGCAAATTTTGCCCAATCATGGGCTCACAGAGCTAAGTCCTGCAGCACACTATATAAGGCTTCACACAGCGCTTCTGCACGCGTTTGAGAGGAGATTTCAGAGGAGATTGTTGTTGTGTTAGTGTGTGTTCTTACTGCCAGTCTGGCACCAGCTACTGGGGGGGGGGGTCTCATCTACTTGGGGGGGGGTCTCATCTGTTGTAATCTTTGTGTTCTCACCTGATGACACAGGTGCTTCTGAGGCTGCGTGTCACGGCGTTGCGCTCACCGGGTTACAGTGCAGGCAGCTGCGGATGCACGGCGCGTTCCGGCGGTCCTGGCGTCGGACCGAGTCCCCCTCGGAGACCCTCCTGGGGCCTGCGGTCTCCCTCGGCGTCCCCCGATGGGTACAGGTGGCCGGGGGGCTCGGTCCGCTGTGCGGACTCGGCGGTCCCGCCTTGCTCTGGCGTCTCTCGCGGCTTGTCGGGGGCGGGGCTTCTGGATAGGCGCGCGCGCGCGCCCAAGACCCGGTCTTATGGTTACCACTACTGAACCCCTCCCAGACACAAGTGACACACCTGTTACTGAGGGCAATCCCAGAGCTCTGATATCCCTATAAATACACAGTCTGCACACTTGTCCTTTGCTGGATAGTTGAGTGTCTTCTAGCTGAGTACTTTAGTTCCTTTCTTACATATTTACTCGTTACTGACCATTGGCTTTCGTACCCGACCTTTCTACCTTCTGGCACCCCGACATTGGCTTTCGTACCCGACCTTTCTACCTTCTGGCATCCCGACATTGGCTCTCGTACCCGACCATTCTACCTTCTGGAATCCTGACCATTGGCATACGCACCCGACCAAGCGACCCTCATACCTCCTACCCTACATCATCCTTTCCACCTCGAACTCCAATCTCCGCATCCCGAGGTCCAGTCTCCAACAGTACCCAAACCGTGACAGAACTATCCAGCCAAAGAAGTTATGGACCCCGCGGACGTATTGGATGCTATCGCTTCCTTGACTCGTCAGGTGACAGTACTATCCCATTCAGTACAGGACTTACAGTTAAACCAAGCTCAAATGCAAGGACAAGTCCAAAACCTACTCCCCATCTCGTCGTCATCCCAAAATGATGACATGACCAGTCCAGAACCCAGAATCCCGATGCCTGAGCGGTTCTCTGGACGCCGTGAGTCCTATAGGGGATTCCTCATGTCATGTGAAATCCTGTTCGCACTAAACCCCCGCACCTATCAGACGGATTTTGTACGGATCCGCACGGTTATCTCCCTTTTCTCGGATGAGGCCCAAGTCTGGGCACATAACCTCCTACGGACCGCAGACCCGGTGTTGCAATCATGGAACTCCTTTTTGTCGGCCATGAATCTATTGTATGAGGACCCTCATAGATCCGAGTTTGCCCAGGCACAGATCCGGCAACTGAGACAGGGCAGAAGACCCATCGAAGACTACACAGTTGAATTCCGCCGATTGGCTTCTGAGACGGGATGGAATGACACCGCATTAGTTAGCCAATTCCGATGGGGTCTGTCCGAGTCCGTCAAAGATGAGTTGGCTCGAGGCGAAACACCCACTTCCTTGGAGCCCCTAATTCGTCTTGCTCTCCAAATCGACAGACGCATTCGTGAACGCGTACGAGAGAGAGCCCTGTTTTCTCCACCCTCCCGACCTCCAGCTCCGCGTATGTTGGCGCTACCACCACCCCCGACTACGTCTACCATACCATCCGCTGAAGAACCCATGCAACTCAATGCTGTTCGTCGCCGGCTAACTCCTCAGGAGAATCAACATAGACGTGATAATGGCCTGTGCCTATACTGTGGAAAAAATACCCACCTTGTCCGGGACTGTCCTGATACACCGACCAAGGGAGGTATGGCTACATGTTGTCCATCCAATATTCTGTCGACCTCCATGTCTAGTGTCCAATCCCCTCACTTATTGGTACAACTTGTTTTACAGTGGGAAGAAAAATCTACCACGGTGGAGGCCATGATTGACAGCGGAGCCAGCAATTGTTTCATTGATACTGCCTTGGTTGCTAAATTGTCCATTCCAGTATTGAATAAAGATGTACCTGTACATATACAAGTTGTCGACGGTTCTTCCCTTGGTGCAGGTCCTGTCACAAAAGAGACCATCCCTCTCTCCTCAACATTAGGACCTTCCCATAGGGAACTATTATCCTATGATGTCATTACGTCACCTGTGTTCCCGGTAATATTGGGCCTTCCTTGGCTTCGCCTCCACGACCCAATCATAAGGTGGTCCTCGGGTCAGCTTTTGTTTCCCTCTCTCCATTGTCGTAAAGTATGCCTACATGAGGTCACTGCCACGGTATGCTCCATCCTGGATCTTCATAAAACTCCCTCCAATGTTACGCTCCCACAGGTCTATCAGTCGTTCAAAGATGTATTCGACGAACGAGGAGTGGATGCTCTACCCCCACATCGACCTTATGACTGTCCAATTGACCTTCTACCGGGCGCCCCAATCCCCTACGGGCGACTATACCCGTTGTCAGAACCCGAACTGGTCATCCTTAAGGAATATATAGATGAAAACCTGGCAAAGGGGTTTATACGTCCCTCCACCTCACCTGCTGGGGCCGGTATTTTTTTTGTGGCGAAGAAGGATGGGGGGTTACGCCCCTGCATTGATTATCGTGCCTTGAATCACATAACCGTTAAAAATCGTTATCCCTTACCGTTAATTTCAGAATTGATGGATCGCTTGAAAACGGCAACCATCTTCTCCAAACTGGATCTGAAAGGAGCTTACAATCTGATTCGTGTAAAGGAAGGGGACGAATGGAAAACAGCTTTCCGCTCCAGATACGGACACTTCGAATACACAGTAATGCCCTATGGGCTATGCAATGCCCCTGCCACATTTCAATGTTTTATCAATGTTGTTTTTCGCGATATGCTGGATCAATGTGTTGTCATATATCTAGATGACATTCTTGTGTATTCCTCTACTCTAGAAGAACACCGAAACCAAATGCAACAGGTACTACAACGCCTCCGCCAACATCACCTATTTGCTAAACTCGACAAATGCCTATTTGAGGTCCATACCGTGGAATTCCTGGGTTTCATCATTCGACCCGGTACCATTGCCATGGATGACAAGAAAACACAAGCCATCAAACACTGGCCTATACCGCTCAACAGAAAACAGGTACAACGTTTTTTGGGTTTTGCCAATTTTTATCGCAAATTCATTCGCAACTTCAGTCGAATCGCCCAACCTTTAACAGCTCTTACCAAGTCTACTGTTCCTTTCCAATGGTCCACGAATGCTACCAAAGCCTTTAACGATTTACGAGAACGGTTCTGTTCGGCACCCATCCTCTCTCACCCTAATCCGTCTTTTGCCTATTACCTGGAAGTGGACGCCTCCAATAACGCTACCGGGGCCGTCCTCTCCCAGCGTTGCCCAACAACCAATAATTTGCACCCGATAGCCTTTTTTTCCAAAAAGATGAGCCCAGCGGAGTGTAACTACGATATCGGGGATAAAGAGCTACTGGCCATTAAACAAGCACTGGAGGAATGGAGACACATCCTGGAAGGGTGTCTGCACCCCATAACGATATATACGGATCACAAGAATCTCGAGTACTTGAAGACGGCAAAACGGCTACGTCCCAGACAGGCCAGGTGGGCCCTCTTCTTCTCTCATTTTCAATTCCATCTCACATTCCGTCCTGGATCACGCAATGGTAAAGCTGACGCTTTATCCCGACTACATGAGTATCATTCCGGAAAAGATAAAACAGAGGAGACCATTCTCCAACCGCATCAGTTTCTCTCGGTCACTTCACGTTTACTGAACGATATTGCACAAACCGAAGCTCCATCTCCTACGTCGACCGCACCACCAAAAGACCGTATCCTAGTACCTAAGGAGAAGCAACTCCAGATACTGCAGCAATGTCATGATTCCCCCCTGGCCGGTCACGCAGGAAGAACAAAAACACGGAAGTTAATATCCCGTCATTTCTGGTGGCCCTCACTATCTCGAGATGTTCGGGACTATGTCAAATCATGTGACGTTTGTGCCAGAACCAAAACCCTTCCACAAAAACCCTTAGGGTTATTACAACCTCTCCCGGTGCCTGAATCACCTTGGTCACATGTCACCATGGATTTTATTGTGGATCTCCCCCCCTCTGCAGGACATACCTGCATCATGGTCATAGTGGATCGTTTAACCAAATTAGCCCATTTTGTCCCTTCCGTGAGAATACCCACGGCCAAAGAGACCGCATCATTGTTCATAGCCCAAGTGTTCCGTCTACACGGTATACCATCCTCCATAGTCACCGATAGGGGTACCCAATTTACGTCACATTTTTGGAAAGCTTTTTGTTCCTCGCTTAAGATATCGGTTGATCTATCCACCTCATACCATCCCCAGTCTAACGGGCAAACAGAACGAACCAATCAAACACTTGAGACTTATTTACGCTGTTATTCATCTTATCAACAGAACAACTGGTTGGAACTACTTCCGATGGCGGAGTTTTCCTACAACTCGCATACGCACGAGTCCACCACTTTTTCTCCATTTTTTCTCACCTATGGTTACCACCCGGCCATGTTTCCGGGGCTACCCTCTTACACCTCTGTTCCCGATGCTACCACACGCCTCCGTCTTCTAGCAGACGGTCTAGCCAAGGCCAAAGATGCCCTGCATTATTCCCAAGCCATGTACAAACAACATGCAGATCGATCCCGTGCTGCCTCCCCGACATATCTCCCGGGCCAAAAAGTTTGGCTGTCCACTCGCTTTCTCCAGCTCTCCTGTCCCTCACGTAAATTGGGACCACGTTACATCGGCCCGTTTATTGTTGTAGAGCATGTCAATATGGTTGCTGTTCGCCTTCGTCTCCCGCCACACTACTCGTTTCATCCTGTGGTCCATATTTCCCTCCTTAAACCGTGCCATGCCAACCCTTTCCCGGGCAGGTCCCGCACACCCCCTCCTCCTGTTCTTGTTGATGGTACCGAAGAGTACGTGGTTGGGGCTATCCTCGATTCTCATTGGCGTCGTGGGGTGCTCGAATATCTCGTCCATTGGAAGGGCTATGGGCCTGATGAGGATTCCTGGGTTCCCTCCTCGAACGTTCACGCCCCTCGCCTTGTTCGGTCATTCCATGTTTCCTTCCCTGCTAAGCCGGGTCCTCGGCGCCCCCGGAGGTTGCGCCTTGGGGGGGGTTCTGTCACGGCGTTGCGCTCACCGGGTTACAGTGCAGGCAGCTGCGGATGCACGGCGCGTTCCGGCGGTCCTGGCGTCGGACCGAGTCCCCCTCAGAGACCCTCCTGGGGCCTGCGGTCTCCCTCGGCGTCCCCCGATAGGTACAGGTGGCCGGGGGGCTCGGTCCGCTGTGCGGACTCGGCGGGCCCGCCTTGCTCTGGCGTCTCTCGCGGCTTGTCGGGGGCGGGGCTTCTGGATAGGCGCGCGCGCGCGCCCAAGACCCGGTCTTATGGTTACCACTACTGAACCCCTCCCAGACACAAGTGACACACCTGTTACTGAGGGCAATCCCAGAGCTCTGATATCCCTATAAATACACAGTCTGCACACTTGTCCTTTGCTGGATAGTTGAGTGTCTTCTAGCTGAGTACTTTAGTTCCGTTCTTACATATTTACTCGTTACTGACCATTGGCTTTCGTACCCGACCTTTCTACCTTCTGGCACCCCGACATTGGCTTTCGTACCCGACCTTTCTACCTTCTGGCATCCCGACATTGGCTCTCGTACCCGACCATTCTACCTTCTGGAATCCTGACCATTGGCATACGCACCCGACCAAGCGACCCTCATACCTCCTACCCTACATCATCCTTTCCACCTCGAACTCCAATCTCCGCATCCCGAGGTCCAGTCTCCAACAGTACCCAAACCGTGACACTGCGGATGA
Organism: Leptobrachium leishanense; assembly: GCA_009667805.1. Classification (NCBI taxonomy): domain Eukaryota; kingdom Metazoa; phylum Chordata; class Amphibia; order Anura; family Megophryidae; genus Leptobrachium; species Leptobrachium leishanense. Next base: position 34,532,049 of record CM019067.1, on the reverse strand, counting down.
TCAGAGGAATAGTGGTGAAGGCCGGGGCCGCTTGACTGATGCCTTTTTAAATTTTTTTAGTCCTCGACGCCCAGGGACGTCAAATGTAGGCACCCATTGCCAGCGTCTTCACCATATGGTGCAGGACTACCTAGGGGCAAGGGCAGACCTGGATAACTTTCCAGCAGATGATCCACTGGCTTACTGGATGTTGAGATTGGATCACTGGCCAGAACTTAGCCAATATACTATGCAGCTACTAAGTTGCCCTTCATCTAGCGTGCTTTCTGAAAGGACGTTCAGTGCCACTGGAGGTTTTGTCAGACAAAAGAGTGCGTCTGTCCACCGACTCTGTAGACCGGCTGACATTTATAAAAATGAATCAGTCCTGGATCAGCAGCTATCAATCCCCTGATGCTGACGTAACGGAATAGATCGGGGATGTCTTCTGCATTCACAAAACCTCCACCACTGAACTCTTCCACAATACCACAAAAGGGTTACGGTGTGAAGGCACTTGCTGCCATGAAAGGCACAATATTTGGCTGCACTGACGCCTGTGCCACATTTATATCATTTTAATTTTTTGAACCGCAGGGTCCAACCCTGCACTCTTCCACAATACCACAGAGGGGTTACTGCACCATAATTTAGCCCAAATAATCACTATGCTTTTTCTGCGCGTCCTAAAATGTCTTTTCATACAGGCTGCCGCCCCAAGCAGTTGTTTATGAATAGATTAAAGGAAAAGCATTTACCGTCATTTGAAACGTCATTTTTTGTTTTTAAGTGTTTCTATACATCCTGGAAATCCGCCACTTCACGGGCAGGTTATAGAAACATAGAAACATAGAAAAATGTCGGCAGATAAGAACCTTTCGGCCCATCTAGTCTGCCCAATTACATGGATACTTAACCTGAATTTAACTTTTGTTTAGGATAGCCTTATGCCTATCCCATGCTTGCTTAAATTCAATTACTGTTTTGGCCTCTACCACTTCTACTGGAAGGCTGTTCCATGTATCCACCACCCTCTCAGTAAAATAATGCTTCCTGATGTTACTTTTAAACCTTTGCCCCTCTAATCTAAGACTATGTCCTCTTGTTTTGCTATTTTGTTTCCTTTTAAATATACTCCCTTCCTCTACCTTGTGGATTCCCTTTACGTATTTAAATGTTTCTATCATATCTCCTCTGTCTCGTCTTTTTTCCAAGCTGTACATGTTAAGATCATTAAGCCTTTCCTGGTAACTTTTCTCCTTCAAGTCGTACACCATTTTAGTAGCCCTTCTCTGAACTCTCTCTAAGATGTCTATATCCTTCTGGAGATACGGTCTCCAGTACTGCACACGGTACTCCAAGTGAGGTCTCACCAGTGCTCTGTACAGTGGCATGAGCACTTCCCTTTTCCTACTGCTAATACCTCTCCCTACACAACCAAGCATTCTGCCAGCATTTCCTGCTGCTCTATTACATTGACTACTTACCCTTAGATCCTCTGAAATAATGACCCCTAAATCCCTTTCCTCAGATGTTGAGGTTATGACTGTATCAAATATTCTATATTCAGCCCTTGGGTTTTTACGTCCCAGGTGCATTATCTTGCACTTATCCACATTAAAACTCAATTGCCACAACTCCGACCATTTTTTTAGTTTACCTAAATCATTTGTCATTTGGCTGATCCCTCCAGGAACGTCAACCTGTTGCAAATCTTTGTGTCATCAGCAAAAAGACATACTTTTCCATTAATACCTTCTGCAATATCACTAATAACTTATGGGGACCTCCTAGGCACGATATTTGAAGGAATTTTTCGTTTTTATTTTTAACCCTTTATTTCATGGAAAACTCACTGTCCCTTTAAAAACTTATTTTTTTAAACTTTTTGTCCTTGTTTCCTGTCCCCCAGGGCACTACCTGGACCCCCATACACCTTTTATGGCAAATATCTAGCATATATGCCCTCTTGGAAGGCACTCTAAAAATCGAATTTTGAGTCCCATTGACTTGTATTGAGTTCGAGTTCGAGTTCGAACATTTGGAAAGTTCGAGTTCAAATGCGAACCGAACTCGGGGGTGTTTGGCTCATTCCTAGTTGTGAATTATATGGAGAAACCAGAGCTGAGCACAAGGCACAAAAAGAAAATATTTATGTGAACTAGACTTCCATTCAGTCCCACACTATTTATGCCCCATTCTCTTACATTCCGTCCTATTTTTCATTCTTCGCGGCACCCTGTATCTCTTTTGCCCTCAAATCAAATAATGGTATATTTATTTAATAAGACCACAATACGGAATAAAGGGAAATGTGACACATATGCGAAAAGCATGCAGGTACTACAAACCGAGCAGACAATTGTCGGACCGTCTGGCATTGATTGACCAGTTTTTCAAGGGAAATGGAGTGAAGCATAAAAGAAGATTACAGGAGGAATAGCATGCACAGTATCTTCCTATAGAAATCTAATGCAATGATAGAAAGCTCCATTAGCTGGACATGAATACAACCTGTGCTTACACATAACTCCCTTATCTGTCTAATATGTTTGTTTTGCAAACGTTAGCTCTCCTGTTACATCATATTGTCATTAGTATTAGGGTATTTAAAGGGACACTACCACTAAAATAAGCTGGTACTAGATGACGTGTGCATTACAAACAAAACACCTTATAAAATACATGCTGTTTTTTTTTCCCTTTGTTTAACCCTTTATTTCCCAGGCGGTTTTACAAAAGTCTGTCCAAAAGTGCCCGCTGCTGTTTTTACGTTTCTGTGCTGTTTGTGTTTAGGTCAAATTTTCCTCTTACTCGTTCATGCAACCCACACATATTATATACCGTTTTTCCAGCCATTAAATGGACTTTCTAAAGATACCATTATTTACATTGCATCATATAATTTACTATTAAAAAAAAATGAAATATGATGAAAAAAATGGGAAAAAACACACTTTTTCGACATTTAATCCCCAAAAGCTACAACTGCCAAAAAAGACCCCGCTAGTTTCAAAATTTTGTCCTGAGACTATAAATACCTAGGGCTCTATTACGATGTTGGCGTTAAAACGCGGCCACAAGGGAGGAAAAACTGCGAACGCAGTTTTCCCCCTTGCGCCTGCGTTTTAACGCTGGATTACAATGCAGGCGCAAAAACTGCTGCCTGCATTGTGATCGCGAGTTAAAATCAGGTATGCGCGCGGCAGCACAGAGCGCAGCCGCGAGCATCCACTCGATGGAGTCCATAGGGCTCCATTGAGTTCCCCCCCTGCTAGTCACATGTCAGTGTAGTGATACGCAGGAAGAGACTGGGGGGACATTTTCCCCCAGTCTTTCCCTGCTCCCGCCGGCTGGAGGAGGTGGTTGGAGCCGTGGTCCTCACCGCGGGATAGAGGGTAAGTATAGGCTGCATTTTTTATCTTTTTAGGCTGGTGTTAACACCAGGTTCTGGCTCTGGTTAACTTTTCGCTAACCAGAGCCAGGCGTTAATCAGTGCTGGGACTTTGTAATTCAGCGTTGATTAACACTTTGAGCTCCCTATGCTTAACATGGGGAGCGCAAAGTACAGTAACCTCACGCAAAGGAGCGCAAGGTACTAAACGCAAATGGGTTTTTTAACCCGTTTGCGTTTGGATTGTAATATGCGGTAAATACCACGGCAAACATTAATGCTCACGCAGGTGAGTGTTAACGTTTGCGTTAACATTGTAATAGGGCCCCCAATGTTAACATGATTATCTTTTTAACCCCTTCACTGCTGAGCCATTTCACTTCTGTGCGCTGAGCTCATTTTGACCGCTTTATGCTCATCATGTTTAAATGCCAGCTTAAGTACTATTTTATTAAACCTTTCCTTGCGGATGACGCACACGTCCTGCCGCATGGCCACTTCGCTGCGGAGGACGCGCTGAGTGCGTCCTCCCTTTGCAGCGGCGATCGGCCGGGATTCCGGCTGATGGCGGCAACCCCCCGGTGCGGGCTGAAATCCTTGATGTCACCCCGTCCTCCGGGACCCCTTCCAAGTGGCGGCTGTCTTTAACCCCTAGGGGGCTGGATCGCGATATGGCGCTAACATGCGCCGTATCGCGGTCCCCTCTCGGAGCTGGCCCACATCTTAGATGTCGGCCAAGCTTCGGGGATATCCCCCTAACGACTGGCGTCATCGCGCATAGCGCAATGGCACTAGTTTCGCATTTAACCCCTTGCTGCCACCTATGGTGGAGATAGGGGGTTCCAATGAACCCCCTATCTCCCGATCCGTGACAGCTAGGGGTTAATGTTTGATATCATTGGAACGGCCAGAGTGTGGCCATGTATAATGTAAAAAAATAATTAAAAATAAAATTTAAAAAAAAATTAAACTTTTTTTTTGTTTTGTTTTGTTTTATTTTATTAGTGCAGCAATATTGTTCCCATTTCAATTATAATGTGAACAATGATGCTGCACTAACGATTTTTTCTATGGGGCGTTTGCTAAAAAACACATAATTTTCCCCAAAAAAAGTAACGATTCCCCGTTTCAAATTTTTTAACAAGCGCAACCCATAGAAAATATAACCGCAAACACTCGCATGTTAAAATGTGAAATAAAACACTTTACACGTTGTAAATCATTGAAAATTCTAATTTTATTGCATTTTTTGTTATAATATACAGACAGGACATAACGTATACATATAATAATGACATATTAGGAATCTGCCTAGTATCCCGGAAAGAACGATATCTAATATGTCTGGGTCATATATTAAAATAAGCCTTCAAAACGCGTTTAAACATGATGAGCGAAACCGGTAAAAATGAGCTCAGCACATAGGTGTGAAAAGGCTCAGCAGTAAAAGGGTTAAACCCCCCCAGACAATTTTTTTAAAAAAAATTTTTTTAGAAAGTATTTTACCAGGAAGGATATATTGAGATTTCTCTCGTTTTAAAGTATGTCCTGGGTGGCGAGTATGTACCGTTAGGTGTCTTTGCCCAAGGACACTTACTGGAGAGGTGCTCTTGCTGGGATCAAATCTGTGTCTCCACAGTCTCTCTCCACGCAGAGCAGTGATGTTACCTCTACTATTATTATTATTATTATTATTGTTTGGTTTTTTACAACAAACCTAGTCATGTTTGGGATCATTGGAAAGGTCATGATCAGGCCTCTCCAATGATATAAAACATGACCCTCTAGCCACAGATCGTGAGATAGGGGGGATCCAAAGGATCCCCCTATCTCCACTGGGCAGCTAAGGGGTTAAGTGGCGATATGGTGATGATATGGTAATATGGTGATGACGTCAGTGGGTGGGGGGTGACCCGGAGGCTTGGCTGACATCCAAGAAGTCAGCCTCTTCCGGGTTTGAATTGTGATCCAGCAATGAAGGGGTTAATGAGAGACACCTTTAACCCCTTCCACATTTTTATACTGCAGGTGCTGGGGGACGACAGAGATGTCTCTCGGCTTATTATATTGGAGTTGTCTCTCGGCTTAACAAACAAAAGCAGGAAGGCCGCACTCAACAGTTGCCTTGTGAAGCAATGAAAGGTTATTACCATCCTGGTGAATTAGGGCAAAGGTAAGAAAAAGAGCCCTAAAGAATAGCTACCAAGGGATGATGATTCACAAAACACCAATTGGTTCTGGTATAGTGTGTGCCGGTCAAGCACACTTAATGATGTCATTGTATGGAAATTGGGCCAGAGACTCAAAACCATGACTGTCCCACTATTAGGGTGGTACCCAGCATGAGCCATGGAGAGACCCCGGGGGCAAAACATGAAAGCCCTCCAGACACGGAGACACAGATACAAGAGTGGTAAATAGTGTTTATTGCACAGTAGGGATGCGGTTGTAGTGAGTTCTTCACAGTGCTGGGCAAGGAAAACACAACCTTGAGAGATGTGATACAGGCGTGGACCTGCTGTGCAGCTGAGTAGCACAGGAAGACACAACATACAATCTGGAAGGGTCTAGAGTCTAGGTGTGGATCCGCAGTGCAAGTGAACACAACACATGAAGGTACAACACATGACCTGGAGTGATGTAATGTCTAGGTGTGGATCTGCTGTGTTGCTGGAAAATAGAGGAAGGCACAATACATGGCTTGAAGTAAAACATATACAGAAAATTCCAAGAGTGATAACATAGTCAATATGCGTTTCGCCCTGGATACAAAAAAATCCTTATTGCTTCCTCAGTTGGCTTCCTTTATTAGCAGGTGGTTAGCGCTGCACTACATTATTTAGTGTATAATACACGACTTGGAGTGATGTAAAGTCTAGGTGTGGATCTGCTGTGTTTCTGGAAAATAGAGAAAGGCACAACGCACTACTTGAAGTAAAACATATACAGAAAATTCCAAGTCGAGCGCACTCAACGGTATTCAAGTGTTCAAATTTCACCCCAATGAGCCAAGTTGCAATCTTTCAAGTAGATCCTCAAAAGAAAGAAAGGAAAAGAGATCATGGTCAGATGGTACTGAATATTCATGCACTTATATTTTATGTCCAAAATTGTTCCACTCACATTTTAATGAGTCTTACTGGCTCGGTATCATGCGCCTCAGGGTCTATTACACGGACACCCAACAGCCCTTCAACAATGAACAGTATTGGACCTAGCTGGGTCCTCGGTATTTTGCGCCCAGGAGTTGTTTCTGGTAGGTAAAACTTCCCAAAAAAACTTTTAGATATAAAAATCCACACAGCGATGGTGATAAATGGTTAAAAAAATGTATTCCTAAAAATAAAACCGTGATAACACAGCCAATACGCGTTTCGCCCTGGATACAAAAAATCCTGATGGCTTCCTCAGTTGGCTTCCTTTATTAACAGGTGGTTAGCGCTGCACTACATTGTTTAGTGTATAATACACGACTTGGAGTGATGTAGAGTCTAGGTGTGGATCTGCTGTGTGGCTGGAAAACACAGGAAGGCACAACACGCAACTTGGAGTGCTGGGTGACTAAGCAAAGATCGGCTGTAAGTAAGTAAGGAAGGAGTTGGACCCGCAGAACTAGCTCCACACTGGGGACCTAAGAACAGAGCACTGAGGAGAGGGTGATATGTGCTTAAATAGGGAGTGGGTCACTGCTCTGTTGGTCAGGTGGTTTAAGACATGAAACGCTGCAGGGAAATCCCGGCCCAGATGTAGTGGATGGGTCAGGCAAGGGTAAGAGCCATCTCGTATCAGTTTAAACAAGGGGCTTGCAGGGTATCCCATGGGGTTCCAGACTGAAGGCATGACATCCAGCAAATCCATGGCAGTTTTTCAGTTACCATGTGTCACTGAATGACACAAACTCTCAGGAACACTTACTATGCATGAAAATGTTTTGGAAGTGCATCATGTGAATAAAAAGCTACCCTGATCTAATCCCATGGGGGTCTCCAGGGAGTTTGCCCAGTTGACAGCAACTGTCCCGAGCCCAGTGGTTTCCGACCATGGTACTCAAGCATCCCTAAGATGCCAGATTCAAGGATTGCCTTGTAGCAGACTGAATCCTGCAATCACAGAGCAGCAAATCATATCACCTGCGCGGTGCTTCAGATATCCCGCAAACCTGGCCTGTTAGGACGAGGGTTGGGTGCCACAGTTCTTGACAAAACATCTGTCCCTGTGATGATGAAGTCAACTCTTCTCCATCAATCTTTTCCCCAAAGTATCGACAAGGGCTACTCTCCGCTTCTCTTCTTGTTTACAGCTTTCATATCAAACACCCTCATATATTTCTCAGAGTTAATTACCTTTTACAAAAACATGTACTTAATTATCAACCACTTTACGTACAAAAATAATGTATTTAAAGGCTATTAAGCAATGCCAAAAGATAGCACAACAAATTTATCATCGCGGGTATTAAAATATGATACGATTTAATGTATTAGTCATGAAACGAGATGCATTTGAAATGCAAACTAAGGCATATATAAACTGGAGAGGACACGATACTGCCAGCGTTAACATCCACACAAGAGAAATTAATAGATGAAGTATTAATCACAGTTTGTCTGAATAAGCTTTTCTCTCGGGATCACAGATTGCGATTAGCTGGTCTACAAAGATATTAAATAATTAGGACAAATATCGATATTGTAACATATAAACTAAACAAGCACATGAGGGGTTATTCAGAGAGATCCGAAATGTCGTCGAAATGTAACCAGACACTGAAATTCAGCGTACAGTGACATTTCGGGGCCATTCGGCTATTCAGAGAGCAGGCAGTTCGCCAAATTTTGGTGAATTGCCTGCACGTATGGTGCCTGTTCGACGGCTGTGAAATCCCCCATAGAGAAGCAATGGTCAATCTATTCACAGACACCGAACAGCAGTGAAAAGTTGCCGAAGTGCCCTGCTGTTCGGTGGTTTCATTCGGCAGGTTTATTCAGGTGGTTCAGTTAAAAATATTCCCGTTTTAATCCAATATCTAATAAACCTTTCATTATTTTAATCTGCAGCAAAAAGTCTCTTCTAAAATGTTTTTTCTTTTTTCTGTAACAGCCCTTTTTAATATCATTCATGGGATCGTATATATGTAAATTCCAGACATTTTGGTTCAGTAGCTCTTTTGCAAACAGCATTTCAATTTTGACACTTTTTTTTTTACCTTGTTCGTCAGCTTGTCGGCTTTTTCCAGCAGCTGCTCTGCACTTTGTAAGGTGGCTCGTCGGCATTTTTCGGACGTTTTCGGCATGTTTTTTGTGGCGGTTTGAGTGATTCGATACTTCGGAACGTATCGGATGCATTTTTTGGCGTTTTTTTCGGCGGGATGTCAGCGGGTTTTCACTGCACTCGAGACCCTGCGGTGAATGCTGAATTCACCGCAGTGTGGGGAACTTTGATTCCCTGAAGTGCAGGAAACGAGAGAGCACTGACATTTCGGTGCTCTCTGAATAACCCCTATGGCCATACACCTAGGATTGACATAGTTCCACACTTGTTGGATTGAAATGGTGCCCAGGTCCACTGTTGTGGAATAGAGAGTTCTTTCTCCAGATGTCAAGGTGTTCTTGTCTGCATATATTTTTTCCTGTCTGTTGTGGAGTTTGCGGATTCCGGTGCAGGGCTGCCATCTGAAACCTTGGGGCCTCTTACTGATCCATTCGTCAGGGCCCCCTTTCCTCAACTGCCCATTCCAGTAAAACCATTAAAAATAAAACATTTTGGCTCCTCTCCTGCTTACTTTGGTTTACAGGGAGTGGGCAAAAGCCTTGGTGGTCCAGCAAGGGGATAAAAAGTAGTCCCTGGTGGTCTGGTGGTCTGGTGGGAAGTTATGTCTGGTGCAGACCATACTTATCACTCCCTAAGTGATTGGGTGAGTCAGAGTGCTCTGACCAGCCGAGGAGGCTGGAGTCCACTGGGAAATGTCTTGGTACACCTGTGAGTGGTCCTTACATCTGTGGCACCTAGACAAGTCATACAGGTTTTGAGAAGGACCATGGCCCCTTGGAGCCTCTGGGCCCCTGAACATGTCACAGACTGTCACCTCCTGATGATGGCCCTGTTCCAGTGGCTACGTACCTCGGCACAGACACAGTGGGGTAACCCTGATTACCAAGATTCACCAGGGGAACCGCAGTCAAGATATTCACTTCTAATTGCTCCAGTGCTGACTGACCACCACTGAGGGCAGTCAACTCATAATGTAGCCGTGCACTCCTGGAGTCTTTTAACTATCAGGGTTATTCAAAGAGAACTGAAATTCCACCAGATTCAGCATTCACAGCAGGTTCTCCAAAGTGCAGGTAAAAGTCGCTGCAAAATCACCAAAAACATTGGATCGATCCAATAAGCCGCCGAAAATACGCAGAACACTTCCGACGATTCTATCAAAGTGGCCGGTGAGTGTATGTATATATATGTATTTATTTTATAATTGCAGAAGCCACTTGCACATCACAGCATTTCGATGAATTGCATCCCAGAGCTCCTGTGCCACATTCCATATGCAGGAAGGAATTCTGGGTAGGATATGCAAATGACCCCTTTCCTACTTTTATGCATCCTGGGTCTGTTATTAAACAGAACCCTAAGGCCCCGTTCACACTGTGCGATTTGAAAGTCGCGCAATTTTCATATACGCGACATGGTGCGATAATGTCGCGCAATGTCGCTGTTTTGTGCGATTTTTGCAAAGCACCACCAATACAAATCTCAAAATCGCAGATAGCAAATCGGAAAAAAAGGGTCATGTACCAGCGACATGCTTCTGCGACGCGCGACATGCGACATCGCGCGGCAAGATGTGAACAGCTCCATTGAAATGCATTGGAGAAGCTACATAGTGCGACGTCGCGGCAAAATCCGCGCGATAAATCGCACAGTGTGAACGGGGCCTAAAATCAATGGTATGCCACCCTGTGGCTTTCTAGCAGAGATAAAGTTTATGCGACTGGTAAAAGCCACACCTAGGACAGCGCTGTTTCGGGTTTATTAGACCCTCATCAGCAGGAGCTAGGCATGATGACCAGTTGCAGTGGATGCTGATGAGAGGGTACAACAAACCCGAAACAGCGCTGTCCTAGGAGTGGCTTTGACCAGTTGCATAAACCTTATCTCTGCTACAAAGTCACAGTGTGGCATAGCATTGATTTTAGGGTTCTGTGTAATAACAGACCCAGGATGCATAAAAGTGAGACAGGGGTCATTTGCATATCCTACCCAGAATTCCTTGCTGCATATGGGGAATGTGGCACAGGAGCTCTGGGATGCAATTCATGGAATTGCTGTGATGTGCAAGTGGCTTCTACAATAATAAACACACTTATTATAGTGTGGAGGCCTTTTATCTCACTTTTAGTCCTCCACTACAACCCTTGTAGATATACAGTATATTTATTTTAGTTTTACGATCAAAGTGCTCCCCTGTGGTAGACAGTGCACCTTTCTATGTGAAAGTTAAAAAAAAAAAATTACAAATATTATTTTATTCTCCCCCTTTGGCGCGCTCCTACTTTCCCTAATTGTAAATCCGGCCCTGACCAGTACAGAAGAAATTTCATGCAAATTCAACCCTTTGAGGGCAGGTTATGTCAAAGGGATCAACATCATTAAGTGGCGAGACTTTCAGATATATGGCGTCATATGTGATTGTGAATGAAACCTAAGAATACATATTTTTGTATGAGGACAAAGTATACCAGGAAAGAGCGTGAGGTCTTGAATACCATGGCGGTGTTAAGATATTATCTAGAAATTGCAATAAAGGAATATTTGCTCCAAGATGCGACGTCTGTACTTCGGGACAAACACAGGAAGAGAGCGCAGTGCTCACGCAGAGACATCGGCCGTTATCTCCCCACAGCACTTTTTCCATTTAATCTGAAAACAGGAAATCTCAGACTGTACTTTGTTGTTATCGAGACAGGATGCGGCTTATTTTGATTTGAACACAAAAAAAAAATGGTCTTACATGAAACTGTCATGCACGATCTATTATAATGGTAATATATAAAAATGCTACGAATGAATGATCCAGAGCGTGCCGTAACATTAAAAGCAACGCTCTATAAAATGGTCCGGGTGTGAGGAGTGCCCCGCTTCTCACCCCCAGCTTCCCCAATCTGTTGAAAACACTGAGTGAAGTGGAGGAGTTTCTTCCACCCAATCAAACGTCACCAGCAGTCGGGATTTTGTTTTTCCTGGCTGCCGGTCACCAGATCGGTCACTAGTGACATCAGCTAACAGAGAGCATGCCGTCGTCACTCTCTCTGAGACCAGTCGCGGTAGCAAGCGTTCACAGAGAGGCAGCCGATGGATCGGATCTGAACATGCGCACAGCCCAATCCATCTTTTGGCACAGGCGTTACGGAACTTGTGTACTAAGGCTGGCGGCACAAGAGCGTACAGGTACTGCGTACAGTGCGTCCGTTACGGACTATGTGACTGGCGGGGGGGGAGAAGAGGAGCAAAGGGCAGGGCACAATAAAACTTAAAAAGCAAAAGAAACAAAAGCAGGTAGAGTGCTAGCTCTTGAGCTGTACAACAGGAAGGGTGGAGACTGTGAGCAGTACCTGCACCCCCTGCTTTGTCAGGAGACAATGCATCTACCCCGGTTAGTAAGAGAAAGAGAGTGTTCTGGCCCCACACCCTGTCAGGACTGGAGAATCAGATCGTGAGATTGTGGATATCAGTCTAGCCCCCCCCCCTGTCAGGAGGCGATTCATCCACCCTAGTATCAGAGAGTGAGAGCGATCTGGCCCCACCCTAGTGGGAGGAATCTTAGTATCTGATGAATCTCACTATCTGATAGAACACCGGCCTTCGCTCTTGCCCAAATGTTCACGCACACAGGAAGCAGCACGTAGTTCCCGCGGGACGCCTAGCTTGTTCACGTCCATGCCATTTTTGCATCCGCAGCAATACGCAAAGGCCGTGCGTGAACAAGTGCGCAGCTGCATCGTGCGGTGTTCTTCATTGACTCCAGCAAAAAGCTACCACAGACGGCCAATTGCGTGCACAGACGGACGCAAAAAATCCGCTCATGTGCTGCCAGCCTTAAAGTGTGCAAGTCCTGTGGAGGCACGCAATATGCTGTTCCTATGCTTTGGAAGTTGCTTAGAAGAGCAAATTGTGAGGAAAAGCTTCAGGGACTTCCAGGTTCGAGAATCCCTGAAGCCAAAGAGGTGCTGCGTGGGGTGAGGGAGAAAAGGTTAGTAAAATCACCAAAAAAAAAGCGAAAAAGAAAGAAAACAATTGGGCAGAGGCTGTCATTTAAGGGTAAAAAAAAAGGAACCTCTACTTTTTTATAGTGTTCCCTTAATCGCTCGCTCTAAAGAGAGGAAGCAAAACAAATGGCCGCCTCCATGAGAAGAGCAAGCAGATTAGGAACTACAAGAACTCACACTGAGCTGAGCATCCTCTGCTTTCTGGCACTGATCACGGATCTCTCCTGGAGGGGGAAGACATCTTGGATGTCAGCACTGCCTCCGGGACCTCCCCCACCCACTGACATCATTGCGCATGGGCGTGATGACATCAGTATGGGACATCCCCCCGGCCGGGCATGAGAAATCCCTATGGTGGAGATACAAGGGGTTATTTGGACCTCCGTATCTCTTGAACTATGGCATCTATAGGGTCAAGTATAGTATCATTGGAAAAACCAGAGCATGGCCTTTCCAATGATACAGCATGACTAGGTTGTTTGTAAAAAAATAAATAATTCAAAAGATTCTTTTTTTTGTTTTGTTTTTCTATTGCAGCTCTATTGCTCACTTTTTCAATTAAAGTGAGCGATGATGCTGCACTAACTCACCATTAGCGATGGGCCAAACACCCCCGTGTTCGGTTCGCATTCGAACTCAAGCACCTGAAAAAGTTTGACCGCGAACTCGAACACAATTCGAACACCATGCAAGTCAATGGGGCTCGAACGTTCAGAAATTAAGGTCCCTTCCAAGAGCGCATATATGAAAGATATTGGCCATAAAAGGTGTATGGGGGTCCGGGTAGTGCCCTGGGGGACTGGAAACAATAAAAAAAACAAAAAAAGAACTTTTTTAACCCTTTCACTGCTGAGTGCTGAGTCATTTCACCTCTGTGCGCTGAGCTCATTTTTACCGCTTTTCTCATGTTTAAACGCGATTTGAAGCCATGGGAAATGTTTGACCAACAATGAGCGACCGAAAACGTTTGACCGCAAACTCAAACCCAATTCGAACACAATGCAAGTCAATGGGGCTCGAAAGTTCGAAAATTAAGGTCTCCTCCAGAGGGCATATATGCAATATATTGGCCACAAAAGGTGTATGGGGGTCCAGGTACTGCCCTGGGGGACAGGAAACAATGAAAATCAAATTTAAAAAAACTGCTTTTTACCCTTTCACTGCTGAGTGCTGAGCCATTTCACCGCTGTGCGCTGAGCTCATTTTTACCCCTTTTGCTCATGTTTAAACGCGATTTGAAGCCATGGGAAATGTTGGAGCAACAAGGTGTGGGAAATGTTGGAGCAACAAGGAGTGGGAAATGTTGGAGCAACAAGGTGTGGGAAATGTTTGAGCAACAATGTGTGGGAAATGTTTATGTCCCATAGGCTTCAATGTTAAAAATATTCCCTTTTTAATTCAATATCTAATAAACCGTTTATTATTATATTCTGCAGTAAAGAGTCTCTTTACTTTTATATTTTTTAGGATCCTTTAAGCATTTTTTGGATTTTTTTTGAAAACCTTTATTTTTCCTCAAACTTTCCGCGAACATCCCGAAAAGTTTGAAGTTCGTGAACATTCGAACAGCCGATGTTCGAATCGAACTTCGAACCGATTCGAACCGGCAGCGACTCCCTACCTATGACGCAGACATTTCTCTACCCTAAGGAACTTTCTGCAAGATAAACGAATATATTTACTCCTCCTGAAGAAAGTTTCTTAAAAAAATGAAAAGTCGGCCTTTTATATGAAGAAATAAAAGCAAAGTTTAACCCCTTCACTACCAAGCACTTTTTGTAGACAATAATTATATCATGACATTTTTTTTTCAAAACATGGGATGCGAAGTTAACAATTAAATATAAGGTAAAATACAAAATTGCACAGAAATTGTTCTTAAGTGGTTAAAAAATCTAATTTAATACAAATTTGCTCCCTACTCACCATCTAATTTATCATGATGCCACCAATTGTGGAGGAGATGGCACAATGCATTATTACGCATTGTTCCATCAAAAACCTAAACCGCCGCACTGCAGCGAGGAGTGTCAGGGGAACTATGGAACCCTGCGTCTCTGATTTTTACACCACACAGGGTCAAGTGAAGCGTCGTTGGAAAAGTCAGAAGGGATTATTCAGAGAGATCTGAAATGTTGCCGAAATGTAAACGGACACTGAAATTCAGCAAGCAGTGACATTTCAGGACCATTATGCCAGGTTGCCGAATTCTGGAGAATTGCCTGCACGTACGGTGCCTGATCGAGGGCAGTGAAATCTCCATAGAGAAGCAATGGTTAATCTATTCATAGAACACCGAACAGCAGTGAAAAGTTGCCGAAGTGCCCTATTGTTTGATGTTTTCATTCGGCAGGTTTATTCAGGCGAACCCCATAGGTTTCAATGTTAAAAATATTCATGTTTTTTATGCAATATCTAATAAACCGTTTATTATTTTAATCGGCAGCAAAAAGTCTCTTTATTTATTCTTTTTTGTTTTGATATATTAGGCATTTTTCGGCAATTGTTTTTCCATTTTTTTTTTAATTTAATGGTATTTTTTCTTTTTTCTGTAACAGCCCTTTTTATTATCATTCACAGGATCTTATATGTAAATTCCCGGCATTTTTGTTTAGTAGTTTTTGCAAACAGCGTTTAAATTTTGAAACGTTCAAGCGTATTTATTTTTTTCTTTTTACCCCGTTCGTCAGCTTGTCACTTTTTCCGGCGGCAGGTCTGCGCTGTGATCGGCGGCTCTTTGGCTTTTTCCCGCGTGTTGGGTGGGGTTTTTCGGTTGGTTTTCACCGGGTGTTCGGCAGGGTTGCAGCAGGTTTTC
The DNA here is from genome assembly GCA_009667805.1 of Leptobrachium leishanense. Lineage (NCBI taxonomy): Eukaryota > Metazoa > Chordata > Amphibia > Anura > Megophryidae > Leptobrachium > Leptobrachium leishanense. The sequence continues at coordinate 34,516,595 of CM019067.1, read as the reverse complement.
CTTGCACTCCGGAGACCCTGCGGACTGCGGTGAATGCTGAATTTACCACTGGGTGGGGAACTTTGATTCCCGAAGTGCAGGGAAGTGTGGGAAACGAAAGAGCACCGAAATATCAGCTACATTTCGGTGCTCTCTGAATAACCCCCACTATGATTTTATATATATATATATATATATATATTACCTCATTATATACAGTATATAAACAGGGTCATGCGTTATTGTTTTTATCCCTGATGAAAGCTCCTGTGTGAGCTGAAACTTTGAATTTTAATGCTTCCCCAATAAATTTGCTCTCATTTCTCTCACCATATTGATTCACGCTGGGATTTTGCACCTCGGCATGATTTTTGGATAACTAGAGCGGTGAGCTGAACTATTTTGGAGGAATATATATATATATAATTTTTTTTTTTTTTTTAGAAAGTATTTTACCAGGAAGGATACATTGAGATTTCTCTCATTTTCAAGTATGTCCTGGGTGGCGAGTATGTACCGTTAGATGTCTTGCCCAAGGACACATACTGGAGAGGTGCTCCTGCCGGGATCGAACCCGTGTCTCCACAGGTTCTCTCCACGCAGAGCAGTGATGTTACCTCTACTCCACCCAGCCGGTAGACATATTGTGTTATATCTAATGGATATAAATTGTATAATATATTACATTATATTGTGTTGTATTGTGTTGTATTGTGTTACACTGTGTAGGTGGGGTGGACTGACTCGTTACAGTAGTTGAAACAGAATAACGTTTTGCTCACAATTTGCAGTTCTCCGCCGGGTCGCTCCTTAGTTGATTTATTCATGAAGGAGTCAATAACTTTGTGCCGTTTGCAAACATTTTGTGTCGGTTTGTTCCGGGGCCGATAACTGGTTACAGTGTGAGATTAGATCTCCCGTTGCTCGCAGATGGCGCATCTTGATTTACAGTAAGTCAATACCCATAGGCCGCGGAGAGCATGTGCGACCCACCATCCAACGACAAGAAGCTTTACTGGCTTTTTTTTAACGCTCACAATGAGCTCGTTGAAAACTTCTTTCTGTAGATTTTCTTTTAGCATAATCCTTTTCTTTGTTTGTGGTTTTTTTTTCCCCCCTTTTTAAATCTGTTCAGTTAAAATGCCAAATCCCGTTGTGGCTGAGATTAGGCCTTCTCGGGTCTCAGTTTTGGAAACGTAGGAAGGGGAGGGCGACCGATTTACGTGTTTTTCTTAAGACAGGTCCATGTGCTTGGGATGAAAGCATTAATCTTACACGCTTTAACACTTAGGGCACTTGATCGATGCGCAGGACTTTTGGGTTTTCGTCAGGTTCGTGCCACCATCTGCGTTCCCTGCTGTCAGAACCTACTCGCTGACAGCCACTGCCCGATTATAGATTTTTTTGTTTTGGGTGAAGTTACTCACCTTTTGTCCCTCACCACGGGCAGCTTCCGCTCAGGGACTCCCAAACACAGAAGTCCCTGAAGCTTTTCTGCACAATTTGCACTCCTGCTCTACAAATCGTTAAGGTCTGGACTGTGCGGTGGCCAATCCATGTGTGGAAATGATGTCCCGTGGTCCCTGAACCACTCTTGCACAGTTTGAGCCCGGTGAATCCTGGCATTGCCATCTTGGAATATGCCCGCCGTGCCATCAGGGGAGAAAAAAAACATTGAGGGACAAAGCTGCTCATTCAGTATATTCAGGGAGTCACATTAATCGCTGCAGTAATGATCTAATGGAAAGCGTGCACCTATTGGCTTAGAGGGTTATTCAGAGAGAGCTGATCTGGCCCTGAAATGACACCGAACAGTGTATTTCCCCATTCGGCGACATTTCAGGGCCATTCCGCTATTCAGAGAGCAGACAGTTGAGCACATGCCTGTTCAACGGCAGTGAAATCCTCCATAGAGGAAGCAATGGTTAATCTATCCAAAGACACCGAACAGCAGAGAAAAGTTGCCGAATTGCCCTGCTGTTCGGTGGTTTCATTCGGCAGGTTTAATCAGGCGATTCCGATAGGTTTCAATGTTAAAAATATTCCCATTTTTAATCCAATATCTAATAAACCGTTTATTATTTTAATCTGCAGCAAAAAGTCTCTTTATTTATAGATTTTATCAGATCTTCTAGGCTTTTTTCTCCATTTTCTGGTAATAGCGTTTTTTCTCTTTTCTGTAATAGACCTTTTTATTATCAGTCATTGGATCTTCTATGTAAATTCCAGACATTTTCATTGAGTAGTTTTTTTTGCCAACAGCATTTCAATTTTCAAACTTTCTAGCATACTGCTCCCCCCCCCATTCGTCAGCTTGGGTTTTTCTGGCAGCTGCTCTGCACTGTGATCGGCGTCTCGTTGGCTTTTTCAGCAGGTTTTTCCTGCACTCCGGGGGACCCTGTGGTGAATGCTGAATACACCGCAGGGTGGGGAACTTTGATTCCCTGAAGTGCAGGGAACTTCGGGGAACGAGAGAGCACCGAAATGTTGGCGACATTTTGGTGCTCTCTGAATAACCCCTTTAGTTTCATGCAGGTGGTGACTTTTTTTGGGCACAGCAGTTTATATGGCCTACAAGTTGATGGATGGGACTGAGGCTACCCCAACGCACCAAACATGCAGGGCAAGAGGAGGCCAAGATATATTTTGGGACGCACGTCATATTTGTAAAAACTAGAACCCACCGGTGTTTTTAGGAGGTTGTCAGTGGAAGACAGGGACAGAATTTCTAGAGCAAGGGTCGGCAACCTTGGCCTTCCAGATGTTTTTGAGCTACATCTCTCATGATACTCAACCACTCATTAGAAGGACAGAGCCTGGTAGGAAATGTAGTTTCCAAAGTTTGGAGGACCAAGGTGGAGCACCCATAGCCTAGAGCTTCCAGAATAACAAACCACCAGTCATACATCAATCGATAGAGAAAGATAACAGACCAAGACCTGTTTGATTCACGGCTTTGTACTGTTGTTTCCTGTGTCGAGTGACGGTCATGTTAAACAAGACACGGCTACCTGAGTTTTATCAGTTTCGGTACAATCACGATCTGTATATCTTGCTGGTTCCTATGCACAGCGACACGGACACCTATTTACGCCCGACAGATCGGAAAAGTCAGTGACGATGTTTCCCATAAATTGAAAATACTCTTTTCTTCTTCGCCTCGTCTTTAATGGACGTAGCTTGTCACGTCGTCGATCGTCTGGAAAGGAAGAGGAGAACAAAAGGTAAACTTCAAAAGAAGTAAACACAAATGAATAGGACAGAACACGCTAAAATATTCTAAACAGGATCTGAATTGGTGTCTGGGAAAGTTCCCGAGGATTTATATAGAATGGAGGTGATGGGAGAGATGCGGCCGCTTGATTAAACATTAATGGTTTATCTCTGGCAACATAAGAGGCTGTTACTGCCCTTGCCGCACTAAAATAACACATATAATGGCAGACATTTAGCCCAGTAAACCAACGTGTTTCTGGCTCGAGACCAGGTATTAACCTGCCATCAAAATACTCTTCAAATTGAGAGCACGCCGGCCTGAACTGGCAAGTAAGGAGAACGCCTGGTGGATGGCAATGGTCATGGAATAAGGGTTGGGTTGATTAGACACCCTGATGACCGAGGCAAGGCTTCTGGTAGGTTAAAGCAGACTTCAGGTGAGTTATTTGCTCCTCTGAAGCCCAGGAAGGATGGTATGGCCTACCTCACTGACCCAGCATCCCCTACTGGCACAAGTTTGTAACTGTTAGTGTATCATTGAGGCCCGTTCAGTTCCTCAGTGGCTGCTGGATTGCTATATTGAAGCGGTTCAGTTTGCTGCAGCCGTCTCACTGAACTCTTTGGCTGTGAATATTGAAGCGAAAGCGCGGAGTATTGCTTAATGAAAGGTGCTGTTTCTGCAATATCCACTGTTGTCCATTTTATTGCCACTTTACTGTTATTATTATTATTATTATTCTTTATTTATAAAGCGCCAGCATATTCCGCAGCGCTATACAATAAGCACAGTATAGACAGGGTTACAATACATTGAACAACATTTGACAAACAGTACAGGAGGAGATGAGGGCCCTATTCCCGTAGGAACTCACAATCTGGGAGGGTTGGGGTTGGAAACAGGAGGAGAGGACTGTAAGGTGAGAGTGATTGATGGTTGCGTCAGTGAGTTGGGTGGTACTGTTGATGTTTACCATGTTCCAATAAATATTTGATGTTTTGCTCCACCAAAACGTAAAAGTGAACATTTCCTTATTGGATTATTTGCTCCGTGAAGGCGGCCATCTTTCCCACCTCACACTCAGCACTTGCAGCTAAGTTAACAGTGCTGAGCGCTGAATTGCAGCACCACGTTCAGTCCCAAGTTGCTAACCTAGCACATGCAGCAGCTGTGGAACTGTTACATTATTACCTTAGCATTGCTTAGATACATCTGAATGTATCCCAATAACAAAGTGCAAGATACTCAGCCGAGGGATCTTTCTCTCTTGTCTGGGACAAATTAACATCTCAATTAGGCCCTACACTGGCGATTGCAACTCCGGCAGTTGTTGTGTGACAGGAATGGTTCAAAAATTAGCCACCATCTTGTATACCGGCAGCCATCTTGAGAAGAGCCATGGCACAAGTAATTGTACATAGAGAATATTAACTGACTTTAGAAGAGCTTACATAGATATTAACATTCCAGAGACTTCTGGTGTAGCAATTAGAAGAAGAATCCGGCCTGAATAAACAGAGGTGCCAAAGAACTGATTTAGTTTGGCCAAGGCCATAAAAGTCTCAGGCTGGGGTAGAACGAGAACAAAGGATTCCCTCAGTGCAGATGGGGCCTTATCAGTTTTGGGAGGAACAGGCCTGCTGGGGGGATGATATTGGCAGGATCTAACTAGCTTCTAAAATCAACTAAATGTCCTAATTTTATAAGAAAAGGCAAATTGCGGAATGTTCTTTGTGTCCAAATTGGAGGGAGGGCACATTTGCCCAGGGGGTGTACCTGGGATGTACCTTTTTAAGAATCAATGTATAAGAATTGTATCTCTGTCTTAAAGAGCTCACTTGAGCTTTGCGATTCAATCCAACTTGAGTCTGACGTCATAATGATAAAGAAAGCTTTTTCCTGCCATTGACTTGTGTCTGGCCTGTCATTGTCCGCGCCGTGCCGACCTTCTCCCGAACAAACCAGTCGATTGCCGGTAACAGTTGAATAACCTAATTGTCTTTTTTTTGTAAGTTTGACAAAATAAACCATATTACACCAAAGTTATGTTGCTGGACCATTTATTTTACGACTGATGAATAAGGAAGCATCATTTAAAAGGGACACATTACTCATCCGGACCTCTTTATTGTTTTAAAGAGGTCAAGATGTGAGGTTTGACACCACCCCACCCCCCAAAATGTTCAGATGTGGAGAAAACATCAGGTGAAGTGGACCCCACCCAGTGTCACCAGCAGCCGGGTTTTTTGAATTTCCCAGCTGCATCAGTCACTAGTGAGGTCAGCAGTCAGAAAGCATGTCGACGTCGCCCATTCCCCGAGACCTCCTGCAACAGCAAGTGTTTTCAGAGAGGCTGCAATGGATCAGATCTGTGTATTCGCACGCAGTTCCGATCCATCATTCTGCGCATGCGCTATGGAACCGGAATACGTAAAGTGCGCAAGTCCCGTAGAAGTGCACATTTTGTGGCTCCTACACTAGGCGATTTGCGTAGGAGTGGACATTGCGCAAAAAGGCATCCAATGACTTCTGGGTTCGGGAGTCCTGCACGCGGCGAGGGACAAAAAATGAGTAAAATCAACCAAAAAAAGTGAAAAAAATTATATATAATATATATATATACAGTGGCAAGAAAAAGTATGTGAACCCTTTGGGATTACGTGGAGTTTTGCATGAATTGGTCATAAAATGTGCTCTGATCTTCATCGAAGTCACAACAATTTGAAAAACACAGTCTGCTTAAAATAATACAACACATACATAGGTTTTCATGTTTTTATTGAACAGAACATGTAAACATTTACAGTGCAGGGTGGAAAAAGTATGTGAAGCTTTGGACTTAATAACTGGTTGACCCTCCTTTGGCAGCAAAAACCTCAACCAAACGTTTCCTGAAGTTGCAGCTCAGACCTGCACAACGATCTGGAGTAATTTTGGACCACTCCTCTTCACAAAACTGTTTCAGTGTAGCAATATTCTTGGGATGTCTGGTGTGAATCGCTCTCTTAAGGTCATGCCACAGCATTTCAATCAGGTTGAGGTCAGGACTCTGACTGGGCCACTCCAGAAGGCGTATTTTGTTTTGTTGAAGCCATTCGTTTGTTGAATTACTTGTATGCTTTGGGTCATTGTCCTGTTGTATCACCCATCCTCTGCGGAGCTTCAGTTGGCGGACAGATGGTCTTACGTTTCCCTGCAAAATGTCTTGATAAACTCTGGAATTTATTTTTCCATCAATGACAACAATCCGTCCAGGCCCTGAGGCAGCAAAGCAGCTCCAAACCATGATGCTCCCTCCTCCATGTTTTACAGGGATGAGGTTTTGATGTTGTTGTGCTGTGCCTTTTTTTCTCCGCAGTCCGCACATAGTATTGTGTGTTTTTTCCAAACAACTCAATTTTGGTTTCATCTGTCCACAGAATATTTTTCCAGTAGTGCTGTGGAACATCCAGGTGCTCTTTTGCAAACTTCAAACGTGCTGCAATATTCTTTTTGGACAGCAATGGCTTCCTCCGTGGTGTCCTCCCATGTACTTCATTCTTTTTTTCCTTATTGTAGATGTGTCAACAAAAATGTTAGCATGTGCCAGAGATTTCTGTAAGTCTTTAGCTGACACTCTAGGATTCTTCTTTACCTCATTAAGCATTCTGCGCTGTGCTCTTGCAGTCATCTTTACAGGACGACCACGCCTAGAGAGAGTAGCAACAGTGCTGAACTTTCTCCATTTGTAGACAGTCTGTCTTACCGTGGACACATGAACATCAAGGTTTTTGGAGATACTTTTGTAACCCTTTCCAGCTTCGTGCAAGTCAACAATTCTTGATCGTAGGTCTTTTGAGAGCTCTTTCCTGCGTGGCATGGTTCACATCAGGCAGTGCTTGTTGAAACCAGAAAACCCAAAACTGGTATGTGTTTTTAAAGGGCAGGACAGCTTTCAGCAACACATCCAATAATATCACACTGATTGGACTCAAGGTTGGCTCACTCCTGGCTCCAATTAGCTCTTGGAGAAGTCATTAGGCTAGGAGTTCACATAATTTTTCCACCCTGCACTGTGAATGTTTACATGTTATGTTCAATAAACACATGAAAACATATAATGTTTGTGTTGTATTATTTATTATTATTATTATTATTCTTTATTTATAAAGCGCCAGCATATTCCGCAGCGCTGTACAATAAGCACAGTATAGACAGGGTTACAATACATTGAACAACATTTGAAAAACAGTACAGGAGGAGATGAGGGTCCTATTCCCGTAGGAACTCACAATCTAGGAGGGTTGGGATTGAAAACAGGAGGAGAGGACTGTAAGGTGAGAGTGATTGATGGTTGTGTCAGTGAGTTGGGTGGTAGGCTTCCCTAAATAGGAATGTTTTAAGGGAGCGTTTGAAGGAAGAGAAGTTAGGGGAAAGTCTGACAGTACGAGGGAGAGCGTTCCAGAGAGTGGGGGCTGCGCGTGAGAAATCCTGCAGTCTATCATGGGAAGAGGTGATGCGGGGAGAAGCTAGGTGGAGGTCACTGTTTGACCTTAGGGAGCGGGCTGGGGTGTATTTGGTGATTAGTGAGGACAGGTAGTGGGGAGCTGAGTTAGTGAGGGTTTTGTAGGTAAGGATAAGGATTTTGAACTTAATTCTGCAGTGGATGGGGAGCCAGTGAAGGGACTCGCAGGGGGGAGCGGCAGAGACAGAGCGGCGGGTGAGGTAAATTAGCCTGGCGGAGGCGTTCAGGATGGATTGTAGGGGGGAGAGGCGGGACAGAGGGAGGCCAGATAAGAGATTATTGCAATAGTCGAGTCGGGAGATTACCAGGGCGTGTATGAGTTGTTTTGTGGTGACAGCGGTAAGAAATGGCCGAATTCTGGAAATATAACGCAGTTGGTATCGGCAGGAGGAGGAAAGAGACTGGATGTGGGGGATGAAGGAAAGAACAGAGTCAAGTGTAACTCCAAGACAGCGAACTTGGTTTGATGGGGAGATGGTGATACCCTCCACCGTGATAGAGAAGTCAGGAGGTGGGGAGGCATTGGAGGGAGGAATAAGTAGGAGCTCAGTCTTTGACATGTTGATCTTTAGGTGGTGGGAGGCCATCCAGGAGGAGATGCCAGATAAACAGTCACTGACTTTTGAAAGGACAGGGGGAGAGAGATCAGGGGTAGAGAGGTAGATCTGAGTGTCAACAGCGTAGAGGTGGTAATTAAAGCCAAAGCTGTTGATGATTTTGCCCAGGGAGGAGGTGTAGATGGAAAAGAGCAGAGGACCAAGGACAGAGCCTTGAGGTACACCAACAGATAGAGGCAATGAAGAGGAGGAGTTACCAGCAAAGGACACACAGAAGGACCTGTTGGATAAATAGGAGTCAACCCAAGCAAGTGCAGTGTCACCGAGACCCAGAGAGTTGAGGGTCTGTAGAAGCAGGGGGTGGTCAACAGTGTTAAAAGCAGCCGAGAGGTCAAGCAGGATGAGAATAGAATAGTGGCCGTGTTTTTTAGCAGTTAGGAGGTCGTTGGTGACTTTGGTGAGGGCAGTTTCAGTTGAGTGTAGGGGACGGAAGCCAGATTGCAGAGGGTCAAGTAGGGAATTGGAGGACAGGAAGAGGGAGAGGCGGTTGAAGACTAGTTTTTCTAAGAGCTTTGATGTGAAGGGAAGCAGGGATACAGGGAGGTAGTTGGATGGAGAGTTGGGGTCTAGGGATGGTTTCTTTAGTAAAGGGGTAACTAGCGCGTGCTTGAAGGCGGATGGAAAGGAGCCAGTGGAGAGAGATAGGTTGAAGATGTGTGTGAGAGCAGGGGTGAGGGAGGAGGAGAGGGGAGGAATTAGATGTGAGGGAATGGGGTCGAACGGGCACGTGGTGAGATGTGAGGAGGACAATAAGGAATTGACTTCCTCCTCAGTGGCTGGGAGGAAGCGGCAGAGGGTGACAGAGGGGACCTCTGGGAGTGGAGGTGGCAGATAACTATCTTGTGTTGGGATGTTGCTTCTGATAGTTAGAGTTTTACTGAGGAAGTAGTCTGCCAGGTCTTGAGCGCTGAAGGCAGCTGTGGGGGGAGGTGCAGGTGGGTAGAGGAGGGTGTTGAAGGTGGACCAGAGCCGTTTAGGGTTGGAGGACAGCGTAGATATAAGAGATGAGAAGAAGGATTGTTTGGCCAAGTGGAGGGCAGAGGTGTATGACCGGAGAATAAACTTGAAGTGAACAAAATCAGCTTCAGAGCGGGATTTCCTCCTGGCACGCTCTGCTTATTTTAAGCAGACTGTGTTTTTCAAATTGTTGTGACTTAGATGAAGATCAGAGCACATTTTATGACCAATTCATGCAAAACTCCACGTAATCCCAAAGGGTTCACATACTTTTTCTTGCCACTGTATATATATTGTCACATGGGGCGCTATAGCACGGTCCTCTAGGGCAAATTATGGCAATGAAACAGTCTCTTTATGTATCTCAGTTTATTTCTTATAAGAAGAAGGTAGACTCTGGTAGAGGGTAATCCTACAACGAATTAAAATCACTTAGTATTTGAATCAATTCACACACATCAAAAAACAAGATCGTTATCACCGTTCCATGGATGCCTAGGACCTGGGGTATGATTTCCTCCACAGCCGGTGCACTTCAGGAACAATCAGCCAAGACCAAAGTTTCTCCAGTCAAAGGATTTTAATAATAAAAATAAAGATAAGGCTGCTCACGCTCGACGCGTTTCGTCAAAAGACTTCATCAGGAAAGACTTTACTCCTGGGTTTAAACAGCCAAGTCCTCTCCTACAAACATAGGGGGAATGTACACACCATCGCAAACAATTCCACTTACCTTATCACAATTATATATATATATATATATATATTCTGACAATACAGGTCTATTCAAAGAAAGGTGAAACTCAGGAGAATGACTGGAGAAGTGAAAATTCGAGGTCAAAATAGCCAAAGCAGAAAATTCTCCCATTTATCTCACTTTCCAAATCGGCTACTTGGCCTAGATTGTTCATTTTCCTGCCAGTTCTCCTGAATTTCACCTTTCTTTGATTAAGGGCAAAAATAGGGAACTCTATTTTTCAGTAGACTATCCCTTTCAATCAGGAGTATTAGTTTACGTTTCTGTACGTGTTTAGCGTGTTACAGTAGAATTGCACTTGCTGGAGGCATCCCGGCGATAAGTGAATGGCGGCCTATGAATTGAAGTAAAAATATTATTTTTTTTTAAGTGTCATGTTGGGAATACCTACATAAAATTTCCCCCCTGTGCGCTTGTGATGTACATTACGTTTGTCACTTCGCAGTATACTGCATTACATTGTCACAGAGGTAGAAAAGTGGATCAAAAACAACAAACTTTTTTTAAATACTGACAAAACTGTAACGATGCTCTTTGGAACAGCACCTAAACTACACAAATTGCAAAATCCCCATCTATGTGTTGGGACAAAATCAAATGGCACGCTGACCACAGTCACTTCTCTCAAATATCTAGGTATGTGGTTGGACCCTAATCTATCCTTTGGCCCCACATCGAAAAACTCTCAACTAAACTTTACCCCAAACTAGGTGCCCTGTACAGAAACAAATCCTGCCTGAGTCCGCGGTAAGAAAGCAGATTGTACAGCAAATGCTTATGCCGGCTATTGATTACGGAGATGTAGTGTATGCAGCCGCCCCGCAAACACACCTTCATAAACTTACTACATTGTATAACTCATTCTGCCGCTTTGCGCTACAATGTAACTACATGACCCACCATTGTGACATGTTAAAAGAGCTAAACTGGCCGTCGCTGGAATCCAGACGCACCCTTCACCTTTCCAGCCTGGTGTTTAAGAGCATCTCTGGGAAGCTGCCACCCTACCTGAATAGACTGCTTCCCCCAGCAGCTCCCTCATCCTATAACCTCCGATCCAGGACCAGCACCTTACTTGCTATACCACAATACAAAAAGACAGTGGCTCGGTCCTCATTTTCCTACAGAGCACCACAATTATGGAATAACCTCCCAGACATCATCAAATCTTCCCCCAGTCTTAAGTCACTCAAAAGCTCCTTACTAACATACCTCAATACAGAATGCACCTGTAAACATGTAACCTAGTGACTATATTTCCTACATATTTTTTCTGTTAATCTGTATATTTGTGTTGTTTTTTTTTTTTTTTAATATCTTGCATTGTATTACTTTGTATTTCTGTAACTGTAACACTTCAATGTTCTTGAACCCAGGACATGCTTGAAAACGAGAGAAATCTCAATGTATCCTTCCTGGTAAAATCCTTTATAAATAAATAAAATAAATAAATAAATTGTTCCTTTGAAAAGCCAGGCTGACTTTGACACTGGAGGACGCATTGCGCACCCATCATTCACTCCACTGACAGGAAGATATACCAGTTTTACTTTCCAGAGATGTACAACACATCTCCTAAGAGCTGCAACGCGATGCAAATATTCCGTCTGAAGAAAAGACATCTGTAAAAATAAAAAATAATCAAACTGTAAAAAAAAATAAAAATTCAATTTTTATCTTATTTGAAATCTATCTTTATCGATTCCTCTGAGCAAATGATGCCACTGCCTGTGGACACCGGCTGGACCCAACGCTCCCCCGTAAGATGTTGCGTATCTCCGCTAAGTGTGGTTATCTGTCCATATCAAGAAGTGAAATGGAAGAAGTTAAAAGCTCTGCTTGCGCCGCCGCATCTAATTATACGCCGAGCGAGAGCTTGAAGTGCAGATGAAAAGGAGATTTCAGGTAAAACAACGTTCCGATTGTCCTTTGAAATGTGTAGTGTGTGTGCCGGTGCGCCGCGCTCATCAGGTTCCTGATAAAGTACGTCCTGAGATGGTGATTCAAAGGTTACATTTGTTCTTTTAGTCTCATGGCAACGTACGTAACTTAATCAAGGCGATTTCATTACCTAATGTCCTACGTATAATTGGGCAGATTATGTCAGCAGGACATACCCAGTTTATTTAAGGGCGAAAAATTAGAACACTTCTTTTAATAGAATATCCCTTTAGCCCCATAGCGACCAATGACATACCAGGTACGTCCTAGGGAAAAATGTCACTTAACGACCAAGGAGGTACCTGTTACATCATGGCATTTGGGGGCTCCCCTTCCCTATATTCACCTCTCTGGCTGGAGTCCCACAGTGGTCTGACTTCCTTGAAGTCAGACCACTGCTTTTATGGCCCCAGCCATCGCATTGACATCATCGCCAGGCACGATGATGTCAGTTTCAGGTGTCCCCCTGGCAGAGTCAGGAGAGTGCCTGAAAGGGAAGGGAGTCCTTTGGACCCCTCTCCCTCCCGATTGGGAGGAATTCCAGCTTGAAGAGAAGCATCGCTAGAAGGGTCACAGTGTGTTTCCAGCAATGCCTCTCTAGTCTCTTCTACCCGAGTTGCCAGATCGTGGACTTCTCCCGGAGGTGCCTGACATCTTGGATGTTGACCACCCAGCCCACTGATGTCATCACGAATTTACGCGATGATGTCATTTGGGCAATTAACCTCTAGCTGCGCAGGGATTTCCCTATGACAGAGATGGGTCAGACCCCCATATCTCCTCTGATTAGTGGCAGCTAGAGGGCCAGATCATGGCCTTTCCAATGATACCAAACATAACCATGTTTGGTGTAAAAGTAAAAAAAAAATTGTAAATTTCAAAACATAAAAACGTGTTTTTTTCTTCCTTTTCGTATAGTAAGGCTAAGGTCAGATGAAGGCAGTGCGAACGCGCGTGCAGCCGCACTTTATCACGGCCGTAGTAGCAGCAGATGATGGCCAATGACGGGCAATATACGAAGTACGGCTGCGGCTGCGCAACGCAAGCAGCAAACAAACGCAATTTTTTGAGAACGTGATACCGCTAGTACTGACATACAGAGTGCGCTGTGTCCTCTAGCTGCATGTGTGCGTGATTAGGAGACGTCAGACACTGCTAATGTCCGGCCTACATAACGTCCAGACGCAAAAAGGGTTTTAGGCTAGGGTCAGACGAGCGTGATTTCTACGGACTGTACATCCGTGCAGTACGGACATCATCAGTACGGATGACGCAGTAGTGGTCACACAGTCCGTTTTTTCACTGAAGTTATTTTTGACAGATGTAGGAGGGAAAAATAAATTACAATGAAAAAACATTCTGTCCGTCAAAAATGCTGGACGTATAAATGCAGTCCGTCTGACCATGCTCCATCACTCACACACAAAGCTATGCAGACGTTGTGGACGTGGCGCACTCCGCACGTCCGTTCTAGCAGTATTACGTTCTTGCCTAACCTGCGTCCGTTTGCAGCGTCCGTCATGCGTCCGCAGTTCAGTGCGGACGTACTTCATGTGTCAGGCTCCAATGGACTTTCTTTCATGCTATCACGGACGTACTTTTAGGCGCAATCACGGACGTGAACACTACGCTCGTCTGACAGCAGCCTTATTGATGATCCGTACAAAATCACTGACGAAAATGCGCATCGTATGATCGCTATGGCGTTTTCCATGAAAAAATAACGTCCATTCGTTCGAACGCACTTTTTCACGGACGACGCGAAAAATGCGTTCGTCTGACCCTAGCCTAAAACAGGACTTCAAAACGAATTTAAATATGATGAACACAAAACGGTCAAAATTAGCTCAGCACCCAAAGGTGAAACAATGGGTATTTCTAATCTCAGGACAAAATTTAGAAACTAATTTAGCCGGGCATTTTTTTTTTTTTGTAGATTTGGGGGTCAAAGCTCAAAAAAATGGTTGTTTTTTTCATCATATTTCATAATTTTTATAATAGTAAATTATAAGATATGATGAACATAATGGTATCTTTAGAAAGTCCATTTAATGGCGAGATAAATGATATATAATATGTGTGGGTTCTATAAACGAGTAAGAGGAAAATGTAAAAACGTCAGTGGGCACTTTGAGACTGACAATGGTAAAACCGCCTGGTCACTATGGGGTTAATATCTCTTTAATTACTATTTATCTGCAGATGAATGTGGAAACGGAGCACACAAATAGTTAAGTGTACTTATCTCATTCAGATTTTTTGTATCCATTTTGCTGAGGCGTGATGTAGCAGGAACGCGAATGGCTCAGGGCTTCCCTGCAGCTGCTGTAACTCCGTTGGCAGTCCGTCTAGCAGCCAGTCCAAAAATAATATACACGTTACTTTGAGTCTACCCCGTGTAGGCTGCTCCTGTCCTGTTCTCGGCTGTTCGTGCGCTCGACGTGCAGCGAAAGGAAGGTACTAGTTCTAACGCCGAGCTGAACAAGTCGCAACTGTCAAAAACAGGCGTTAATACCATCGTTGAGAAGTGCCTATTTTGCTGCTGCCTGCGTTACATATTATTTTCAGTCTGTCATGTAGATGTAAAATATCTGACATTAAACGGCCTCGGAGACGGTATGAAAATCAGTTGCAAGAGCAAACATCCGAAATTCCATGTATTCACCGGAGATTACTGGGGGTTTTTTGGTTTTTTTTTGTAATGAAAGCTATAAAATATGGAATCCATTTCATAAAAATGAAATACTGAGATAAACCCAGTTTTTCCTGTCTTTAAATTCCCTGGATCTCACACCTCTGCGGCACAAATACTGTCACTACAGGAGGACTGCTGGATGGCGGCCATTTTGAATTGTTCTCCTTGCTGTTCCCATATGAGGAAGTAACTTGCTATGCAGTAACACGGTCAGTGCGAAGTTGATGCTTATTAGCAATCTTGATAACAGAAGTATTTTATTGACTTACAATTTAAATTGCGCCTTTGTTTTATCAGAATTTAACCCCTTCACTGCTGAGCCATTTCACGTCTTAAAAAAAAACTCCTTTTTCTTTACTGTATTATTATTATTATTATTTTTCTTTACATTAAACATGGTCATGTTTGGTATCATTGGAAAGGCCGTGCTCTTGACCCTGCTAGCCGAAAACAGTCGGGAGATATCTGGTTCAAAGGAACCCCTATCTTTCCTTAGGAGTCAATGAGGACGTTCCCCACACGTCCTCAGCAGTGAAAGGATTAATATCCCGAGTTTCCAGCTTCCATTTGAAATGAAAAGTCACATGGAAACAGATACTACTTTTATTATCTCACCCTCCCCACCCCAAAGGTACGTTTCCTCCACCCATGACTGAATAGAGATACCGTCATGTAACTGACCCAGGGTCAGGAAAAAGAATCCAAAGCCAGCCCTTCGGCGACATGACTTCTGGCAGCACCTTTCATGCTGCGAGTTCCTGTCCTGATTTTCCATCTGCCCTGCCTGGCCTGAGGGAAACCTCAGGTACTAAGGAGTTAACCTGTGAGCTTCCTATTTAAGGGAGCTGCACCTAGTCTTGACATCTTCCTCATGGCTAGACCTCTATGATTATCCTACCCCCAACTGCTTTATTTTGTTTCCGCTGCCCTGTCTGTTCTGTATTTTAAACCCGATCCTTGTAAATAATCCTTCCCGTTTGTTTTCACTGGAACCTGTCTCCTGCTGGCCTTCTTTTTTGTATATCAAACTTGGGTTCTACCTGCACCCCTGCACCATGAACGTGACAAGGTACCGACACAATTTGTTTTGACACTGCTTTTCGCAATACTCCCCGGTCAGGGTTACCAGATCGGCCACGTTTTCCTGGATTTATTCATGCTGATGGGCAGTGCTTGAAAAATGCCACCCTGCAGCAGGTAAGAAATGTAAAAGGAATCCCAGGTGACCTTCCTTGATTTCCTTCCTGCAGCGTATGAATTATACATGTTCCAGGGCAACACTTTTCCCTGTGCTCTTCTCTGCATGAAATAGTAACGTGTCCAGGAAAACATGGCCGACCTGGCAACCCAACCCCCGGTGCTGTGTGGCCTGTGGTTTATGACAGAAACATTACAACCAGGCCCGAGGCCTAGTCCATGCGAGGTCCTCTTCCACAGGATACCATGAAGCTCATTGATTATTAGGAGTAGAAATTGCCTGGCCACATTTTCAGGAGATATCTGCCAGCATAAAGCTATAAAATAATCTGCCAGCTTTCCTTATTTCTGGGAGTTTCCTACAGGAGGACGGCGGCGCTGGATTAATTTAAAAGGCCATTATGTCTATTCCGCCATCTTGACATAAGTAAAATGGAGTGACACGAATATGTATTCTGTTACGATTTGATGGAAAAACTGCTCATTCAATATAGTCAGGGAGTCACCTGATCTCATTTTTTTGCAGCTGAAATAAATTAACCCTGTCCCGCCCGCGCAACGTATTATTCCGTCCCTGCGGCAGGTGGGCCTTGAATAGGCCTCTGTGCTCACACCCACCAGTTGGTGAGCGACATTCGCCATTGGCTGCCTTGGGACAGCCCAAACTCAGGCCGCCCCCCTGCAGTCAACGACGCCAACCATGAGTCAGCTGCGTAGGTGGGCCGGAGGAAGGGCTCGCCGCAGCAGCAGCCGGCCAGGGGGGTGTACAAGTATGCCCCACCAGTGTTAGCGCCCTGCCGCCGGGCACATCGCGCCCAACGGCAAGGGGTTAATCACTGCAGTAATTATACGATGGAAGGCTCACACCCATAGGCGTGCACAGGCAGTGTGCATAGACATATAGTCACCTCTGCATTGACATTTTACATGCCCGTATCTGCTTCATGATGAATAACATGGATTACTAGCTTTTTATTTGTAATGAAAAATGTGCATTTTTATCCATAAAATCCTCTAAACACAAGGTTTAAGTTATGAAATGTTCCACAGGTGCACG
This sequence comes from Leptobrachium leishanense, assembly GCA_009667805.1. Classification (NCBI taxonomy): domain Eukaryota; kingdom Metazoa; phylum Chordata; class Amphibia; order Anura; family Megophryidae; genus Leptobrachium; species Leptobrachium leishanense. The sequence goes on along the minus strand of CM019067.1, from coordinate 34,499,677 downwards.
CCCTAATGTATCGGGATGTGCACTCCAGTGCCTCTTAGATTGTGAGCTCTTGGGCAGGGTCCTCTCTCCTATTGTTCTGTGTGTTTAACTTGTATGTATATTTGTTATTCTGTCTCACTCATTGTGCAGCATTACGGAACTTTCTAGCATTTTATAAATACTTGTAACAAACTGTAACTGCTCACACCTATTGGCCGAGTTACATCCAGGTAGTGAGTGACTTTTTTTTGGCCAGGCAGTGTATATTGATATTCACCTGTACAATTTACAAGCATTAATGAGAATAGCATTATTGTTCTCCAATAAACTCTTGCATTTCAAACATTTACAGAAATGAAACCTTTAGAAATGAAGATCCTCCAGGTATTAACCCCTTCACTGCGAAAGACATGTGGGGAACATCACGGGGATTCCCCGCTATATGCAGAGGACGTTCCCCACACGTCATCAGATGCGGGGGCTCTCACTCCCGATACTTACCTCTTCCTCCAGGGTCCTGCATGGGTCTGACTTCCTTGAAGTCAGACCCTGCTTTTATACCCCCTCCCGGCACACTGATGTCACCGAGACGGGCGCAATGACATTATTTTCAGGCGCCCACCCCCCAACAAAGCAGGAAGAGTGCCTAAAAAGGAGGGGGTCCTTTGGAGGAGATTGCAGTAAAAGAGAGGCACCACTGGAAAGGGCAGAGTCTGCCCTTTCCAGTGATGCCTCTCTTTAACCCTCATCCTCCAGGGTCCTGCATGGGTCTGATTTCCTTGAAGTCATACCTTGCTTTTATACCCCCTCCCGGCACACTGACGTCACCGAGACAGGTGCGATGACGTCAGTTTCAGGCACCCACCCCCCCGAAAAAGCAGGAAGAGTGCCTAAAAAGGAGAGGGGTTCTTTGGAGGAGATTAAAGAAAAAGAGAGGCACCACTGGAAAAGGCAGAGTCTGCCCTTTCCAGTGATGCCTCTCTTTACCCCCTGAGGTGCCAGTCCACGATTCAGAGCCAGGTCGCAGACCTCTCCCATAGATGAGTGACATTTTGGATGTCAACCAAGCCTTTGGGGCCTCTCCCCACCCACTGATGTTATCGCTCATGGCCTGTAAGAATTAACTAGCTGCTGGGTCATATACGTATAGTCTGGGTCGTGCAATAAAGCGTGACTTCAAATCACGTTTAAACAAGATGAGCAAAAACGGTAAAAATAAGCTCAGCAAACAGAGGTGAAATGGCTCAGCACTGCCGAGTCAGCAGTGAATGGGTTAAAGGGGGCAGAGACATGTTTCTCTCCGAAACTCACATTAGCGCTTAAACTGTGAACCCTTAAGCGGAAACGTTTATGTAATAGGCTCGTCGCTAGGTCCCTATTTTTCTGCCTAAATCCACGGGTTCAATAAACTTTATTTGAATCGTAGTTTTTTCAGAGGGTGTCACAGAGGGGTCAAGCAAGACCAGGCAAGATCAGCATGAAAAGTTAACTTTTCTAGCACTTTTTATTTGTGTTATTATTGTATTTCCAGGTGATCTCCAGTAAATATCTGATTATTATATTGAATTTAGCCAGCCGTGTCCACCCCCACAATGTGACTAATGGGCCTCGCTGCAAAAACATACACACGCACATATTTCTGCCAGAAAGCTGAGTCAAAGCAATTTTTTTAAAGTTTAGAAACAAGTCTAATCTTAACAAATGTGGCAATGTGGTTAGTAAAACCGGCAAGTTGTGAAAAAGTCAACTCGTGCCCTCCGCCCTCATCGCTTCCGCTGAGGGAACGGGACTGAAAGACTACCAAGGTTATTCAAAGAGATCTGAACCAAACAGTGAAATTCAGCGTTCGGTTACCTTTCCTAACCATTCGGCTATCCAGAGAGCAGGCAGTTCGCCAAATCCTGGCGAATTGCCTGCACATACGGTGCCTGTTCGTTGCCTGTTCGAGGGCAGTGAAATCCCCATAGAGAAGCAATGCTTCGGCTATTCAGAGAACAAAAACCAGCAGTGAAAAGTTGCCAAAATGCCCTGCCATTCAGTGGTTTAATTCGGCAGGTTTATTCAGGAAAATCCCATAGGCTTCAGTGTTAAAAATATTCCCGTTTTAATCCAGTATCTAATAAACCGTTGATTATAATATTCTGCAGCAAAAAGTCTCTTTAGTTCTAGATTTGTTTTGGATTTTTTTTAGGCATTTTCGGGATTTGTTTTGCAAAAGGTTTTGTTCGTTTTTGGTTCTTTAATCGTTTTGTTCTTTTTTTCTGTAACAGCCCTTTTTATTATCGTTCATTGGATCTTATATGTAAATTTCAGACATTTTCGCTCAGTAGTTTCTTTGCAAACAGCGTTTACTTTTCAAACATTCAAGCGAACTGGGTTTTTTTTTCTCACTCCATTCGTCTGCGGTGTCGGATTTTTCCGGCGGCTGCTCTGCGTTGTGATTGGCATCTGCTCGGGGTTCTCCGGCGTGTTCGGCGGCGTTAATTCAGATGTTTTTGCGGGGTTTCAGTGTGCATTTGCCGGATTTTGCAGTGAGCATTTGCAAGATTTGCTGAATTTGGGGGTGAAGTGGAGGTGTTTCCTCCAGCCCACCCAGCAGCTGGGATTTTGGAATTTCCCGGCTGGCGGTCACCAGATCGAAGAGGAGGATCTGCAAACGGCGAAGGTCAAACAGTGAGTAAAGATCACCAAAAATAAAATAAAATAACTGGGCAGAGGCTGTCAACAGCATCTGCCCAATTATTTAAGGGCTAAAAAAAAAGGAAACTCTATTTTGTCACAGATGGGCAGATGTTGCTGAAACAAAAAAAAGTTGGAATCAAAAATTTTGACAAAACCAAGAAAAATGCCTAATTTGTTTTTGTAAAATATAAATTAATATTTCACTGCCACTGAAGGTCGTCGACTTGCACCGTATTTCGCTGGCAGTTCGCCAATAATGCTGTAACTTGATATCTATTCCCCTACCCCCCAATGTGTACATGTGAGCTGTGTAGAAAGGGGAGTCTGCAGTATCCTGAAGGTTGCTGAATAAACAGCAAAATAAGCAAAAATAACGAAATAAATTGCTTCAGCTGCCAAAATGCTTCTTTTACCTGACAGGATTTAATAAGGCTTACTGTAAATAGTCAGTTCTCTCAAATATCTAGGTATGTCTATCCACATCGAAAAACTCTCATCTAAACTTAACCCCAAACTAGGTGCCCTGTACAGAAACAAATCCTGCCTGAACCCCGCGGTAAGAAAGCAGATTGTACAACAAATGCTTATGCCGGCTATTGAATACGGAGATGTAGTGTATGCAGCTGCCCCGCAAACACACCTTCATAAACTTACTACATTGTATAACTCATTTTGTCTCTTTTGTGACATTTTGTCTCTTTCGTCTCATTTGCGCTACAATGTAACTAAATGACCCACCATTGTGACATGTTAAAACAAACTAAACTGTCCGTCACTGGAATCTAGACGCACCCTTCACCTTTCCAACCTGCTGTTTACGAGCTTGTCTGGGAAGCTACCACCCTACCTGACTAGGCTGACTGCCCCAGCAGTTCCCTCATCCTGTAACCTCCGATCCAGGACCTGCACCTTACTTGCAATACCACAATACAAAAAGAAAGTGGCTCGATCCTCATTTTCCTACAGAGCACCGCAATTATGGAATAACCTCCCAGACGCCATCAAGTCTTCCCCCAGTCTATAGTCACTTAAGAGTTCTCGATTAACATACCTCAATACAGAATGCACCTGTAAACATGTAACATAGTGACTATATACAAAATGCACCTGTAAACATGTAACACAGTGACTATATACAGAATGCACCTGCAAACATGTAACATAGTGACTATATACAGAATGCACCTGTAAACATGTAACACAGTGACTATATACAGAATGCACCTGTAAACATGTAACACAGTGACTATATACAGAATGCACCTGTAAACCTGTAACACAGTGACTATATACAGAATGCACCTGTAAACATGTAACATAGTGACTATATACAGAATGCACCTGTAAACATGTGACATAGTGACTATTTCCTACATATTTATTTTCTGTGTTAATCTGTATATTTGTGTTTTTAATATCTTGCATTTTATTATTTTGTATTTCTTTAACGACTGTAACAGTTCAATGTTCTTGAACCCAGGACATACTTGAAAACGAAAGAAATCTCAATGTATCCTTCCTGGTAAAATCCTTTGCAAATAAAATAAATAAAAGAATGCCCCTATACTGTAAGTATTATACCTGTCAGTCTAGAACCGGGGCTCAGCAGAGACGCGCCGACGACCGAGATGCAAGTCAACAGTGTCTGTCTCGTACAATTAGAACGAGATATGGACGGTATGGAAACTAAAATATTTTAAGAGACCGTACATTAATTAGTAAATTAATTATTGAACATCTGAAGATGATTGCTAGGATTATTCTATTTCTTGAAAATGTTGCAGTCGGTTGGAAACCAAATCAGCCGTGTTTACTGGCAGAACATTACAGTAATGAATTCTGTCTGCTCTGTATTACAGCCGCCGTCCTTTACATTTGTTTTGCCAAGCGTTAATGTAGGCGAGCGAGGAATTAATGAGTAATCTGGATGAATTCTATTTATCCCCCCTCCCTGATAAAAGAACCCCAACAACTCTGCTTTAGTCGGAATTCGTTAATTGATGGCACAGAAGTAGCTTCCTCGGGAAGTGGTGCCATAATGATATCGGCTGAACTGAGACCGATGTGTTAGCGATTGGAATATGAATTAGTTACGAATGATTTCTAGGTGGCAGAGCCCAAACAACAACAACAATAACAGCATACATGAAGTTTTTACATATAAGATCCAACGAATGATAATAAAAAGATCTGTTAAAGAAAAATGAAAAGAAAAACGATAAAAAAATATCCTAAAAAAACCTTACTATATATAAAGAGACTTTTTACTGCAGATTAAAACAAATTTAACACTGTCGTGTTTGGTATCACTGGAAAGGCCATGCCCTGGCTGTTCCAATGATACCACATTAACCCCTAGTTTATTAGATATTGAGTTAAATACGGGAATATTTTTAACATTGAAGCCTATGGGATTCTCCTGAATAAACCTGCCGAATGAAACCACTGAACAGCAGGGCATTTCACTGACATTTCTCTGCTGTTTCATGTTCTCTGAATAGACGAAGCATTGCTTCTCTATGGGGGATTTCACTGCCCTCAAACAGGCACCGTACGTGCAGGCAATTCGCCAAAATTTGGCGAACCGCCTGCCCTCTGAATAGCTGAATGGCCAGGAAATGACACTGTACGCTGAATTTCAATGTCTGGTTACATTTCGGCGACATTTCGGACCTCTCTGAACAATACCTATAGTTTGATCATCCAGTAGTCCCTTGAACGAGATAATGGGTCCACCAGGCCAGTGGTGTAGCTGTACAGCAATGTTGACTTATCTTGGCTTCACAGATGTTACAGAACGTCATGTCCCATGATGTCCAGCCAACCTTAAGACTGGGGAAACCTCAAGGAACCAGTTCAGAAACATCTGGGGCTCCATTCAATGGCTGTCAATGGTAATGGAAAAAATTGCGCCGGACATTAACAAATAGCTCCCCAACCCTTAACGTCTGTATTCCAGCCAAGACGCTAAAGTCGGCTGAAGACATACAATTTCTTAGCGAGACGTTATGCAGTGTTTGGAGCAGTGACATTAACGTCTGGTGCTGCAGAAAGTGGATGCACTTGCAGCTAACGCTAATTAACCCCCTGTGGGCACTATCACCATCTTAATTGTAAATTAACATTAGCAGCTGGATAATTGAGGTGATAGCGTGCCGCAAAGATCCCCTCCCAATCGCTAACGGGTTAAAAAAATCCGTTAGCGCATTGGTATTAGTACTTTTTAGCGTGAACCTTCTGTGCTTTGCGCTCCCTATAGTTAACATGGGGAACGCAAAGAGTAATTAGCTCAGCGCGTCCAGCCAAGTGGTGCCTAGGCTGCAAAGGATGCACTGAGTGCGTCCTGTGTATGCAGCCTGCAATTGACCGGTATTTCGGCCGATCGCGCGGCCACCCGGTGTGGGCTGACATCTCAGATGTCAGCCCAGGCCTCCGAACCCCAGATGCAGGAATAGACGTCATTGCGCTGGCGCAATGATGTCTATTCCAGGCACCCCCCCGCCAGTGCCTGAAGGGGAGGGGGAGGTCCTTTGGACCTCTCTCCCTCCCAATCTTTTTGGGGCACACATAAAAGGCAGGCACCGTTTGGATGGGCACAGCCTGCCTTTGACCCCTTAGGGGCCGAATTGCAATTCGGCGCCGTATCACGGTCCCCTCCCAGAGCTGGCTGACATCTTTGATGCACATGGACGCGATGACGATAGTTCGGGAGTTAACCCCTAGCTTCCACCTATGGTGGAGATAGAGGATTCAATGACCCCCTTATCTCCCGATTTGTGGCAGCTAGGGGTTAATGTTTGGTATCATTGGAACGACCACAGCATCTCTCGTGCAGGGATGACGTCCTTGGCATTCAGTACTAGTCGCCCTTTCTGGGTGTTTGCGTCTGATTTGCATATGGAGCAGTTGTTGTCCCTTTTAATGGCACAATCGAGCTAAAGCCATCTGAGACCTGAGCGGGCCCCACCGTAGAGCAGGACAGTAGTGCCGTTGTTTGTTCTCAAGACCCTCACAAACCCCTTTTTGCGCACTCCAAGAAGCCTGACCACTTTAATAAGCCACATTGGTCAGGGTGCGCAGAATGTCCCTTTAATACTTTACTCTCTTTTAGCCCTGGAAATATTTGAAGAAACAGAGAGATTTGCATCGTGGGCCGCATGCCAAACACTAGGCATTTTCCTATCGACCTAGGGGGGAGTTTAATGGAAAGATTGCGTTCTCGCGTAGTTGGCACTTTCTAAACAGAAACATCCGCAGAAGCTGTCACTGCGCCTCTTGGGAGACAAGAATTGCTTATATAATAGAGACAAACTTCAAGGGAAATATCAAAAGCTCATAGTTCCATATCAGCCGGGACAGCCTTGAAATACATCAATTTAATCCACACTCTGCAAAGCGTTTTCATAAGCTCGACGTCTCGTCCTTCACGAAGCTTCAGACCGCACAGGAGACAGGCAGCTTTCTTAAGGTCACGGTCTATTTGACTAATACATAGGAGAATATAAAAGCTTTTTTCGTGCAATTTGGACAGGAGAAGACTAACCTTTGCCTCCTGAGGACCATGGCTCTCATAAGACTCGGCCAGTCACACAGCTAGCTGTGCCGAGGGTCATGGGCCGCATAGCTCAGCCATTGTGGACAAGCAGAAGCCCCCACCGGCCCTTCCTATGTTTATTGGATTAAAAGAAACATCTTGTAATGCCCTAAGGCTGCAAATCTGATGTACGAATGTGAGTAAAGAGGACAGATGCAGTGAGCCATATGGGCCTATCTACATGCGACGCAAACCGTAATCAATCAAGCCAATAACGTTTCTGGTGGTGTATAGAGAATCCATGTTTACTACACTTTGTAAGGTCATAAACAATCGAACAGGCTGCTTTATCTAAGTATCCAAGCCAATTGGCCTCCTCTATTGACCATGATAGCTATACGTCCTTATCAGTGGACAGGCTGCCGGGATTTAGCCAGGCAGCTCAAGTAGTTTGTGATCAAACCAAACCATAAGTCCCTTTACAACCAGTGTTCTAATATAAAAGATTTAAGGGGATATTCAAAGAGCACTGGAATTTCTTTTGACGCACTTCAGCGAGCTCAAGTCGCTGACCCTGCGGCGAATTCAACATCCATCTCATAGTCCCTAAAGTGCACGGAAACGCCACGAAATTGCACCGTATGGGGAAATAACCCATTATATAGCAGTTTGCCCCTTTGCCACCCATCTCCAGGCCTCCCTCAGTGTCTATCCTAAGACAAGTGAGGATAGCCTGGTAGTCCATACCAAAACCCCTTCGAGACGAAAAGCCACCAGTGTATTTAGTACGTACGTCATGCGATTACCGATGATAATTAGAAAAGTGATCCCGTGATTCCAGCCTGACTATAACCTTGTTATCGCTATCAGATTTCAGAGTGGGCTATGTGAGATGGAAATGATTACTTGGGAGGAAGTGGTGGAGGTTTGGGCAGAAATCCTGGTAAATTCCCACACTTCTTTATGTTGGACAGGGTCCCAAACATACACTTAAAACGTTGGTTTTGGGCTTAGACCTAGGATCAGCAACCATGGCCCTCTAGGGGCTCTATTCCAACTCTGGCGTCAACTTAACCAGAGCCATATAGGACCAGATCGCAACCATGCCGCAAAGCACAGAGCTTAAGCTGCACAGCATAATGGCTCGAGAGCTGTGCTAGTTTTTAACTTATTGTATTCTGAGACACAAGTTGAGTTTGCGGTGCCTCGGATGTAGCGGCTGCTTACTGTACATCAGTGTCTACTATGCTTTGTGACCCCATCAGATGGAGAACGAGCTATTCCATCCAGCTCTCTCCGTTTGCATCTGACGTTAACCCGCCAGAAAAATGCAGACGACTCTTCAAGCAGACAGCCAAATCGATCTTTAAGGCTAAGGTCAGACGAAAGCAGTTTTAACGTGCGTTTAGCCGCACGAAATCACGGCCGTGCTAGCAGCAAATGACGTCCAATGCCGGGGAACATACGACGAACAGCCGCACGAATGTTCGTCCGGGCAACGCAAGCGGCAAACAAACACATTTTTTCGAGAACGTCAAACCGCTACTACTGACGTACAGAGTGCGCTGCGTCCGCATAGCGGCGTGTTTGCGTGATTGGGAGACGTCAGACGCTGCACACGTCCGGCCAACATAACGTCCAGACGCAAAAAGTGTTTTATTGATGATCCGTACAAAATCACGGACGAACATGCGCATCGTATGACCGCTATCGCGTATTCCGTGAAAAAATACGTCCATTCGTTCGAACGCACTTTTTCACGGACAACGTGAAAAATGCGTTTGTCTGACCCTAGCCTTAACCGCCGACGACCCATCGAACAGACCGCCGACAAGCTGCCGGAAAAAGTCGACCAGCCACGGAAAAGGGGTAAAAAAAATATATATATATATGTATAATCAAAAAAACGCAACTTTTAAAACGGGTTAAAAAAAACCTAGTGCATGGAAATAATATATATGGTCCTATGATTAACAATAAAAAGGTCTCTTACAGAATAAAAAATAAAAAAAAAACATTGAAAAAATATATATAATCGGAATCAAAAATTTCGCCGAAATAATTGCGAAAAATGCCTAAAAAAATAAAAATAAAATAGAGACTTTCTGCTGCAAATGAAAAGAAAAAACAGTTTAATAAATATTTAATAAAAACGGGAATATTTTTTACTTTGAAACCTATGGGATTCAGCTGAATAAACCTGCCGAATGAAAACAACGAACATCAGGGCATTTCACTGACATTTCTCTGCTGTTCGGTGTCTCTGAATAAATTAAATATTGCTTCTATAGGGGGGATTTCACTGCCGGCAAACAGCACCGTAAATCACTGTAAATTTGACACTATTTGGGGAACTGCCTGCTTTTTTGAATAGCCGAATGGCCCTGAAATTGCACCATAGGGGGAAATTCACTGTTCGGAGCAGTTCGGTGGCCAGTTCCTAAGTTGCTAAGTTTATAACAACTCTGGTTAATTTTACACCAGGCTTGGAATAGGGCCGCAGATATTTTGGAGTTCCATCTCTCATGATGCACACCTACTGTCTAGTTTGGCCAAGCCCAATGGGAAATGGTTGTTCCAAAAAATCTGGAGGGCCAACGTTGCTGACCCCTGCCAAACCTTTGAACATTGCACATGGAAAACATGAGTGAAGATGCAGAAGTAGACCATGACTGCCATCTTGTTTCTGCCATGTTTGTTTTCATCAATACCTTCATCATTGTTCAATCCTCAAGTATCCTGTGGAAAGCACAACGGTGTCGTAAAACAGACCAACCACAGATATTCAGGTTCAACCCCAAATATTCCTTCCACACTCATACACGTTGTGACAGACCCCGGATATCCCGACTGAATATCTCCGCCAAACAGTGCTTCCGTCACTCTACGACCACAGAAGTGGACCGTGATTTACAACACAATACCCCAAACACAAGACAGGACACAGATTGAAATAAACCTAGGAACGACTGTGTATTTCAAACCAGCACGCACAATTAAACATTTTACAGGGACGATCCCCCCCTTACAACAACAACAGATAAACACAAAAAATAAACCAATCACTGAAGAGGGGGCAGGGACATACAAACATGGATATTCCCAAAAATCACTCAGGCACTTACAGGGCTCTGTTAACCTCCCTGGTGGTATTCTCGAGTGTGACTCGGGGTTAAATTTCACTACCGTGAACGGTAACCCCAAGCCACACTCGTGCTGGATGCCTACTCACCTCCTCCTGCGCTCCCTGGCTGTCCCCCGCAGTGTGATCGCGGCAAGTTGCTTCCTGGTAAGGCTTCTTGCGAGTCACACAATGCAGGGGGACGGAACCAGCAGCAAATTTTGAAAAAAATTGTAAAACACTGTATAATCCAATGTGCAATGTTTATGAACGGCCACTAGGTGGCACTACAGGATAAGAAACAGACCATACATAACCTCACCCTTGTTTTCAGACAGATTTCAGTGTTTTTTGTTGTATTTTATTGAATACTAGCTTTTGCCCGTGGCTTCGCTCGCGTGGATTTTAGGATTTGTTAAAATTATTTTAAAAGAAGACTTGAGGTTTTTTTTGGTGGAACCCCCCTTTCCCCCCACTTGGGATTTTTAGAAAATTTTAAAACACTTGTTTTTTTATTTTTCAAGAAGAATGTAAGTGCCAAATTTCACACCTATAACATCTTTGGTTTTTGAAATATAGGTATACTGATAAAAGTATTCACACCCCTTTCCCCCACCCCCCTTAACTGGATTTTCGGAAAATGGAAAAACATGTTAGAAACATAGAAACATAGGTTCTTATCTGCCGACATTTTTCTTTCGGCCCATCTAGTCTGCCCAATTACATGGATACTTTACCTGGATTTATCTTTTGTTTAGGATAGCCTTATGCCTATCCCATGCTTGCTTAAATTCAATTACTGTTTTGGCCTCTACCACTTCAACTGGAAGACTGTTCCATGCATCCACCACCCTCTCAGTAAAATAATGCTTCCTGATGTTACTTTTAAACCTTTGCCCCTCTAATCTAAGACTATGTCCTCTTGTTTTGCTACTTTGTTTCCTTTTAAATATACTCCCTTCCTCTACCTTGTGGATTCCCTTTACGTATTTAAATGTTTCTATCATATCTCCTCTGTCTCGTCTTTTTTCCAAGCTGTACATGTTAAGATCATTAAGCCTTTCCTGGTAACTTTTCTCTTTCAAGCCGTACACCATTTTAGTAGCCCTTCTCTGAACTCTCTCTAAGATGTCTATATCCTTCTGGAGATACGGTCTCCAGTACTGCACACAGTACTCCAAGTGAGGTCTCACCAGTGCTCTGTACAGTGGCATGAGCACTTCCCTTTTCCTACTGCTAATACCTCTCCCTACACAACCAAGCATTCTGCTAGCATTTCCTGCTGCTCTATTACATTGACTACTTACCCTTAGATCCTCTGAAATAATGACCCCTAAATCCCTTTCCTCAGATGTTGAGGTTAGGACTGTATCAAATATTCTATATTCAGCCCTTGGGTTTTTACGTCCCAGGTGCATTATCTTGCACTTATCCACGTTAAAACTCAATTGCCACAACTCCGACCATTTTTTTAGTTTACCTAAATCATTTGTCATTTGGCTGATCCCTCCAGGAACGTCAACCCTGTTGCAAATCTTTGTGTCATCAGCAAAAAGACATACTTTTCCATTAATACCATCTGCAATATCACTAATAAAAATATTAAAGAGAATGGGTCCAAGTACTGACCCCTGAGGTACCCCACTGGTAACAAGACCTTGCGCCGAATAAACTCCATTTACCACAACCCTCTGTTGTCTGTCACTCAGCCACTGCCTAATCCAGTAAACAATATTGGAATCCAAGCTCAAAGATTGCAATTTATTGATAAGCCTTCTATGCGGAACAGTATCAAAAGCCATACTGAAATCTAAATAAGCAATGTCTACTGCACCACCTGTGTCTATTATTTTTGTTACCCAATCAAAAAAATCCATAAGATTAGTTTGGCATGATCTCCCTGAGGTAAACCCATGTTGTTTCTGATCCTGTAATCTATGTGTTTTTAGATGTTCAACAATCCTTTCCTTTAACATGGTTTCCATTAATTTCCCCACTACTGACGTAAGACTAACTGGCCTATAGTTCCCCGATTCCTCCCTACTACCCTTCTTGTAAATGGGCACAACATTTGCTAATTTCCAGTCTTCTGGGACGACTCCCGTTAACAAGGATTGGTTAAATAAATCTGTTAATGGTTTTGCTATTACATCACTGAGCTCTTTTAATAATTTAGGGTGGATCCTATCAGACACCATTGACTTATTTGTCTTTACTTTAGACAGCTGCTGTAGAACCTCCTCCTCTGTAAACTGATATGTAAATGTCTCTTTAGTGTTCTCTCCTAACTGAGGTCCCTTTCCTTCCTTTTCTTCTGCAAAGACTGAACAAAAATATTCATTGAGGCAGTCAGCGAGACTTTTATCCTCTTCTACATACCTTCCTTCCTTTGTTTTTAATCTAACTAATCCTTGTTTTACTTTTCTTTTCTCGTTTATGTATCTAAAAAATGTTTTGTCCCCCTTGATGTTGTTTTTTTTGCACGCAGATTGTAAATATCGAATTTCACACCTGTAACATCATTGGTTTTTGAAATATAGGTATAGTGATAAAGGTATTCATCCCCCTTTTTGCCCCCCACTGGATTTTTGGAAAATGGTAAAATATGTGTTGTTTTATTTTCAAGAATCTAAATACCAATTTTCACATCTGTAAAATCTTCTGTTTTTGAGATATTCGTATCCTGTTGCAAACTATTCACCCCCCCATTTTTTCACCCCCCATGTGGGATTCTTGGAAAATGGTAAAACACATGTTTCTTTATTCTAAAAAGATTGTAATTACCAAACTTCACACCTGTAACATCTTGGTTTTTGAACTATAGATATACTGATAAATGTATTTAGACCCCTTTCCCTCGACCCCCCCCCTTATTTGGATTTGTGGAAAATGGCAAAACACATGTTTGTTTGTTTTCACTAAGATTGTAAATACCAAATTTCACACCTGTAACATCTATGGTTTTTGAAATATAGGTATACTGATAAAAGTATTCAACCCCCCTTTTTGCCCCTCCTACTAAATTTTTGGAAAATGGTAAAATAGGTGTTTTTTTGTTTCTCAAGACGAATCTAAATACCAATTTTCACGTATGTAACATCTTCTGTTTTTGAGATATAGGTATCCTGTTTAAAAGTATTCAGCCCCCCCTAGTTGGGATTTTTGGAAAATGGTAAAACACCTGGTTTTATTTTTCAAGAAGATTGTAAATACCAAATTTCACGTCTGTAACATCTTTGGTTTTTGAAATATTGGTATAATGATAAAAATATTCAGACCCCTTTCCCCCGACCCCCCCCCAATTGGATTTGTGGAAAGTGGCAAAAAACATGTTTGGTTTTTTTCACGAAGAATCTAAATGCCAATTTTCACATCTGTACCATCTTCTGTTTTTAAGATATAGGTATCCTGTTTAAAATATTCAACCCCCTTTTTCACCCCTTATGGGTGGATTTTCTAAAAATCCTTGCTTAGTGGGTGCCTACATCATAAAAACAGTGCACCTTCAAAATTTCTCGTTCCTATGTTAAACGGTTTCAGCTGGGCGTTGATCAGTCAGTCAGGACTTTCGCATTTTTATATATAGATCATTTATTTGCATTATTTTCGATAATAATTTATTATCCCAAAAATAATTATGTCGTGTTTCAAACGTTATCGGACTCAGTGTATTTAACCCCTTAACGCCGCAGGACGTACATTTACGTCCTGCATTAGGTGGGCTTTGACGCCGCAGGACGTAAATGTACGTCCTCGGCGTTTACAGCCCCCCTGCCTTAATACTTACCTCCTCCGGTCGCTCCCACGCTGCTCTGACTCCCGCGGAGTCAGATCAGTGTGATCCCTCCTCCGGCGCTGTGACGTCATCGCGCCGGTGGCGCGATGACGTCAGTTTCAGGCGTCCCTCCCCCGCCGGAGCAGTGGAAGTGCCTGGAGGGGAGGGATCCTTCGGATCCCTCTATCTCCCGATCGCCTGGTCCCCGGCGGCTGTGGCCAGCATCACTGGAAGGGTCACAGCCTGACCTTTCCAGCGATGTATGGGGGGTTAACCCCTTAGTTGCCAGGTCGCGACCGGGCACTTATTTGTGCCCGATCGCGGCCTATTTCCGGTGGGGGCCGCCATCTTGGATGGCAGCCCCCACCTCTGGGTCACCCCCCGGTCAACTGACTCATCGCGCCATGCGCGATGATGTCAGTTAACCGGGAACCCCCTAGCTGCAAAGGGATTTCCTATGGAAATCCCTTGCAGGAGATAGGGGGGTTCTTTGAACCCCTTTATCTCCTGATCGGTGGCAGCTAGGGGGTCATGGCTGATATTGCTGGAAAGGCCAGAGCATGGCCTTTCCAATGATATCAAACATGACCATGGTAAAAGTAAAATAAAAGTGTAAAAAAAGTAAAAATAAAAATAATAAAAAAATAATAAATTAAATAATAAAAAAATAATAAATATAATAATAAAAAAAAATTGGTTTTTTTAATGCAGCACTATTGTTCACATTTCAATTATAATGTGAACAATGATGCTTCACTAATGATTTTTTTTTTGGGGGGGTTTAGCTAAAATCACGCAATTTCTCCCCAAAAAAAAAATGGGTTCCCCGTTCTAATTTTTTTAACAGATCTACCCAATAGAATATGACCACAGAGCCTCGGATAATAAAATTAAAAAAAAAAAACACTTTACACACTGTGGAAGATTGAAATTTTATTGAAAATTCACATTTTTTTTTTACATTTTTTGTTATAGCATTTTGGCAGGGCATGACATATACATATAATAATGATATATTATTAATCTGTCGAGTCTGATGGAAAGAACGATATATAATTTGTCTGGGTGGTATAATAATACGTGACTTAAAAATGGTCAAAATGAGCTCAGCAAACTTCTACTTCCGAAACAGCGCCGAAGTTGTAAAATTACTCCCGTCCTTAAGGGGTTAATATTTATTTTATTTATTTATAAAGGATTTTACCAGTAAGAACTCTTGATTGCACGGATTTCAGTGCGTGATTCCTAATTATTAAAGGCTAACTATGTACAAAAACACGTTTCCTTAAAAATGCTTTTAGGCTAAGGTCAGACGAGCGCAGTATTAACGTGCGTTTAGCAGCACTAAATCACGGCCACGCTAGCAGCAAATTACGTCCAATGCCGGGCAGCATACAAAGAACGGCCGCATGAAAGTGCGGCCGCGCAACGCAAGTGGCAAACGAACGCATTTTTACGAGAACGTCAAACTGCTAGTACTGATGTACAGAGTGCACTGCGTCCGCATAGCGGTGTGTGTGTGTGATTAGGAGACGTCAGACGCTGCTAATGTCCGGCCAACATAACGTGCAGACGCAAAAAGTGTTTTATTGATGATCCGTACAAAATCACGGACGAAAATGCGCATCGTATGACCGCTATCATGTATTCCGTGAAAAAAAACGTCCATTCGTTCGAACGCACTTTTTCACAGACAACGCGGAAAATGCGTTAGTCTGACCCTAGCCTAAGACACAAAATTTTGAAAAAATTAGACCGCCAGGGAGGTTAACGCGTGCGCAAAAACGCATTAACGCGAGGGGAAAAAACCCTTTGTGCAGAACGTCGTATTACAATGTCCGCGCAAAAAAATACGCGTTAACGTCTACCATGGGTGAACCTGCACGAACCCTTTGCGAGTATAATGTACGTTGCACATCCTATACTTAACATTGTGAGCGCAAACGCGTTTGTGCGCTGGTACGCGGATGGCATTACAATCTATGCGCAAATTTTAACGGATAACGTTTGCGCACATAATTTTAACGTCTTTGAAAAGCTGGTGGTAACGGCAAATCTGAACGTCCTGGACGAACCTAAATACACCAGCACGAAAAAAAAAAATACAGCACAGTATAGTTACACATTCTACACATACCCAAACAATAAAATATGGAGGTTGTGCGTGTTTGTATTATTGCTGCAGCATATATACTCAGATTGATTTTGGCAGGCGCAAAAACGGGAGACAATTGGATGTTTATGGACACTATAAAAGGGTCTACAGGCTCAGCATAACCATACCAGCTGATGAAGCCGCCACTTTGTGCGGCGAAACGCGTTCTGGAGGTTATTTTAATTATGTTTTAATAAATTTTATTTTTTTCATCTCCAATCCTGTTTCTGCTTTGCCATTTTCTGGATCCTTGGCGGTTTTTCTTCTGGGGTTTTTCCCATTCTAAAAAAACCCATGGGCATGCATCCACGAGCTATGTGAGCTCCTCAGAATGTGAGTACGAACCATTTACATATTATATCGTGACCTTTTGCAGACCTGCACAAGGAGTTTTTTCCTTTCTTCTTTCCATTGCATGACTTTGAATAGAGTACCTGCTACAAGGTGGGGGTCACCTGAGAAATTGAAGACAAATTACCCACATGCCTGGACCCACTCAGAGCCAGTGTTACGGCTCTTCACTTGTGAGTGGGACATCTATTAGATACATTCAAAATATATTTTAGATATTCTGTGCTGCACTATTATTGTTTATTTCTTTTACAGTTGTGTTCAAAATTATTCAACCCCCAATGCTGTAAAGGGTTTTAGGGAATTTAGTGTACATTTGTAATTGTATTCAGAATGAAATCCTACAAGGACTTTTTAAAGAACCATATGCAACTAAAATGACATCAATTGGTTTTGTAATACAGTAGTAAATGTTTCTTTTGTGAATTCTTCATTGACACAATTATTCAACCCCTTAAAGACTACCACTCTGAAGAACAGAGGTTCATTCAAGTGTTTTCAATCAGGTATTGAAAACACCTGTGGATGTCACGGAGCAGCAATAAAGCATAATAAGCACCAATTAGGCAGTTTTAAAATGACTGTGATACTCAGCTCCTTCTAGACATTTACTGGTGTGGTTACAAACATGGTGAAGTCAAGAGAATGGTCCAGGAAGACAAGAGAAGAGGTGATTACTCTTCACAGTAAGGGCAATGGCTATAAGAAGATTGCAAAAAAGTTAAACATACCAAGAGAGACCATAGGAAGCATCATTCGCAAATTCAAGGCAAAGGGCACTGTTGAAACGCTACCTGGTCGTGGCAGAAAGAAGATGCTGACTTCGACTGCTGTGCGCTACCTGAAGCGTAGAGTGGAGAAAAGTCCACGTGTGACTGCTGAGGAACTGAGAAAAGATTTGTCAGATGTGGGTACTGAAGTTTCAGCTCAGACAATACGGCGCACACTGCGTAATGAAGGCCTCCATGCCAGAACTCCCAGGTGAACCCCCTTGCTGTCTCCAAAGAATAAGAAGAGTCGACTGCAGTATGCCAAAAGTCATGTGGACAAACCACAGAAGTTTTGGGATAGTGTTCTGTGGACTGATGAAACAAAATTAGAACTATTTGGGCCCATGGATCAACGCTATGTTAAGAGGAGGAAGAACAAGGCCTATGAAGAAAAGAACACCTTGCCTACTGTGAAGCATGGCGGGGGGTCAATCATGCTTTGGGGCTGTTTTGCTTCTGCAGGTACAGGGAAGCTTCAGCGTGTGCAAGGTACCATGAATTCTCTTCAGTACCAGGAGATATTGGATGACAATGTGATGCAGTCCGTCACAAACCTGAGGCTTGGGAGACGTTGGACCTTTCAACAGGACAATGATCCCAAGCATACCTCCAAGTCCACTAGAGCATGGTTGCAGATTAAAGGCTGGAACATTTTGGAGTGGCCATCGCAGTCACCTGACTTAAATCCGATTGAGAACCTCTGGTGGGACTTAAAGAAAGCAGTTGCAGTGCGCAAGCCTAAGAATGTGACTGAACTGGAGGCTTTTGCCCATGACGAATGGTCGAAGATACCCATAGATCGCTGCAAGACACTTGTGTCAAGCTATGCTTCACGTTTAAAAGCTGTTAGTACTTATAACTGTAAAAGGATGTTGTACTAAGATTGAATGTCACTTGGGGGTTGAATAAAACTGATAATGATGTGAGCACAGAAAAGACATTTGTGGTTATTTCATTATAAATGTTATGTTATATTTGTCTGACCTACACGTGGCTCTTTGATTTAATTGTAAGCAAGATGACTGAATGATCAAAATCAATGTCAAACTGGCCAAAACACTCAATTTCAGTGGGGGTTGAATAATTTTGAACACAACTGTATATATATATGCGAGATCCCAGGACCCCAGAGAGCAATATTTGCGCCGATCCAGGTTATTTATTTCATATGTTGTGTGTATTGGTATAGGGCAGGGATCAGCAACCTTGGCTCTACAGATGTTTTGGAACTACATCTCCCTTGATGCTCAGCTGCTCATTAGATTGGCTGAGCCTCATGGAAAATGTAGTTCCAAGGTTGCTGACCCCTGGTATAGGGGAAACTATATCCTGTTATTGGCTATCTGGGTGTCTTGGTGGTGGATGCATGTTGTGTGGCGCTGCACCATCTCTTGTTTACATTATCAATCTTTAGTTAGCTGGGGGATGGTCAAACCGTGAACAGATGTACATTGAAAAAGGACTTTGCAATATCTTACTTATCCAAACTCTAATTACTGATTATGCTTCCCTTGTTAACTATAGGATGTGCAAAGTACAGTAAGTTCGCACAAGCTAATGCGATCACCAATGTGCTAACGGATGTTTCAGGGGTTTAGTGTTAGAAAGGTAATATGGGGGGCATGCGTTAAAGTCACTTATCCTGGCGGTGACACTTACTCATCCGAATGCTACAGTTAGCTTTCACTATGTACTTTAGCCCCAGATGTTTTGGAAGTACAATTCTCAGGATGCTCAGTCACCCTAATAATAACTGGGACATAACAATACCGGGGTACTCTTTATATAGAAAAGACAGAGAAGGTAGGAAAGGAGGAGGAGTGGCCCTGTATGTGAAAAACAACATAAAAACGAACCAAATAAAAGTGAGCGAGGTGAACATAGAGTCAGTTTGGGTTACGCTAACATTTGGCAATCATACAGTAGCTCGTGTAGGTGTGATCTATAGACCCCCTGGACAAGTAGAAGAGCTAGATAATCTACTGTTTGAGGAAATAGCCAAAATGGCAATGAAGGGGGAAGTTATTATCATGGGGGACTTTAATCTTCCTGATGTGAACTGGAAAACCAAAATAGCTGGGTTCACCAGGAGTACAAATATTCTAAACTCCCTACTGGGATTATCTCTAACACAAGTAGTTGTGGAGCCGACCCGTAAAGAGGCCATATTGGATTTAATACTCACAAATGGAGGTTTGGAATCGGACGTTGTTGTAGGTGAAAATTTGGGATCTAGTGATCACCAGTCAGTATGGTTTAATATAAGAACAGGGATAGAGCCGCACCACACAAAAACAAAAGTTTTAGACTTTAAAAAAACTGATTTTTCTAAAATGAGATTTTGTGTGAAGGAGTCATTATCAGACTGGAGGAGTTTAAAGGGAGTCCAGGAGAAATGGGATTATTTAAAGGAAGCATTATTGAAGGCCACAGGAAATTGCATTCGGCTTGTTAGCACAAACAAAAAAGGGAAGAAACCACTGTGGTACTCTGCAGAAGTGGCCAAAATAGTGAAGAACAAAAAGACAGCATTCAATAATTATAAAACAACTCAGAGTGAAGTAAAATTAGGCAGAAAGAGGCAAAGCAATTTATAAGAGCTTCCAAAGCACACGCAGAAGAGAAAATAGCTCAGTCAGTAAAAAAGGGGGACAAAACATTTTTTAGATACATAAACGAGAAAAGAAAAGTAAAACAAGGATTAGTTCGATTAAAAACTAAGGAAGGAAGGTATGTAGAAGAGGATAAAAGTCTCGCTGACTGCCTCAATGAATATTTTTGTTCAGTCTTTGCAGAAGAAAAGGAAGGAAAGGGACCTCAGTTAGGAGGAAACACTAAAGAGACATTTACATATGAGTTTACAGAGGAGGAGGTTCTACAGCAGCTGTCTAAAGTAAAGACAAATAAGTCAATGGGGCCTGATGGGATCCACCCTAAATTATTAAAAGAGCTCAGTGATGTAATAGCAAAACCGTTAACAGATTTATTTAACCAATCCTTGTTAACGGGAGTCGTCCCAGAAGACTGGAAATTAGCAAATGTTGTGCCCATTTACAAGAAGGGTAGTAGGGAGGAATTGGGGAACTATAGGCCAGTAGTGGGGAAATTAATGGAAACCATGTTAAAGGAAAGGATTGTTGAACATCTAAAAACACATAGATTACAGGATCAGAAACAACATGGGTTTACCTCAGGGAGATCATGCCAAACTAATCTTATTGATTTTTTTGATTGGGTAACAAAAATAATAGACACAGGTGGTGCAGTAGACATTGCTTATTTAGATTTCAGTATGGCTTTTGATACTGTTCCGCATAGAAGGTTTATCAATAAATTGCAATCTTTGAGCTTGGATTCCAATATTGTTGAATGGATTAGGCAGTGGCTGAGTGACAGGCAACAGAGGGTTGTGGTAAATGGAGTTTATTCGGCACAAGGTCTTGTTACCAGTGGGGTACCTCAGGGGTCAGTACTTGGACCCATTCTCTTTAATATTTTTATTAGTGATATTGCAGATGGTATTAATGGAAAAGTATGTCTTTTTGCTGATGACACAAAGATTTGCAACAGGGTTGACGTTCCTGGAGGGATCAGCCAAATGACAAATGATTTAGGTAAACTAAAAAAATGGTCGGAGTTGTGGCAATTGAGTTTTAATGTGGATAAGTGCAAGATAATGCACCTGGGACGTAAAAACCCAAGGGCTGAATATAGAATATTTGATACAGTCCTAACCTCAACATCTGAGGGTTGGGATTTAGGGGTTATTATTTCAGAGGATCTAAGGGTAAGTAGTCAATGTAATAGAGCAGCAGGAAATGCTGGCAGAATGCTTGGTTGTGTAGGGAGAGGTATTAGCAGTAGGAAAAGGGAAGTGCTCATGCCACTGTACAGAGCTCTGGTGAGACCTCACTTGGAGTACTGTGTGCAGTACTGGAGACCGTATCTCCAGAAGGATTAAGGCTAGGGTCAAACAAAAGCATTTTTACACGCGAACGTAAAAAAGTGCGTCCGAACGTATTGACGGATTTTTTCACGGAATTCGCGAAAACGGTCATACGATGCGCATTTTCGTGCGTGTTTTTTACGGATCCAAACCAGGAAACTTTGGGTGTCTGGACGTTATGTTGGCCGGACACGAGCAGGGTCTGACGTCTCCAAATCACACACACACACCGCTAGCGGACGCAGCGCACTCTGTACATCCGTACTAGCGGTTCTGCGTTCTCGAAAAAATGCGTTCATTTTCCACTTGCGTTGCGCGGCCGGACTTTCGTGCGACCGTACTTCGTATATTGGCCGTCATTTGCTGCTAGTGCGGCCGTGATTAAGTGCGCCTAAACGCACGTTAAAAGTGCGCTGGTCTGACCCCAGCCATAGACATCTTAGAGAGAGTTCAGAGAAGGGCTACTAAAATGGTGTACGGCTTGAAGGAGAAAAGTTACCAGGAAAGGCTTAATGATCTTAACATGTACAGCTTGGAAAAAAGACGAGACAGAGGAGATATGATAGAAACATTTAAATACGTAAAGGGAATCCACAAGGTAGAGGAAGGGAGTATATTTAAAAGGAAACAAAGTAGCAAAACAAGAGGACATAGTCTTAGATTAGAGGGGCAAAGGTTTAAAAGTAACATCAGGAAGCATTATTTTACTGAGGGTGGTGGATACATGGAACAGTCTTCCAGTTGAAGTGGTAGAGGCCAAAACAGTAATTGAATTTAAGCAGGCATGGGATAGGCATAAGGCTATCCTAAACAAAAGATAAATCCAGGTAAAGTATCCATGTAATTGGGCAGACTAGATGGGCCGAAAGGTTCTTATCTGCCGACATTTTCTATGTTTCTATGATTCTATGTATCAATATGTTACTGCAAAAAAAATCATTTTCAGAGTGGACGGCCTGGCCTAACTGCTATGTGTTTTATTTCTGATAATAGTACCTACAATAAAGCTGCTTTTTGAAACCAGAGCCATATACCTCGCCACCTGCGGGTCGCAGTGGAATGGAGGAAGGAAATGGTTACACTGCGGCTTTAAGCGAGCGTCGCAGGTTAATGTTTAAAGTCAGTGAAATGACTCTTACTCCGAGAAGATCAAATTACTTTCCAACAGACTTTATGAATCTGTATAATTGCCGTACAATCCTGTTAGAGAGTAAATGGAAAACTGTTAAACAAGGCGACTTGGGTCCCCCTGGCAGACAGCAGGGCAGTGATGGCGCGCAACCAATCGGTAAACTGCAGAGAACGGGAAACAGGATCTCGCAAAGTAAAGCCCGATGCTCGGGAACAAAATGTTTATGTGTTTATTTATTTATATGATACTAGTTGTAAAGCCTGCCCAGAGGGCAGTCTATTGTGGATATACTGCCCCTGCTCATGGATATACTGCCCCAGCTCGTGGATACTGCCCCCGCACGTGGATACTGCCCCCGCACGTGGATACTGCCCCCGCACGTGGATACTGCCCCAGCCTGCCCAGAGGGCAGTCTATTGTGGGTATACTGCCCCAGCTCGTGGATACTGCCCCAGCACGTGGATATTGCCCCAGCATGTGGATACTGCCCCAGCACATGGATATTTGCCCCCAGCACATGGATTTGCGCAGCTCATGGATTTGCCCAGCTCATGGATTTGCCCCCAGCTCATGGATTTGCCCAGCACATGGATTTGCCCCCAGCTCATGGATTTGCCCCCAGCTCATGGATTTGCCCCAGCTCATGGATTTGCCCCCAGCTCATGGATTTGCCCAGCTCATGGATTTGCCCAGCTCATGGATTTGCCCAGCACATGGATTTGCCCCAGCTCATGGATTTGCCCAGCACATGGATTTGCCCCCAGCTCATGGATTTGCCCCCAGCTCATGGATTTGCCCCCAGCACATGGATTTGCCCCCAGCTCATGGATTTGCCCCAGCTCATGGATTTGCCCCAGCACATGGATTTGCCCCCAGCTCATGGAGTTGCCCCCAGCTCATGGATTTGCCCAGCACATGGATTTGCCCAGCTCATGGATTTGCCCCCAGCTCATGGATTTGCCCAGCACATGGATTTGCCCCAGCTCATGGAGTTGCCCAGCTCATGGATTTGCCCAGCTCGTGGATTTGCCCCCAGGTCGTGGATATGGTCCCCCAGCTCGTGGATATTGACCCCCCCCCAGCTCGTGGATATTGACCCCCACCCCCCACCAGCGCTCATACTTACCTGTCGAGCGGCGCCAGGGAAGTGAAGATTTCCCCGCTTCCGGTCTTTGAAGGACCCAAGCCGCGGTCACATGACCGGGGCTTGGGTCCTTCAAAGCGGAAGCGAGGGAACTTTCCCTCCGCCGCTCGGGGGGTAGGATGCACGCGGCAGCCGGGTAGAGGCTGCGCCTCTACCCGGCTGCCGCGCGCATCCTACCCCTGAGCGGCGGAGGGAACTTTCCCTTCGCCGCTCGGGGGACCCGTTAGATGCACACAGCAGCCGGGTAGAGGCTGCGCTCGCAGCCTCTACCCGGCTGCCGCGCGCATCCAACCCCCGAGCGGCGGAGGAAACTTTCCCTTCGCCGCTCTGGGGTTGGATGCGCGCGGCAGCCGGGTAGAGGCTGCGAGCGCAGCCTCTACCGGCTGCTGTGTGCATGTGTAACCGCCGCGGCGAGCCGGCAGCCGGCTCGTGCCGCGGCGGTTGCATGCGCGCGCAACCAACCACCGCTGGTTGCGCGCGCATGCGCAGTAAGGCTTTGGCGACGGACAGCCAAAGCCTTACTCTTTTATTATATAGATGGAAGAAAAAGAAATGAAAGAAAACTGTATTAAAAAGGGACACTTTATTAAATAAGATCCCTTTTTTCGCCCTTAACCTCTTCACTACCAAGTGATTTTCCAAAAAAAACCATTGTCAGAAACCAGTGTTTTTTTTTGTAAAATCATTTTTAATTAATTATATAGTAAAATATTTGGGCATATACCCATTGTATTTCTTACTGTAAATAAACTATTTTGGCCAGTAGATGGCGCCATCTACTGGTCAAATTGAGTTACAGCCCTTACAGCTGCAGCTTGACTTTTTTCCCCTGCATCGGCTGCTGAATGTCCGATGTCAGGGCATCATCAGCCGATTTTACACAGGTTTAGCTCTTTGGCCATTATGCCCACAGGGCTAAAACTTTGGGGACACCTTCTGCAGCTTGATAGCAAATGAAATTAGTTTGCAGCAAACAAATTTCATTTACTTTGGGCTGCAGATCAAGATATCGAGGCACCGGATGGTGCCTTTGAAGCCCGAGATATCTCCATCTTGGCAGTGAAGGGGTTTAAGGAACACTCAACTCATCCTGACCACCTTCTATTTATAAAGTGGTCAGGATGTGAGGAGTGCCCCCCCCCCTGGATGGGTGGAGGAGTTTCCTCCAACCCATTCAGCGTCAACAGCAGCCGAGGAAATTAAATATAGCTATACAGCTGGCTGGCTTGGTTGGGCCCGTGGGGTGCCAGGAGCTGAATAGAGACACCAGAGGGTCCCACCAACCAGCCAACGAAGGGCTGACACTGGATTTTTTTTGTTATTTGAAAGTTTGGATTTTCTTATGTCATCGTGCCCCGTGACCTCATCATTAAACCAGGATCCAGCTTGTGCGGGTAGGTGAGGCTTAATGCTAAGACTTTGCTTTAATGAGTCATTTTCTTCTTAAAGTCTCAAGTTAAAAGCGCTATTTAATCCTGATAAACATATATGTCCTCTTACAGGATATAGTGCACCGTCATGTCATGGAATGGACATTGCAGTCAGGGGAGTCTTGTTTGCTTGACTTATTTATTTATTGTATAGGGACATTATTTTAACCAGTTAATAAGCACCGGACATCAGAAAGGATGAAAGTCCTTGAAGACCGTGGTCCCCAACCCTGGTCCTCAGGTACCCACTAACAGGGCAGGTTTTGGGCTAGGGTCAAACGAACGCGTTATTCGCAGCGACCGTCAAAAGTGCGTCCGAACGCATTGACATATTTTTTTTCACGGACTGCGTGAAAACGGTCAGATGACACGCATTTTCGTACGTGATTTTTTACGGATCGTCAATAAAACCCCTTTTGCGTCTGGACGTTATGTTGGCCGGACATTAGCAGCGTCTGACGTCTACTAATCACGCAAACACGCCGCTAGCGGACACAGCGCACTCTGTACGTCAGTACTAGCGGTTCTATGTTCTCAAAAAAAGCGTTTGTTTGCCGCTTGCATTGCGCGGACGGACTTTCGTGCGGCCGTACTTCGTATATTGCCCGTCATTTTAATAATTTTATTATTTTTTATTTCTTCTAGTAGATTTTATTGCAGTGTTTACTAACCCTGGTCCTCAGGTCCCCCTAACAGGCCGAGTTTTAAGGATCACCTTGGGGAAATGCAGACTGAATCCTCCAATCACTGAGCAGCAAATCCTATCCCCTGTGCTCTGCTTCACATATCCTGCAAACCTGGCCTGTTAGGGGGACTTGAGGACCAGAGTTGGGAAACACTTTTTTTTTGTTCATTCTATGTAAGCAGTCAGCAACCTTAGCCCTCCAGGTGTTTTGGAACTACATCTCCCATGAGGCGCAGCCAAACTAGTGAGTGGTTGAGCATCATGGGAGATGTCGTTCTAAAACCACTGGGGGGTCAAGGTTGCTGATCCTTGTTGTGAAGGCCTGACAAGTAATGTTTTTTTTTCTTCTACCATTTTAGTTGGCAATCCAGGCATTTTAGAACTTAATTTCCCACAAAGTTCTGTCAACCTAATCAGTGCCTGAGCACCATGGGAGACAGTGTTCTAGAGGGCCAAGGCTGAGCGCCTTGTTGGAGGATCTCATTATACTCTCTGCTCAGCAATGCACACGACACTGCTGTGATCCGGGAAAATAAGGAGGACCAAGGTGGTGTCTACAGAGTCCTGAAAAAAATAGGAACAACTTATTGAAGGTAGAAAATACAATTTCAGTTGCTAAAATGCTTATTTTACTTGGCTGGTCCACTAAAATGTATTAAAGGGCCAGTACCACCAAAAAAATGCAATGTCCTTATTGTGTTTATTTGATGTTGCTGATATCTTACATGTGATTTGTTTTTCTCTTGTTTGTTTAAGAAAATATTTTCCTCTATATGTGTCACTGGGTGCATCCATTGTGTGATATTTTCCTCTATATGTGTCACTGGGTGCATCCATTGTGTGATATTTTCCTCTATATGTGTCACTGGGTGCATCCATTGTGTGATATTTTCCTCTATATGTGTCACTGGGTGCATCCATTGTGTGATATTTTCCTCTATATGTGTCACTGGGTGCATCCATTGTGTGATATTTTCCTCTATATGTGTCACTGGATGCATCCATTGTGTGATATTTTCCTCTATATGTGTCACTGGGCGCATCCATTGTGTGTGATATTTTCCTCTATATGTGTCACTGGGTGCATCCATTGTGTGATATTTTCCTCTATATGTGTCACTGGATGCATCCATTGTGTGATATTTTTCTCTATATGTGTCACTGGGTGCATCCATTGTGTGATATTTTCCTCTATATGTGTCACTGGATGCATCCATTGTGTGATATTTTCCTCTATATGTGTCACTGGGCGCATCCATTGTGTGATATTTTCTTCTATAGGTGTGACTGGATGCATCCATTGTGTGATATTTTCCTCTATATGTGTCACTGGATGCATCCATTGTGTGATAGTTTCCTCTATATGTGTCACTGGTGCATCCATTGTGTGATATTTTCCTCTGTGTCACTGGGTGCATCCATTGTGTGATATTTTCTTCTATAGGTGTGACTGGATGCATCCATTGTCTGATATTTTCCTCTATATGTGTCACTGGATGCATCCATTGTGTGATATTTTCCTCTATATGTGTCACTGGGCGCATCCATTGTGTGATATTTTCCTCTATATGTGTCACTGGGTGCATCCATTGTGTGATATTTTCCTCTATATGTGTCACTGGATGCATCCATTGTGTGATAGTTTCCTCTATATGTGTCACTGGGCGCATCCATTGTGTGATATTTTCCTCTGTGTCACTGGGTGCATCCATTGTGTGATATTTTCTTCTATAGGTGTGACTGGATGCATCCATTGTCTGATATTTTCCTCTATATGTGTCACTGGGTGCATCCATTGGGTGATATTTTATGTTGTAAACTGCCCCCCCCCCTCAGTATCTTCCCATCACTTGCTCCTCACTGTGTGTCTTTTGCCATAGAATGGAGTGAATGGGTTAGTCACCGACTCACATCATTGTATGGTGTGGGATGTATTCAAAGGACCTCACCAGGGGGTACATTAGTCTTTTAAGCTCCCTGTTTTATCTCCTTCAGCTGACAGCTCTTTTCACTGCCAGAAGAACAATACCCTCCTGCTGCCTTAACTGGTAAATACTGTAGATTAAACAAGAGCCGCAAAGCCAAGTTTTTGGTAAATGTTGTATAACGGGGAAAAAAAATACACAATGAAAACAAAGAACAAATTTTTTTTTTTTTTAATACATGCAATTACTTCCTTCAAAGAGAAAAAACAGCAGGTGTTTTTATAAGGTGGTTTTGTTTGTAATGCACAAGTAATCTATACATACTATATACAAGGACGTAAACATTTCAGCCAAGTGGTTAAAAAAAATCCTTTTTATCAGTGTTTTTGCTACTTTCTGTCTGTCTGGGACTTTCTAGCAAACTGCATTGTGTTTCCATGTAATAATGTCACTTTGGTCCCCTGCCTGCAGGTTAATCATTAGCTGGGAGCGCAGGCAACTCATTAACCAATCAGAATGCACCATAATTCTGGCTGCCTTCAGACAGGTTTACGACACTCTGGGTTGCCATGTTTTCCCCAGACACGGTAAACAGTGCTGCCCTGCAACATGTACAACTCATATGCTGCAGGAAAAAAGAAAATCAAGGCTGCCGGGTGCACCTGCTTAATAGTCCCCCTAATCTCTACTCCACCCTTCCCAGGTGTTTTTGAACTACAACTGGGATTCCTCTTTTGATTTCTTACCTGCAGTATATGAACCCTACCTGCTACAGGTTTTCATGCACTACCCATCAGCATGACTAAATTATGTGTCAAGGAAACCATGGCAACCCTAATTACTACAGCCAATCCAATAAAATTCACTTCTGCATATTTTCTGAACACGAGAGAGTTCCCCTGGAGTATGCCGAATTCATATGCTACACCAGCGGTCAGCAGCCGGGGCCCTCCAGATGTTTTGGACTTCCATTTCCCATGAGGCTCTGGCAACCGAATAAGCAGCTGAGCCTCATAGGAGATGTAGCTCCAAAACATAGGGGGGCAAGGTTGCTGATCCTTGTACTACAGAATTAAACCCCAATTCCCTTATGATGCCTCGGGGGTATTTTTTTCATGCACTGCCCATCAGCACAAATACATTTTATGTGCCCAAGAAATGGGGTTGCCAGATTGGCCATGTTGTCCTGGGCGCATATTATGATTTAATGCAGAGGGAGCACAGGGAAAAGTGCTGCCCTGCAACATATAAAATTCACATACAGCAGGAAGGAAATCATTGTAGGTTACCAGCAGCGTATGGTTCCAAGCATTGGGGTGCGCAGCCCATTTCATTAGGGTGTGAAGCATGGAATAGATATTACTTACATAACTTCTGTACAAAATGATCCAAGCATAGTAATTTTTGGTTAGGTTAGGAATAACCAATGTTTAGGCTAGGGTCAGACGAACGCAGTTTTAACGTGCGTTTAGGCTAGGGTCAGAGTGGGGCAGTCGGAACGCGCGTGCAGGCGCACTAAATCACGGCGGCAGTAGCAGCACATAACGGCCAATGACGGCCAATATACGCAGTACGTGCGTACGAAAGTGCGCCGACACCACGCAACCAGCAAATGAACGCATTTTTATCAGAACGTGAAACCGCTGCTACTGACGTACAAAGTGCGCTGCGGCCGCATGGCAGCGTGTGTGCGTGATTAGGAGATGTCAGACGCTGCTAGTGTGCGGCCAACATAACGTTCAAACAGCCGGATTTCCCTAGACTTCTTTTCACCCCACCGTCATGAAATACGTCCAGAATTGCGCATCGTCTGACCACTTAAGCGTATTCCGTGAAAAAATGCGTGCGCACGCATCGACGTACATTTTGACGGTGGCTGCAGAAAATGCGCTCATCTGTCCCTAGCCTTAGCCGCACGAAATCACAGCCGTGCTAGCAGCAAATGACGTCCAATGCCGGAACACACGAAGTACGACCGCACGAAAGTTCGTCCGTGCAACGCAAGTGGCAAACGAACGCATTTTTTCTAGAACGTCAAACCGCTAGTACTGACGTACAGAGTGCGCTGCGTCCGCATAGCGGCGTGTGTGTGTGATTAGGAGACGTCAGACGCTGCTAATGTCCGGCTAACATAACGTCCAGACACAAAAAGTGTTTTATTGACGATCCGTACAAAATCACGCACGAATATGCGCATCGTATGACCGCTAACGCGTATTTCGTGAAAAAAATACGTCCGTTCGACCGCACTTTTCCACCGACGACGCGAAAACTGCGTTCATCTGACCCTAGCCTTATTCAGCGATACAATAAATATTCATGTTATTTATCATGAATAGGGATGAGCCGAACACCCCCGTGTTCGGTTCACATTCGAACTAGAACAATTTCAAAAGTTCGAACTCGAACCGTACTTAATACAAGTCAATGGGACTCAAAAAAAAAATAATAATAAAAAAAAAATTGAGTGCCCTCCAAAATATTTGCCATTAAAAGGTGTATGGGGGTCCGGGTAGTGCCCTGGGGGACAGGAAACAAGGACAAAAAGTTTTTTAAAGACGTTTTTAAAGGAACAGTGAGTTTTCCATAAAATAAGGGTTAAAAATAAAAACGAAAAATTCCTTCAAATATCGTGCCTAGGAGGTCCCCATAACCTGCCCGTAAAGTGGCGGATTTCTAGGATGTATAGAAACATCGCCATCAGAGACCCACACAAGACACCTAGCCACCCTTAAAGGGTTAAAATGCACAGGGACAGGCTACTATCCTGTTAGATAAATCGCACACTGTGCGATTTATCGCGTGGATTTTGCCACGACGTCGCACTGTGTAGCTTCTCCAATGCATTTCAATGGAGCTGTTCACATCTTGCCGCGCGACGTCACATGTCTCTGGTACATGACCCTTTTTTTGAGATTTGCTATCTGCGATTTTGCGATTTGCATTGGTGGTGCTTTGCAAAAATCGCACAAAACCGTGACATCGTGCGACATTATCGCACTAGGTCGCGAATATGAAAATCGCGCGGAAAATTGTGCGACTTTCAAATCGCACAGTGTGCATGGGGCTTTATATGTATAAAGCAAGGTATATATGACAATGGATAGTCAGAGACTCTAGGGACTCAGCTTGTACGCTTTATGATAGACATTTCTAACACAATAATAATTGTATGCTCACATAGGCCCTTCGGGAGAGGTACATGACATACAAATACTGGAATATTACGTTTAAATCTAAGGAGTGTGATAAAGATTTTATTAAGCCCTTGATGACAAATGACGTAACATCTACATCATTAATGATTGACTTTACAGAGCCCTGGTCCTTAAGGGGTTAAACAGCATATCAGAGAGGATCATATAGTAGAAATGAACACTTCTTACAATTCAAAACAAGCACAGTGTTTGTTCATACATGTGCAGGCCACACTCAGTCTGCAAGCAATGTATCAAATTCTAATTGCTAATTAGAAGCACATGTTATTTCCAAACACTAATTAAACATCCGTTTGAGAGCACAGGTCATTTAGAGGTGAGAATCTTTGCACCTAGATGACATTAGGCAGTTTTCTAATTCAATATCTAATAAACCGTTGCTTATAATATTCCGTCAGTAAAGAGTCTCTTTATTTCTAGATTTTTTTAGTATTTTTTTTTAAAGCATTTTTTACACTTTTTTTCAAAGATTTTTTTTTCGAACTGAACACGCCAAAAAGTTCGAAGTTCGCAAACTTTTGAACCTCCAATGTTCGAGTCGAACTACAAACTGTTCGAACCGAACAGCTCATCCCTAATCATGAACATCCAAAATATCTATGTAGGGGGTTAAAGATGAACCGACTTAATCCAACATAAGGGTGTGCCCGGGCACACCCTGTGCGGACACCTGTGGTTCAAAGTGCTGCAGGGTGACATTTTTCATGCTCTGTCCATCAGCATGAATAAATTGGGTGTCCTAGAAAACATGGCCGATCTGGTAACTCAAGTTGCAACTAGGGATGGGCTGCCAGTTTGATTCAAACATGAGTTCCCATCGAACATTGGCCGTTCAAAAGTTCGGCGAACTTCAAACTTTTTGCGATGTTCGCGCAAAGGTCGACCGTTGGTGAAATGCTGTTTGCAAAAAAACTACTGAATGAAAATGTCTGGAATTTACACCTAATCTCCAATGAATGAATGATAATAAAAAGGGCTGTTACAGAAAAATGAAAACACGATTTAAAAAAAACGGAAACAAAATTGTAGGACAAAATTCCAAAAAATGCTTAAAAGATCCTAAAAAATTCTAAAAATAATGACTCTTTACTGCAGAATATAATAATAAACGGTTTATTAGATATTGGATTAAAATGGGAATATTTTTAACATTGAAGCCTATGGGATTCACCTGAATAAACCTGCCGAATGAAACCACCTGGCAGGGCATTTCGGCAACTTTCACTGCTGTTCTGTGTCTCTGACTAGATGAAGCATTGCTTCTCTATGGGGATTTCACTGCCCTCGAACAGGCACCGACCAGGCCGTATGTGCAGGCAATCCGCCAACATTTGGCGAACTGCCTGCTCTCTGAATAGCCGTATGGCCAGGAAAGATAACCGTATGCTGAATTTCACTGCTCGGTTACCCTTCGGCCACAATTCTCCTTTGAATAACCCTGTGAGATTCTCGGTGTCGGCACCACCGACTAAGACACATTTTTTCTGCACTTGAATGTAACAGATTCATGTCATTTCAATATTTGACTGCAGGGTCTGCCCACAATGCCTCAGAGGGGTTACGGTGTGAAGGCACTAGTTGGCACCAAAGGCCCAATATTTGGGTGCACTGACACGTGTACCGGATGCATACAGGGCAGCCATCAGAAATGATGGGGCCCCCCTACTGAACCTCACAATGGGGCCCCCCGTAAACTTCAACCGTAACAGCTTTTCGGCCCCTTCCAAAACAAAAAGAGGACCTAACACCGTTCCACAGCAATAAAACTCACAGTAATGTGTGGTGTGTATGAGCGTATTTGTCACGTCTGGGGCTCAGGGGGGGCCCCAGCACCCGGCGGCGAAATCGACAAGCTGGGTGGAAGGAGTTGTGCCGGCTTCCGGAGCTCGCAGGCTGGTCAAGAGGTGGGGCGCGGCATGATGACGCGCGTCCGCCGGGTTTAAATACAGACGGCGCGATCCAGCTCACTGCACTGTTGTGGCGTTTGCTTCCCTCAGTGCTGAGTGTTAGGGATGAGCTGTCCGGGTTCGGACGGTTTGGGGTTCGACCCGAACTTAGCCTGTTCGAGTGAGATCGCGAACCCCGAACATTTCCGGGTGTTCGCCGCATGTTCGACCACAATGCCTGAAGCTCGTAATTGGCTACAGCCTTGCACCTGACCACAGGTCTGGTGCAAGACTGGTTGAACACTATGCCAATCACCGCTCAGAGTCCTGATTGGGCAAAGTTAGCTCTGTGAGCCCATGATTGGGCAAAGTCCCGCAGCACACTATATAAGGTTTCCACGCAGCGCTTCTGCACGCATTTCAGAGGAGATTTCAAAGGAGATAGTTGTGTGTGTTGTTACTGCCGGTCTGCCACACTACTGGGGGGGTCTCATTTCGACCAAATATCAGGGAATTTAGGTGATGTGTGTCTTGTCACTGTGCCAGCAAGTTTTTTTGGGGTTTACAACTTTATTTAAAACATTTGTGAATTGAGGTGATTTTCTGGGACTTGTCACTGTGCCAGCAAGTCTTTTTGGGGCTCACTAATTTCTTTAAAACACTTGGGAATTAAGGTGATCTGTCTCTTGTCACTGGCTACCAGCTATCAGTGTGTCTCACTGAGTTATACCAGAGTTATTTAAATCTTTATACCAGAGTTGAATCAGAGATCTGTATATATTAATATATATATCACTCACCATGTCTGAAAGAACAAAAAGGACAGGCAGACGCTCCCAGCCACAGATAAGAGGGCAAGCAGCCCCTGTGTCGGGAGGCTGTGTCTCTGGTCGTGGTGGACGTGGTGCATCCTCTGCAGGGGCACGCTTGTCCTTTCTAACTGGTGCTGGCCGTCTTAAGCAGCAGCAACATACAGAGGACTTGGTGGCTTGGCTAACCAGGCCATCCTCATCCTCCGAGTCCTCTGCCAGCCAGGCTTCTAGTGCTTTACAGTCCACCTCAGCTGCCAAAGCATCTAATGCAGCCTCCATGTCCACAGCTACTCCTGCCGTAGCCTCGCTATCACACACGGAGGAGTCAGCTGAATTGTTTGACTACAATGAGAGTGACATGCTGCTTGAGGATGCGCAGCAAGTACAGTGCTCTGATTCAATCTGAGGTTGAGCAAGGGAGTATAATCAACCTAGAGGAAGGGGGTGCCAGTGATGACACACAAATAACTGGCACTCATGTTGCCCCAGCAGCTGCAGCATACTGCCAAGTTGGCTCCAGTGACGGAGATAGGGGGTGAAGATGACATTGATGATGACGAGGTCACTGACTCCACCTGGGTGCCAGATCGAACTGAGGAATCAAGTGAGGAGGAGGGGGAGGAGGCACAGCAAACACGAGGCACAACATCCTCTGTGACCAACGGTAGCACTAGCCAGTCCAAGGCATCACATGTCAGAGCTGCTCCGGTGCAGAGCGCTGTTGTCTCAAAGTACACATGCAGGAACTCTGCTGTCTGGGAGTTCTTTAAGAAATGTGCAGCAGACCCCACCGTTGCTATTTATTTTACTGAGAGGGTGGTGGATACATGGAACAGTCTTCCAGTAGAAGTGGTAGAGGCCAAAACAGTAATTGAATTTAAGCAAGCATGGGATAGGCATAAGGCTATCCTAAACAAAAGATAAATCCAGGTAAAGTATCCATGTAATTGGGCAGACTAGATGGGCCGAAAGGTTCTTATCTGCCGACATTTTTCTATGTTTCTATTTGTAATCTGTCAGAGGAGGCTGAAGCGTGGGATAAACACCGGACACTTGGGTACCACGTGCTTGAGGCGACATATGAACAAGTGCCACACATCCCGTTGGGGCAAAACTTTGCGTAGGTCCTCCTCCTCCTCATCTGTCTCTACCCACACTGTATGTCCTGCCATGCAATTGCCTACAACCTCCACCGACAGGGATGATGCTACAGTAATGGATGTACCAGCAGGTCATCATCCCAGTAGCTGAAGATTTACACAGTCAGATTACGTTGCCGCAGCTGCTGCAGCGAAAGAAAAAATATAGTCCCAACCATCCCCAAGCACAGCGTATAAGTGCCAGCTTAGCAAAATTACTCGCATTGCAGCTGCTGCCTTTCCAGCTGGTGGACTCTGCAACCTTCCGTGAATTTGCTGAATGCGCTGTACCACAGTGGCAGGTTCCAAAACGCCATTACTTTTCACGCAAGGCCATTCCAGCACTATACCAGCACGTGGAAGACAATGTTATCCAGTCATTGGGAAAGGCAGTAAGCAGCAAGGTGCATGTCACTTTAGACACGTGGTCCAGCAAGCATGGACAGGGTCGTTACATTTCCTTCACGGCACACTGGGTAACTCTGATTGCAGCTGGGAGGGATCCAAGACGGGGCTCTGTGCTGGAGCTTGTTCATCCACCACGCCTCCAGAAAGCTGCTTGTATGAGGACTGTCTCCTCCGTCTCCTCCGAATTGGCAGTTAAACCAACGCCTGACAGGGTCTACGCAATGGCTCAAGCAAAAAGATGCCATACTGTGCTTGAGCTGTTTTGTTTAGGGGACAGGAGCCACACCGGGTAAGAAATTTTGTCAGCTCTGCAGGGGCAGGTGCAGAGATGGTTAACACCACGCCAGCTTGAGCTGGGAATGATCGTCTGCGATAATGGCAGCAACCTTCTCTCCGCCCTACGCAAGGGTAAATTGACGCATGTACCATGCCTAGCACACGTCCTAAATCTGGTGGCACAGCGTTTCCTAACCAAGTACCCAGGGCTGCCAGAGCTTCTCATCCAGGCCAGAAAAGTCTGCAGCCACTCCCAGCAAGCGTTCGCCTATCAGAAATTCAAAGAGAATTCCACCTTCCCACAAACCGTCTGATCTGTGACATGCCCACTAGGTGGAATTCGACATTAGCAATGCTGCAGCGTCTGCACAAGCAGCAGAGGGCCATCAACGAGTACCTGTGTGAGTATGGCACAAGGACAGGTTCAGGTCAACTTGTTTTTTTCCCCCCCGCAGTGGCTGATGATCAAGGATGCATGCACTGTACTGTCACCATTTGAGGAGGCAACGAGGATGGTGAGCAGGGACAGTGCATGCATCAGTGACACAATTCCTTTAGTGTTCCTGCTGGAGCACACTCTGTGGGGAATTATAGATGTGGCTCTAGAGGCAGAGCAGCAGGAGGAAGAGGAGGCCTTCCCTAGCTCTCAAGGCCCCAGTCTTTCCGCAGACAGCATTCCAGCGGGTCCTACTCAGATCAGACAGGATGAGGATGAGGAGGACTATTTAAGTAGTGGGGCATTGAAGGTGGGGATTCCTCAAGGCAGGGTTTTCTGTGCCCAGAAACAGAAGGGCTTGTGCGTGGCTGGGAGGAGGAAGTGCACGATACGGTCATCCTCATTGACCAGGAAGACTCGGCAGCTAATGCCACCTCCAACCTACGCTACATGGGCTCCCTAATGATGCAAAGCCTGCTAAAGGACCCCAGGATTCATGGAGAGGGATCATTACTGGTTGGCAACCCTTCTTGATCCACGATACAAGGGGAAAGTTGCAGAGCTCATCCTGCCCGCACAGAGGGAGCACAGGATGACAAAACTTGGACGCTCTAAAGCAAAACTTGTGTAACACCTTTCCAGGCACTGTTAGATTACCAAGTGCTGACACACGTGCTTCTGAGGCTGCAGGTGATCAGAGGAATAGCAGTGAAGGCCAGGGCCGCTTGACTGATGCATTTTTAATTTTTTTAAGTCCTTGACGGTCAGGGACGTAAAATGTAGGCACCCATTGCCAGCGTCTTCACCATATGGTGCAGGACTACCTAGGGGCAAGCGCAGACCTGGATACCTTTCCAGCAGATGATCCACTGGCTTACTGGGTTTCGAGATTGGATCACTGGCCAGAACTTAGCCAATATGCTATGCAGCTACTAGGTTGCCCTTCATCTAGCGTGCTTTCCGAAAGGACGTTCAGTGCCACTGGAGGTTTTGTCACAGACAAAAGAGTGCGTCTGTCCACCGACTCTGTAGACCGGCTGACATTTATAAAAATGAATCAGTCCTGGATCAGCAGCTATCAATCCCCTGATGCTGAAGTAATGGAATAGATAGGGGATGTCCTCTTCTGCATTCACAAAACCTCCAGCACTGAACTCTTCCACAATACCACAAAAGGGTTACTGTGTGAAGGCACTTGCTGCCATGAAAGGCACAATATTTGGCTGCACTGACGCCTGTGCCAGATTTATATCATTTTAATTTTTTGAACTGCAGGGTCTAACCCTGCACTCTTCCACAATACCACAGAGGGGTTACTGTATGATGATACTTGCTGGCCTGGCATTAAAGGCAGAATATCTGGGTGCACTGACGCCTTAACCAGATGCATATCTTTTTAATATAGGACCGCAAGGTCCACCCCTGCACTCTTCCACAATACCACAGAGGGGTTACTGTATGATGATACTTGCTGGCCTGGCAGTCTTGCACCAAAGGCAGAATATCTGGGTGCACTGACGCCCATTCCCAGATTCATATCTTTTTAATATAGGACCGCATGGTCCAGCCCTGCACTCTTCCACAATACCACAGAGGGGTTACTGTATGATAGTACTTGCATGCCTGGCACTAAAGGCACAATATCTGGGTGCACTGCCATTAACGCCTGTATCAGATTCATATCCTCAGAGGGGTTACGGTGTGACAGCACTGTTGCCGACTCTAAAAGCCCAATTTTAAAGCACCTATTGTTACTTTCATCCAAAGCCTGCATAAGTTTCACAATAATTTAGCCAAAAAAAACACTAAACTTTTTCTGCGCGTCCTAAAATGTCTTTTCATACAGGCTGCCGCCCCAAGCAGTTGTTTATGGATAGATTAAAGGAAAAGCATTTACCGTCATATGAAATGTCATTTTTTTTTGTTAAGTGTTTCTATACATCCTAGAAATCCGCCACTTTACGGGCAGGTTATGGGGACCTCCTAGGCACGATATTTGAAGGAATTTTTCTTTTTTCTTTTTAACCCTTATTTCATGGAAAACTCACTGTCCCTTTAAAAAGTTTTTTTTTAAAACTTTTTGTCCTTGTTTCCTGTCCCCCAGGGCACTACCCAGACCCCCATACACCTTTTATGGCAAATATGTAGCATATATGCCCTCTTGGAGGGCACTCTAAAAAAACAAATTTTCAGCCCCATTGACTTGCATGGGGGGGTTCGGGTTCGGTCCCGAACAAATGGGAAGTTCGGTACCCTACTGAGTGTCTCCTGGCGATTCACTACTTGGTTGATTTTTTTTCTTTTCTTTTTTCAGTCTCTGTCGTTACCCCCCCCCCCCGTGTACCAGTCCTTGGCTATTCCTTGACCACTCTAACTCAGATTTTTTTGGGCTTATATGATACCCCTTGTGTACTGTTTTGGCTATCCCTGACCACTCTAGCACTGATCGATTTGGGCTTGTGTTAGAATGCGTCCATGTATACCGTCTGGCCTATTTCTCAATTTGAGATAATTTTGATGCATTCATTTAATGAATATGTATACCCGCCGCTCTGTAGTAAACTGGCCCCTATTGTAGGGAATGAGAGGTGTGTTTAAGGTACCATTACGAATGGGTGGAGTAACACAGCTGATCCGGCTTTTGCCATCAAAATCCCGGTATATAAGCAGCAACCGTACAGAGGGTCTTCCCTCTTGAAAAAGCCGTGGTTCTGTGGCGGAGAAACATGTCTGCGTGAGGTTCTTTTAACAGTTTAATATTGTGGGTCTGGTCACTTTTGCCCACTTTGGCATCTATTTAATTTTGCCCCTAAACAATGAGGGCGTAACTATTTCTGTTGTATGGCTTTTGTGCTGTTTGATGGTTCTATGGTTATAAATCTATGCTGTATCGCTGATTTAGCAGTTTCTATGACTGCAGTTACATTTTTCAGTACAATTTTTGTCTCAATGAATGTACATCAGGCATATATAGGAGCCAATTGTTAGGCTCTCCATAGCATCGATACTTTACACGGTCTATATACTATCTTGCTATTTATGCGCAGAATTATCCACATATCGGTCGACCTCTATACCCAATTAAGGTGGTCCTCCGAAGATTATAAATTATTTAATGCTTTTTGATTTGATTGTATGACTGCCTGGCATACGGCTAACTGCCGCTCAGTAGCCTACATTAGCCAGACTGTGTTACTCAGATTTACTTGATTTTACAGACCAACAGGATTGCCTTAGTGAGGTAACCATCCCTATCTAATTCATTCATTATATATGTCTTTTATGCGTTCGGTGTTATGTTAGTTTTTTGTACACCTACTAAAATTGATATTGGGTAGTTGGTGTCTACCACCTTTTTTTCTTTAATATTGCTGGGTTATGCCCATTGTAGACACTGGTTTTTGATTCTATTCCCCAGTGCTTTTTCTTTTCTGCTATTTCAGGTATACCCTGTCCTGTGTGTTGCTCAAACATTTCCCACTCCTTGTTGCTCAAACATTTCCCACTCCTTGTTGCTCAAACATTTCCCACTCCTTGTTGCTCAAACATTTCCCACTCCTTGATGGTCAAACATTTCCCATTCATTCGTGCACAGCGGTGAAATGGCTCTGCACTCAGCAGTGAAGGGGTTGAAAACTTTTTTTAAACTTTATTTCATTGTTTCCTGTCCCCCAGGGCAGCACCTGGACCCCCCCCCCATACACCTTTTATGGCCAATATCTGGCATATATGTCCTCTTGGAGGGCACTTTAATTTTCGGAAGTACGACCCCCCCATTAAGTTTCATTATGTTTGAGTTCGAACCGAACACGGGGGCGTTCGGCCCATCCCTATTTGCAACACCAGCAGTTACTTAAGGACGTGCATGTAGCGCCCTTACCCTGGGTTCACACCTGAGCGTATCTCATATGCGCGTTTTACCTGGCATTTTCACGCGTTTTTGACAATTAGAAACGCGTGTCGTACGAGCAGTTTTTTGATTTGACTATGGAGGCGTCCAATGAAAAATACTTCCTGTCTTACGGAGGCATCCAATGAAAAAGACTTTGTGCCTGTTGCCATGTGCGGAACGTGCGTTCACCCACTCGTTTTTGATGACGGAAACGGGCAAACCTCCATTTCAGGGCGTTCACATTGTCTATGGCCATACACACGCTGTAAAACGCCCCAAAGAAGCTCCTGTACTTCTTTTGGGCGTAGGGCGTTTTACAACGCGTTCCTACGTGCTGCAAAACGCCCAGGTGTGAACCATGCCCATAGGAAATATTGGGATTTCAGTGTTTGAGCGTTTTACAGAGCGTAGGAACGCGCTGTAAAATGCCCAGGTGTGAACCAGGCCTTAAGGGCGAGGCTTACGGGGACGCCTTGCCAACAGGTGCCGTTGCGCGGTGCTGATTGTGGCCCACCCCACAGCAGACACGCATCATTGGCTGCAGGGGGACAGCTTGAGTTCATTCTGCCCCCGTGCAGCCAATGATGTGCACCGTGAGGCAGCGCACTGTGAGTGCGGCGTGCACAGGCTGCGGGGAGGGCCGAGGCGGCCCCATTGAAGACAGCGGGGCGTACACGTACACCCTGCATCTTCAAAGCCCTCCGCCGCCAGGACTGCATAGAACATCCTGTGGCAGGAAGGGGTTAACAACCCTTGTTGTGGCTTTTTTTTTTTTTTTTTTACCATTGCAGCGCCAAGAAACACTACTCAGAACTAAAAGCTAAACGGTGAAAGGAGACGCTTTACAGAGCAGTTTATCCTTTTGCCCTTTAGTTTTGAGAAGCGCTGTTTTTTTGGCACTGCAATACCAGCTTCTTACTGGACAACCCCCATTATTTGCAACGCTCTCTGGCAGTGCTTAGTGAATCTCCCCTTTTTAAGTATTTTTATAGTCCTGGCGTGTATATGTGTGTGTGTGTGTGTGTGTGTGTGTGTGTGTGTGTGTGTGTGTGTGTGTGTGTGTGTATATATGTATGTGTGTGTGTATATATATATGTGTATATTTTTCTTTTCAGAGTTACTTGCTTTACCAGGACTCTGGTAATTCTGTCGAAACCGCTGCATTAACATGTTTCCTGGCTGCTCCTACATGCACAACTAATCTAGAAAATTCACCATTTAGCGAATAAACCCTTAAATGCCTAATTAAATTTGGATTTGCTCCTAACGAGAGGGAGGGGGCTGCAAGGTCTCGGCAAAAAAAACAAAAAAACTTTTTAGACGAGCAAGACAGGACATGTCCACAGGGCTCCAAATCTGGCACCTGCTGCATTAAATCTCCTCTATTTCTACCTGCAGCCTGGGAACTAAAAATAAATTAAAATATTTATTCTACTCTGGTATTTGCTCGAGCCGAAGCAAAACCACCAGGAAATGTTTACAAACACGTGCGGATACATTGTTACCTGACAGATACATTGTTGTTGTTTAATGGTGAACCTTCAGGCAGTGTAAAAACGAGCAAAGAAAAAAAAACTTACATTTTTTTTAATACATATACACTAGAATATTATATATGTATACTATTTTACGTGACCGAAGAAAAGGGAAAAAAATGTCTTGGCAGGAAAGGAGTTAACGTTTTAGCTTCAGCTATAGGAGGGAGGAGAAAGGGAAGTATGTGATCAGGAAGCTGTGCCACCAGAAAGTGCTGTGTGCCTTTAAATGCAGGGGAGCTGCTGCTGGAGAGCTCAGCAGGATCAGAAGGGCTCAGCTCATGAAGCTGCTGCTGCCTCCTCACATCGCATGTTGCTTTGCCTGGCACAACCCCTGCTACTACTACAGCAACACCAGGGGCAGCCACACAAAACATGATCCAGCCAGTTTGCCAGTCCCTCCCTGTGCCAGGACTAAGCTAGTGTCTTCAGAGTCCTGTCCTCCAAGGAGACAGACCTTGTGCCTTGAAGCTCTGCCTGGTAAGTTTTGGGGTGCCCTCGATGCCCATGCAGAATCTGAGCTGTCATTGTGAGGCATACTCTGCTCACTCAGTGCCTTTTCTTTGTAAATGAGAAATGGGTCTGTGCAGGCTGCAGGGAGGAAATGGTTAAAGCAACCTGCAGTAGATAGTGAAGTGAGCCCAGCCTCTCCCAGGTGAACCCATGGCTTTCTTGTTTGACTTGCTGCACCTTTTGTCACACACACACACACACACACACACGTATCCAACAGGTGGAAGCAAACTCCTGCATGGTTACATTTTGTTGCTGTGGCCCCTGATGGATACTTTTTGTCTTCCAGGAATATGGGCAATCAGGTGGAGAAGCTGACTCATCTGAGTTACAAAGAGGTCCCTACGGTGGATCCTGCTGGTGTGGACAAGGATGAAGGTCCCAGGATAGGGGTCTCCTACATCTTCTCAGCTGACGACGACGACCTGGAGGACACAGGGCACGACCCAGGCAAGCAGGGGTCCCTGCAGGAGGATTTACAGTATGATCATTGCAATGAGGTGGAGTGTTCTGTGTTTTACAGGGATGAGTGTATTTATGAGAAGGGTTGTGGTGATGCAGAACAGCTGAGCACCTTCTCCCCTGAGAACCTGCTGAACAAATGCAAGCCTGGGGACCTGGTGGAGTTTGTGGCAAAGAACCAGTACCCTCAGTGGGTGGTGTATGTGGGGGACTTCCAAGTGGTGCACCTATACCGTCTGGAGATCACCAGCAGCTTCATGACAGATGCCAGCCAGGGCAGGAGGGGCAGGATTGTGAATGATCAGTACAAGTACAAACCCTTGAGCCCAGAGGTGGTGGTGAGGAATGCACTGGAGCAGGTGGGGACCAAGGAGCAGGAGCTGAGCTGGAGGAACTCTGAGTGCTTTGCAGCCTGGTGCAGGTATGGAAAGAGGGAGTTCAAGATTGGAGGGGAGATCAGGATAGGAAAGCAGCCATACAGGCTGAAAATCCAGCTCTCTGAGAAGAAGAGCCACACGCTGGAGTTTCAGAGCCTGGAGGACCTCATCATGGAGAGGAGGAGGAATGATCAGATTGGGAAGGCAGCTGTGCTCCAGGAACTCTCCAACCATCTACATGCTGATGATGAAGCCAGGACTGATGATCACAACACCAACTGATGGATTAAACCTGAAGGCTGAGAAATTGAGCTGTTATAAGCCCTTTTTGGCTTTTTTTTTTTTTTCTTCACTGCAGTTTTTATTCAAATCACATGTGAAAGGAAAGCTGATTAGTTTTGCTTCGGAATTAACCCTTTCAGCAGCTCAGTCACAGGGCTTCCCAGAGGAGACTGTCCTTTTAAGTTATTATCATTATTCTCCATCACATGAATGTGGCTTCCTCTATCTGGAAACAGTCAAGATTTCCTATTTATTTTTTTCTTTGTATGGGTTTCATTTCCTTCTGCAAAGCCCAGCCATGCTTTACATCTCATTGAGCCCAGGCTGACAGTGTACAATGCAGTAGTGAATCTCATATATATATATTTTTTTATATAATTTTTTTAATTCCTCCTCCAAGAAAAATAATTTGCACTGTCTGGTCTGGGAAGCTTATATAATACATTGTGCAGGGCTGTATACACCATAATACAGCTGTTGAATGTGCATTTACCTATTCCTACAATGACCTGTAATTTATTTTTCATATATATTGCATTAACTCACAGCTTCAAGCTATTCCTATTTTAATTATCCTAAAATGCGAAAATGTATTTTAAATTTAATATTTTTTTTTATTAGTATTCTAGTCATGTCTGGATAATGCTTCTCCAAAAATTGCTTAATTGCAGACATGGGAAGATCTATATATATATATATATATATTATTTTTTTTGTTTGTTTTTTTTTTTTTTTCTCCTTATGTGCCACATTAATCTGTTGCAGTGTCACAATTTCTTTCCAGAATTATTTTTTTCTTCCCATTAAGCAATATAGGCACTGTATGGGAGGCTTATATAGAATACACTGTGCAGGGCTGCAGACACC
This sequence comes from Leptobrachium leishanense, assembly GCA_009667805.1. Classification (NCBI taxonomy): domain Eukaryota; kingdom Metazoa; phylum Chordata; class Amphibia; order Anura; family Megophryidae; genus Leptobrachium; species Leptobrachium leishanense. The sequence goes on along the minus strand of CM019067.1, from coordinate 34,455,945 downwards.
ATAATACAGATATTTAATACGCATTTACCTATTTATTTTTTATATTGCATTAACTCCCTGCTTCAAGCAACTTCTATTTTCCAAAGAATTATCCTAAAATGCATTTTTTTTGCCCCTTTTCCTTTTTCCCAGTGTGTCACATTAGTCTGTCGCAGGGTCACAATTTCTTCCCAGAATTATCATTTTTCTTTTCTTCCCATTAAGCAATATCTGCATAACTGCCACATCTTGTCCTTCCATAAAAATGATTTGTATACTTTAATTTCAGGATGTAGACTGCTGGGTCTGAGAGGAGCTGCATGCTTTGTTTTGGCTTTATCTGTTTTCTCTTGTGATTTTTGCTGAGGAGATGCACTAATCTATTAATGAGATGACATTCTATTTGTTGTTTTTTCCCCACTGTTAATATAAACATTGTCTCAGACACATGATCTGTTTCTGTGCCAGAGGGCTGAGCCAATGCATTTGGGATCTTCTGGCAGCCAGCAGGTCTCAGTACATTGATTCAGCTGGTAGGATACACTGAATTCACAAAGCTTGAGGAGGGGGGGGGATTCATTGTATCAAGGCATTGCCACTCACTAGCAGTGACACACTGAGGCATTGTGTGTTTGCACCACTGTCAGGACAAGGGCTGTATTTAACACTGTAAGTGCTTTTCCTGGTATTCCTTGGCACCGCCAGATACAAGGAATTGGGAAGAGCTTTGAGAATGCTTTGGTTCTACAGGTAAACACATGATTGAATGGAGGCCATTCATCAGGGAGAGGACAAGCAGAGATACAAAGTTTCTACAAATGTTGCAGCTGTTCACTGCAGTTCCCATGGTGCTTTGCAAGATAAAAAGTTGCCCTTGGTTTTTTTTCTTTTTTCTTTCTACAATAAACTGAAGTCTCACTTTTTTTCCTTGTTGCAAATTGTTACAAAAATCACTAGTTCCAAGACTGTGCAGCAGAGATAAGGATGCGCTCTGAGACTTATGCGGTGATAGTAGACTTATTCTTGGTTTAATAACACCAACAAAAGGATCCTTGTGAAAAAGGGGAATTATTATAGAGCGACTGTGAGATCAGGACTCTTTCTCCCCTTCAGTTTAATATCTCTAGGTATAAAATCTGCAGCACCTCCCTGTCCCCTCCACCCGCTCTAGTGTATAGCGCTCAATGTACCCTTTTGGAAGTGGAGCAATAGGAAAACTAAACATGTTTGTTTACTGTAGGTTAGGGTTTCTATCCAGATTTTCCAAAAAACGTCAAGTCACTCAGACCTGGTCTGCAAAATGTATGTCCACATGTCTTGCCTGTTCTTCTGTACATTGTGCAAGGTTGTAGCCTGAACAGTGCTGGAAGTGCAACACATGTCAAAGGTCAGCAATCTTGACTCAAACATTTCTGGTGGGTCATGGTCAGTAACCTTGACCCCCCCTTAATGTTTTTGTTCTTATTTATTGTTTATGAACTACGCCTCTCATGATGCTCAACTACTTGGTAGGGTGGAAGAGCCCTGTGGGAAACGTAGTTCCCAAACATCTTTAGTGCTTAATGTGCCGACTGCTGACATGTAATTTTTTTAAAAAAAAAATTCTTTAATTTTTTTGCTAGTTCAATTACCTCATTGGAATTTCGAAATTACTATCTGCTGTCCTCAGATGTTTGACCTCCATCCCTGCAATGACTACTTGTTGCCATTAGCAGGCGTAATTATTGGTATTCAACCTCTTGGTATTTATGAACTTTGAGAGATTTATCTCAATAATTAATTTCTTTTTTCCTCCATCACTACTATAACAAAGTTTGGGCAGAAACTAAAGTAGTTTTGATATTAAAAAAAATAAGTAAAATGCCTCAATTGGTTCTGGTGTGACCAGTTGATTTACATCGGCTTTGCCTTGATACACTGACTTTACAGGGATTTATTTACTTTCCTCATTTCATCACCATGTTTCCTTTGTTGTTGGAATGTAGTTCTGCGGTAACTAACTTTTTTGTAGATATTGATGAATTTTTGTAGGAATCATATTCTTTATTTAAAAAAAAAAAAAAAGCAAATCTAAATATTTTCTTACAAGTATTTTTGAAACCTGCAAAAAGAAAAATTGTCCATTAAATTTTGAAGTTTATAAAAGGATGTTAATATATTTCCAGTGTTCGGAGTGGTTTTATTGTTTTAAACATGGAGTTGCCTCCAATGATTTTATAAATCGCCGGCGTATACCGCTGCGGGTCTGGATTCAGAGTCCGGTGTAAACACAAGTTAAGCTGCAGAGCGGGTCACGAGACTATAAAAAGAAGTGTTAGCTCTCCAAGATTTCTGTCCCCATTTATCATCTTACACTTAACACAAACACACTTAAATTCTGATTTATGGATTTTGGCAAAAATGATTAAATCTTACATTTTATTGTCACTTAACACGCCCCCCCCCCGGCGGTGTTTCCGACTGTGTCTCGGGGTTAAATTTCACACTCGGTCTGTATACATCTGCTCCCTCTCTGATCTCTGCCGTCTCCTCCGGCGATCGCGGCGTTTTACTTCCTGGATTCCTTCTTGCAAGGAAGGAACCAGGAAGTATAAGGTCGCGGTCGCCGGAGGAGGCAGCTGGGGACATCGAGGGAGAGGTGATGTATCCAGCGGCATCCCGAGTGTTGCTCGGGGGTTACCACTTCCAGCATAGGAATTTAACCCCAAGCCACAATCGGGATGCCACTGGGGGGGGGCAAAAAAAAACATTAGACTGTTTTCAGCACAGAATTTACTGAAGAAATAGACCGCCAGGGAAAATATATGATCGGACACCGGAATACAAGTTATAGGTGTGGGGCCAATGGGAGCTCTTTTCACGCTGCAAAAAATGGTACAGGAACTGCGTTTCCATGCGTTCCCCCTTGACTTGATCCTTTTTTATAGCTGGAATAATCTTGCCAGTGCCATTTAAAGTCTATGGACTTTGTTAGGTTTCATAGGCGTGCGCAGGGGGTGGGACTGGTGTGCCCAGGCACCACCTAATGTTGGATGTACGGGTCCTCTTTCACCTCCTGCATTTACAGGGCTATTCAGAAAGAGGTGAAAACATTGAATGACTGGAGAAGTGAAAATTCGATGTCAAAATGGTCAAACCAGAAAACTTCTCCTATTTGGTCTAGATTGTTCCTTCTACTGCCAATTCTCAAGGTTTTCACTTCTCTCTGAATAGCCCTGTTAGTATTTTAGAAGTCCTTTATTTGGTTCATGATGAATACTGACTTATTATTGCTAATGGAAAATGTGCTATTTGGGCAAAATCTACTAAACACTCTTTCCCCCCCCCCATGGGCGCACACCCTAATGTAATGGGCTTCACATGCTAACGGTAGGTTTACAACCATCCTGATTCTAGCTTGGGAGGATTTGTTTTGACCTGTTCCCCCCCCCCCCCATGGGCGCACACCCTAATGTAATGGGCTTCACATGCTAACGGTAGGTTTACAACCATCCTGATTCTAGCTTGGGAGGATTTTTTTGACCTGTTCTCCCCCCCCCCCCCCATCTAGCTGGATAGTGGAAGATCTGACCTAATCAGTGCAAGTAATAATTATAAATATATTTTTTTCTTTCCCGCTTTACATCCATGCTCCTATGATGTTTACCAGTGTTTCGTGGGAGTCTGTAACTGTAAGGCCTTATTTTTCCAAGTCAAAACTTCATAAATTATTCATTCCGAGCCCATTTGTATGCTGCGGCATTCCAAGGATATTCACAATTTGTCAGTTTCTAAGACAAATGCCTTGTCTTCTTCCTTGTCCTACAAGCTTATTTATATCTGTACGGGAAGATTTACTTGTCTTATCTTTTATATATAAAAATACTTCGCTTTTATGGGAGTGAGAAGAATACAAATCCGCATTAAATCAGCGATGGGTTTTATACGGTGTGTATCGAATGCCTTGTGGTGGGGAAAATACACCCACACTCTAGTGTAAAGTGTGTTTTAACATGATTTACCTTCCATATCCCCCATTTAGGAGTGATTGGTATTCCAAATGTTTCTGAACTACCTGTCCCATGATGACCAGGCGCCCCTAACTCCAAAACATAGGGTGCTAAGGTTCGCATCATTGCATTTTGAGGCTCCATTCTATTTGAGCGGAGGGTTACAGCAGTCAGTCTGTGTTTAAATTGTAACATGACAGGTGGATGAGAAACGCAATCTGTAAGTTCTTGCAGTGCTGGATTAAAGCCTTCATGGGCCTGAGCGGAAGAGTTGGGTGAGCCTCTGACCCCTTCTTCTCACCTCCCAATGTGTCCATTACTAGAGGCGGACTGGCAACTTTTGGCCTATGGGGCAAGTACAACCCAGAGGTCTATAGTGCAGCAACTTGGCCCCCCACGTCATAATGCATTCTAATGTTAGCTCCTCCACACCTGCTGGCAACATATTAAATGAGATGGAGTTAGTGCAGCATCATTGTTCACTTTATAATTGAAATTGCACGTTAGTGCTGTTATGTAAAATTTAAAATAGCTTTTTATAAAACCTTGTTTGGCTTCATTGGACAGGCCATGCTGTGGCCTTTCCAATGATGCCTCACATGACCCCAGTAGCGGCTAGTGTTCTAGCGATACAGGGGTCCAAATGACCATTGGTGCTGACATGGTTATCCTTTCTCTGGACCCATTAACATGGGGCTACAGCTCCAGGCCCATAATCTGGCAATGCCTATACATCCATTTCTCTTGGCTCTTTAATTCCCCGCAGGGATATAAATTCATGCCATGAATAAAAGGAAATCTAGCTTTCATCTCTTATACTTGGCTCTTTATTAACTGATTCTTGTCTTGTGTGCTAAGGCCGGGTGCACACTAGGCGTTTTTTTTTCTGCAAACTAGCGCTCGTTATGACGCACTATTTGACGTGCGTTGTAGCGTATAATTTCCGCAGATAGAGAACAACGCACGCATAATACGTGCAATGCATAACGCGTGCTGAAGATGTCCGTCATGGAAACGCCAAGGCTGTTGCGCTAGGATTGACACGACGTTGGCCGCGTGCTGAACGTCAAAAGCCCAGCTTTTTTTTTTTTTTTCTCTCATTCAACTCAAATTAACACATCGTCTGGCGTCTACCATCTCTTCCGTCATAAAGTGCATCCTTTTTAATGCACGCTAGTGTGCAGAAGAAAACGCCTAGTGTGCACCTGGCCTAAAAGGACACTCTGCTCATACTGACCACTTTATTGCTTTTGATGTGGTCAGGCAGGATGTGAGGAGTGCCTCCTCTCCCCTGTACTGTCCAGATCTGGCAGAAAACACTGGGTGAAGTAGGAGTTTGCGCCATGCAGTGTCACCAGCAGCTGGAATTTTGGAATTTCCTGGTCACTAGTGATGTGAGCATGCAGAGATAATGCCGACGTCACCCTCTGAGACAATCCCGTCTTGGAGGCAGCCAATGGATTGAATTTGTGCTTGCGCACACGGCTCCGATCCATCGTTCTACAGAAACTAGAGCCCAAGTCTCGTGGCGCTGCAGTTTGCGGTAACTACGCTACATAAGGCTAGTGTCAGATGAGCGGATCGAACGTCCGTGGACGTTCCTTCCACTCAACGCCCATCTGACCACCTCGCTGAGCGCTCTCAGTGCTGCAAAGCGTGATCCTTCTATGGAGAATTCCGCTTTGCAGCTCCATCAACGCACGTCCTAGCGCTTTGCCAGAGAGGCTTGGATAACGAACGCTTTTTACGCGCGCATTTCATGCGTGTGACTGGCCCCGTTGCAGCGACGGATGCCGGGCAGTATGGGCGCAGATAGCAGGCTGGCGTCTGACGCCAGCCTAAGTTGCATAGGAGTGCAAATTGCACAGAAAAGCTTCAGGGACTACTGGGAGTCCCTGAGCCGAAGAGCAGCAGCGTGTGGTGAGGGACAGGAGAGTAAAATCATCCCGAGGGGAGGAAAAAGTATAATTCCTTTGAACCTCATGAGAACTTGTTCTCTGGGAAGATACAATGTATATATTTATGCAAACCGAAACATCTGATTTGAACAACCTTCAGGTCTTTATCTTCATAGGTATTTTTTTTTATTTTTTGAACTTGTTACATAAGCGCAGTGTTTCGAGCGTCCCGGACACCTTGCACTTTGTGTACCCAAGGCACGCGATCGCCTAGATAAGTCATTTTGTTTTATTGCTGATCAAGCCGCATACCAAGAAACCCCAGCTGCTTTGGATGTGTCTTTCCTCCCGTGCTGCGCAAAGCAAATTTATCCCATCCCGAAGTGAACCTGGAGTAACTGTGTGTCTGTTTATTGTGATCTAAATATTAATGCGGTAAAAGTGCTGGCCTTGGGTTTTAATGCTCCCTGTAAATGGGACGTTACCAGCACCTGTGCTTCTGCATAGACTTGGAATTTCTGAATGTTTTGGCAGTAATGCGATTAGCAGAATTCTATTGTTCAGTGTTTCAATCCCATCATCTCGAGTCAACTTCATAGAGCGGGACTGTGTGCGCCGTGCATTTTTATTGAGGTTGCGCATCAATAGCCCAAACCCACTTTATAAAGTAGCCTGTGGAGACTCTACAGGAATAATGCTCCTCATTATCTGGAGTCAACAGCTGCAACCACTGCAAACAAAAACAAATAATCTTCTTATTGTGTTTGTTTGCTGATATCCTACATGTGTTTCTTCTCTTGTATGTTTAGTTAAGAAAATATTTTACTCTGCCACTGGGTGCATCTTTCCATCACTTGCTCCTCACTGTGTGGCTTTGGCCATTTGAATGGGTCAGTCACTGACACATCATTGTATGGTGTGGGATGTATTCAAAGGACATCACGGGGGGGTGTATATTAGAAGTGCCCCCCCCTTCCCTAAGATCCCTGTCTTCTCCAGGCTACCTGAGAGAAAACCAACAGACCTGCCGCCTTAACTGCTTACTGCTGTGGGTTATTTAAAGTAAAACTTTTGCACGGATTTTTGGTAAATGTTGCATCACGAGAAAAATCTACAAAATGGAAACAGCTAAAAAAAAATTGTTTTTACATGCAAAGGCTTCTAAAGAGAACCCAGCAGCATGTGTTGTTTTAGAAAGAAACCATACACAAATCTAGACTCGGCTTAAGATCATGCCTGCTGTTCCAGTCTTTGCTGCTTTGCTTGCACCTCAGTCTTTGGGGTAAACGGGTGGCTCCTATACTTTGTATACAACCCATTTAAATTGCAGCTGGAATAAGCACTCCTTCTTCCAACGTTCCAATCCTTCTCATCTGAAGTGGGAATTTCCAAACAATACTGACTCCTCACTTAATACCATTTTTAAGATAAACCCCCTATGAACAAATTACCTCTGATCCAGCAGTGCGGAGAGCGGCAACTTCCTCTGGCCGCATGCAGCAGAAGAGTTCACAAGGTGATCCAGCGTGCATGGAGTCCTACAGGCTCCAGGGCCCTGTTCCAAGCTTACCCGTCATGTTGTTCATCATCTCAAGCTAAGCTGAACATCAGACATTATTGGCTTAATGTTTTTTCACTCCCTTTTCCGACCTTAGCGTCTTGCGTTCCTTACTGTACTCTGCGTCGCCTATACTTGAATATGGGACGAGCAAGTCATTAAGAAAAGCGACCTAACACCTCCTAAGGCCCGCGTCAGATGAGCGCACTTTTTGTGTCCGTTTGACCGCACTGTTTGCTGTCCGTTGCAGCTTTTCAATGGAGTTGATAGAGACCCACACACGAAGCACGTGCAAACTTTTTCACGCGTGCGCAACGCATGTTGCAACGGACGCCAAAATGGCATCAACGTGAAAAAGCTAGACGGACGTAGAGAAACAACTGCATACATTTTTTTTTTTTTTTTTTTTGTTTTCTTTTTCTCAACACCAGTCAAAATTAAGGTCCGGGTCAGACGACGAGCGCACTGATCAAGTCCGTGTTGCCGCAAATTTGTACGTCCTTTATAGCATATAATTGTGACCAATGGAGCCACACACACGACGTACGTCCACACCGAACTGCGGACGCAAGTCAGGCAAGAACGTAAATCCGCTAGAACGGATGCTATGAGTGCTCTGCGTCCGCATAGCTTTGTGTGTGAGTGATGGAACGTGGTCAGATGGACTGCATTTATACGTCCAGCATTTTGACAGACAAAATGGTTTTCAGATTTATTTTCCCTTCTACATCAGTCAAAACCGTCAGTCACAAAAACGGACCGTGTGGCCGCTACCTTGTCAGTTCAGAATGAACTCGTCTGACCCCAGCCTTAAAGCTGGTGTGACTCTCATAACGACACGTTACCCTGGTGTTCCTTCCCTGAGCAGGTGAAGTCTATGGAGCTGTTAAGCAGAGCCGTAAGTTTACACCAGGGCTGAAATACTGTACAGAGTAGTAGTCTTCGCTGCGCACGCGTCCACTTTCAGCCGCACCAGCCAGTAAATTCACTGCGCCATACACTGCATATAGTCTCGCTAAGAAATCTTAAAGTCGGCTGGAGTGGAGACATTAACATCTTGAACAGAATGCGGACGTTAATGGTGAGATGCTTATGGTTAACTGCTGGCACATGATTACCCCCTTGGCGTCTGACGTTAACAACCACAGGCATAGGGCCCTTGTTTCCTCCTGTACTGGTTTGTCAAAAGGTTGTTCAATGTATTGTAACACTGTCTATATTGTGCCCATTGTACAGCGCAGCGGAATATGCTGACTCTTTATAAAGATTAATAATACACCGTTGGCTGCAGAGAGACGGCTTCAATTCAGACGGTCCCCCTGCAGCCAATGACGCGAATTGGCTGCGGCGCGGGCCTAATCAGAGGACCGCACTGGCGGCGTGGTGTATCGGTATGCCTTGCCAGCATTAACCCCCTACACCCACCCGTCTTTAACCTCCCTGGCGGTCTGATTTTTTTTTTTTATTTTTTTTTCTCAAAATTTTGTGTCTAGAAGCGTTTTCAATTTTTTTTTTTTTTTTTTTTTTTTTTGGAAAGGAAATGTGTTTTATATAGTAAGCCTGTATTATGTCGGAATAACTCACTGAAATCCGTGCAAGCAAGAGTCTAGGAAACAGAGTCAGAGAAGGTTTGAAACACGAAATAATAATTTATTATCCAAAATAATGGAAATAAGTTATATTCAATAATCTAAATCAAACCAAAAAAACTGGGTGCTGGGATTCTTGTTCAGATGTACACTCCTTTGCCAATGAAATACAGGACACGGGGGTAGCAAAAAAATTAGAGGATTTATTCTCATCAAAGCAGCTTTACAGAAGTAAAAGGCAAATAAAAATAGTTAGTAAAATGTAATAAGGCTTTGCAATACAAGTTTTGCTGGTGCTTGTCCAGATCCAACTGATGAAGCTGGGCAAGCACCAGCGAAACTTGTATTGGAAAGCCCGATTACATTTTACAAACTATTTTTATTTGCCTTTTTATATCTGTAAAGCTGCTTTGAGAATAAATCCTCTATTTCATTGGCAAAGGAGTGTACATCTGAACAGGAATCCCAGCACCCACTGCACTGCACAAACTTTATTGTACCGTATTTTTTTTTTTTTTTTTAAATTTGCCTGGTCCCACCCCCTGCGTCGCGTGGCTCGCAGGGAGCGGAACCAGGAAGCAAGTCACCGCGATGACACTGTGGTGACTGTGGAGGGAGCAAAGTATGCGGGGAGTATACATGCAGCCTGAGTGTGACTTGGTTACCAATCGCGGTACCGAAATTTAACCCCGAGTCACACTCGGGAATACTGCCAGGCAGGTTAAGGGGTTAAAAAAAAAAACATTGACACCTCTGGGATTTGCCTGTTGATCTAAAACGCCGAAAATCTGGGCAATTTGCTGGAAGTACAGTGAAATTCGGCCTTCTAAAAGGACAATTCCGGTGCTGCTGACTTTCCGCGGCTTGCACCGTATTTTGCTGGCAGTTCGCCTGTATTTGGAGAAATGACAGCTGAGGCTAGGGTCAAACGAAAGCATTTTTACACGCGAACGTAAAAAAGGGCGTCCGACCGCATTGACGTATTTTTTCACGGAATTCTAATTAACCAAATCAATAGGTGAATCAAAAAATCAGGTGAAGGGGTATAAAAACCCATTTTGTGGATGGTGGCGTTTCACCAAGATGGATGCACTGCAAGTGTTTGTGTTTGCTGCAACGGGCTACCTGTACCTCCAGAACAAACGACAACGGCGATCATGGGTTCATCCCATCAATGCTGCCAGACACACTCATGGACACTTTGTGACGCTGTACAGGCCACTGCGAGAGAGGGGACCCCGTGAAGTTTTTCAACTACATGTGGATGTCCATCCCCTCATTCGATGAACTGTTGTCACAGTTACGGGAGCCGCTGACCATGAGGGATGCCATACCACCGGAGGAGATGCTGGTCATCACTTTGCGGTAAGTAGTTCCAAACACCAGCATGCATGACTTCGCTGCCAGTCAGCAGACATGTGTTGGGTGTGCAGAGCCCCTATTGTCGGTCTGTAGTGACATGTACGCAAACACATTCATACCCACCCACACGCAGGCATCACATTCCAAGACACGTCCAAAAAAACCTCTGACACTGACAAGAATGTATGTAAATAGAAATATGTTATTCATTTATTTTCCTGTTTATTACAATATTTGTAACATATATACAAAAGAAAATAACATGAATCACAAAACATAACAGTGACAACAGGAACAGCATGTCAACCAAAAACATAAAAAAGACAAGACACAAATCCTGGTGCAGAGGAGCATCTGGCTCATGAGGACCATGTGTGGATCTGCGGCGGTACCCAGACTCTGGGGGAGGCCCAGCAACACGGGACATGGGTGGGTGGCGCCTGGCTGTGGCTGGCATAACCAGTGGCATGGTGGCCTTGTGGCACCGCACCATAGTAAACCGCAGCCTGTTCTGGACGGGACAGGATCTCATGGATGAGGTCCAGGGATCTGCGGAGGTACTCCACCTTCTGCGCCGGGGTCATCTGGTCCAGCAGGGATTGGCAGGAGTGGACAAAGGACCTGTCCTCACTGTCAGTGATGGTGCAGCGTGGAGGTTGTGGATGGTGCGACCCCATGAAGCTGACCATGGCCTGCTCAAAGTCGCTAGGCGGTCCCCTCCTCCTGTTGTGAGCCAGTCTGGTGCTGTCTCTCGGTGCTGCAGCTGGCACCGGTCCAGTCTCCACCTCCCCCTCCACCTGCGAGTCCGTGCCACCCTGGTGAACCTCCTCCTGGCAGCAGGTGTTGCTCCTGTGAGCCAGAGGTGGATGGCTGGTCAATGCTGCTCACAGTAGGCCTTGGCTCCTGGGTCCTTCTGAGGAACGACAATTGTTCGGCATAAAGATAGCTGTGCACCTTCTTCCTTGCCCCAGCTCCAGAGCGCGCAGCTGCCACTTCCTTCTTGAGGACCCGGGTGTAGTTGTCCCTGATAGTGCGCCACTTGTTGCTGATTTCATGTGCTGCAAAACATAATGAGAGTGACATTAGGGTTGGTTCATATGATGTGATCAAAACACAGATTTAATTCATATTTCCCAGGTATCTTGCTAGTGGATGCAGTTTGAAGGATCTGCATTACAACTTCCGCGTTGGCAGATCAACAGCTGGTGAGATCGTCCGCAAGGTGTGCCAAACAATATCGGAAACCATTAAGGAGCAATGTTTACCAACACCCACCGATGAGGCATGGGTAGCAATTGCAGCAGGATTTTAGGGGAGAGCCAACTTCCCCAATTGCCTTGGAGCCGTGGATGGCAAACATGTCCGCATAGTGAAGCCACTGCACAGTGGCTCACTGTATCAAAATTATAAACCTTTCTTTTCCATTGGCCTACTGGCGGTGGCAGATGCCAACTATGATTTTGTGTATGTGGATGTCAGATCATACCGCAAAGACTCTGACTCCACACTGTTCAGGAACTCTACACTGTGGGATGAGCTCGAGAGTGGGACCCTGCACATCCCCAGACCCGCACCATTGCCTGGCAGTGACGTGACAGTCCCCTATGCCTTCGTGGGTGACGAAGCATTTGGCCTATCCACACATCTCCTACGGCCCTACTCCGGGACACACCTGACTGTGAAGAAGCGGGTGTTTAATTACAGGCTGTCGCGGGCGAGACGTTATGTGGAGTGTAGCTTTGGCATACTGACCAACAAGTGGAGGATTTTTCATAGACCGCTTGATGTAAATGTGGATTTCTGTGTGGATATAGTGAAATGCTGTTGCATCCTACATAATTATGTTCGTGCGAGGGATGGTTTTAATTTCGCTGATACCCTCACAGTTACGGGTCTGGATGAATATGCAAACCATGACATAATAGCTGTGAATAGACACAGCAACAGGTTTCGCGATGCTCTAATTATTTTACTAGCGATGCAGGGTAGGTGCCCTGGCAGCTGAGGAGCATTTAACATGTGACGGCACCTATTATGTTTGCCTTTACTTTTATTGTACATGCAATTTACATGTGATTAGGAATTAAATAATCATGTACTCACTCTGTAGCTTCTGCTCTCTGTCAGACCACGTATCATACTCCAGGTACACCACCCTCGACACTGCAACCCATGCGCTGGCCTTTCTGGGTTTGTCCTTGTACAGGTCCCAAGCCATGTCCCAAATCTCGGGATGCTCCGCCACTGCCGCTATCAAACGCTCCACATCAATATCCAGACCAGCCATCGTCTGCAATTGCCAGGTACCACAACAGCCACCACAGGACACTTTTTTCGTCTGGACGTTCTATAGGCCGCACATGTGCAGCGTCTGAAGTCTCCTAATCACGCAAACACGCCGCTATGCCGCAGCTGCGCACTCAGTACGTCAGTACTAGCGGTTCTGCGTTATCAAAAAAAAAATGCGTTCAAATTCCACTTGCGTTGCACGGCCGGACTTTTGTGCGGCCGTACTTCGTATATTGGCCGTCATTGCCCGTCATTTGCTGCTAGTGCGGCCATAATTAAGTGCGCCAGAACGCACGTTAAAAGTGCGTTGGTCTGACCCCAGCCTTAGTGAATGGACAAATTTGCCCGAAATTGCTCCGAACAATGAAATTCACCATCTGGTGCAATTCGGATCAAATATAGAGGTTGGTGATGTGAATGATCCCTTAAGTTTTTATTCCACGTCTGGTTTTATACTATTTATATTGTCGTCATTTATATAGCGCCTACAGTTTCCGCAGCACTTTTCAATAACCAAAGGGAACGAGATACATATAAACAGACATATGGTGGAAACGAGGTGTAGAGGGCCCTGCTCATAGGAGCTTACAGTCTAGAGGGATTGGGGTTGAGGAAGACATGGAGTTTTACTGGATGTCAGGATCATTAGTGCCAGTGGTTTGGGAATGGTGGGCCATACAAGCAGCTTCAATCATGTGTGGGTAGGTGAGCAGAGGGATGAGTTGCATCCGTGATGTGGTACACTAGTCTGAAGAGATGGGTTTTGAGGGATTTCTTGAAGGTCAGGGGAGCGTTTGATAGGGCGAGGCAAGTCATTCCCCAGGACCGGAGCTGCCTGTGAGAAGTCTTGGGGGCGAGAGTTGGTCGTGCATGTGTGGACCGATGACAGGTGGAGATCACCTGCTGACCGGAGTTGTCTAGACGGGACGTTCTTGCGGAGTAACGAAGACATGTAGGGAGGGGTTGAGTTATTGAGCGATTTGAACGTGAGCGTCAGTATTTTAAACTGTATTCTGGAATGTACAGGAAGCCAATGGAGGGACCGGCAGAGGGGGGAGGTACGTCTAGTGAGAAAAATAACTCTGGTGCCTGCATTCATTAGATTGCAAAGGGGCAATACGGGAGTTGGGGAGGCCAATAAAGAGCGAGTTGCCTTAGTCAAGTGGTGAAATGACAAGAGCATGAACCAGCAATAAATAACATCAAAAGACGCTTTTGGTCCCCCCCCCATATTCAATATACATAAAATCCTGCTCAGATGCTCTTTTTATATGGAGACACCGACGCGTTCTACTAGCTGTATCATTGCTTCCTCTGCACGCAGGACTATATTCACACGGCGCCCTCATTACAAGTCGGTATTCCTGCATTATAAAAGTCATTATTACCATAAAGGAGCATTTGTCCGTGCTCATCCTTGAAGGAGATGGTTTGATGGGTGATTTAAGGTTTACATAGAGCGCTCCAAATCAAACCCTACACATAATGTTGCGGGGTTTTAGGATTATTTATCTACTGTTCGCTTCCTCCGAGTCCCTCTCTAACCTGTGCGTTTCCATTGTGCGCGGGAAGCGTGTCGCTTGCATAACAATGCACAATGGCCGCAGGTGGTCCAGGCTGCCTTATAAAACTTTAAGATGATAAATAGAAGGATAAGGTAGGGGGGGAAAACCTTTATATTTCTGAAAAGTTTAAAAAAAAAAAAAAAACACTCGTGGCACAAAGAGACTGTGTAATGACCAGGCTACTTTTACATATTAAACCTCAGCTCTGCTTAGCTGTATTTAAATCGTATTACCAGCTTATTCCTCCTCCCTGCTATTTGCTCGCGGGATGTAAAACTCTTCCCGGACACCGGATTAGGAAATCCCTGCTAACGTTCGCATAGCTGTATCTTTCGACGGTATTTAATTATTCTAGGGATTTTTTAATTTTTTTTTTTACTAGAAAAATGAAAATCAATATAATTGCATATGGTGTAGGGGTCGCCACCAACCGCCTTGTGCTTGTGCACCTTCCTTGTGGTTCCCAGCTGGAGATTTACTGAAAATAACATTGTAATTCCGTAAGAATGCTGCTCAAGCCTTTTGTTTCTGACAGCTGTCAGTCAAAACACCCCCCGCCCCCCTGTTTGTCTTCCACCTCCCTCTTTCGTGTGCAGGTTAGTCGCTGCTCAGTGACGCTCCACATACCGTGCATTCAGTATTGGGTGTATTCACGAAGCCCCCGAATCAAAACTGCATTTCAATGCTTTGCGTTTTCGACCATTTAGGAGCACTTGGGGAATTCCAAAAAAAAAAAAAGTCTCAGCTTCTCCTAAAAGAAGCTTAAATCAATAAAAATGTGTCCAAATAATAATAAAGGTCTGGTTTAAAAATAAGTCTTTTCTAAAATCTTTTTAAAATGACCTTTTGATTTTTTTTTTGTCCTTTTACATTTTCTGGAAAAAGAAAGAAAAAATAGAAATAAATAAAGGGTTTAACGACAGGCGGGTGTCAGCTGTGGGAGGGGGTTAACACCGGCAAGGCGTACTGGTATACCATGGGCCTATGATAAGGCCCGCCCATGCAGCCGACCGCATCACTGAGCCCCGTTCAATACCTCAGCAGCTGCTGAATTGCTGAAGCGCAGCAATTCAGTTTGCTGCAGCAGTGTCATTGAACGCTTTGGATGCGAATTTTGAATCCAAAATGGCAATTTTTTTTTAAATTCTTTTTTAATTAAAGATTCAGATTATTATATTTTGACAGAGTGATATGAAAAGCAGTCAGCACAATTCCGTTTTGTATGCACCCACCACAAATGATAGTTTTTATTGAATAAACATTATGTTTACTTCTGAAACAAAATATAAATTGAACTGTAATATATGTCTATGTGCAGGGGTAAATAATAAATAAATATTTTGTGCTTTGGTGAACAAAAACCTCAAAATTAACATTGCTGTACGGAATTGTTACTTGCTTCGTGGCGGCGGCCATCTTGCTGTACGGAATTGTTACTTGCTTCATGGCGGCGGCCATCTTTAATACGTCACACTCAGCTACTCGCAGCATCTCCTCGGGTCGCTGCAAGTGCTAAGTTAGCAGTGCTGAGCGCTGAGTGGCTGAACGGCGTTCAATGGCAAGTTGCTAACTTAGCACTTGCAGCGGCTGAGGTATTGAACGCGCCTCTGGTTGCAGGGGAGAGGCCAGAGTTCAGGCCGACTCTCTGCAGCCAATAACGCGTGTCAAGTGCAGGGAGGGGCGAGGTAGCACATTGAGGTCAGCGGGGTGTACCAGTATGCCCTGTGTCAACACCCACCCACTGCGCGGACGGCATGGTACGCTGCACAGAGGGAAAGGGATAAAAAAAGATATTCCATTTATTGGTTCACCTGTTGAATTGTAACATTAAAATTCAGGGTATTTTGCCAAAATTTTGTTACGATTCTGCGTTCTGTGAATAGACAAACCGATAGTTCTCTATGGGACGATTTAAGTGCCACCAAATTGCAGTGAATTTTGGTGAAAAGCACTATATTTCGCTGTCGATTCTTTTCTTTGGTATTTGGCAAATGAACAGCTTGGTGAATATATGAAATGGAAAACAACGAAAAAAGAATGTGGCTCAAAAACCACTCCACAGGGCATAACCCAACAATTATAAACAAGAACAATTTGCACAAGTGCAACAAGAGTGGTGAAGAATATAATTTATTATGGCATAAGTATCTAACAAGAGTAATGGAAAAAGTAGGTTGTGGACAGTAGCCCAAAAGGAGGAAGGTAAAGCCGTACCAATGGAAAATAGCAAAAGTTACTCATGAACAATAAAGGGTCACCTATGTCCCAGTGGTAAAGACCACACAAAAAGACAAGGATTGGCTGTGGGATAGTAGTAACAAGAGCATAAAATTAAATGAAAACAATGGTGGCTCACTATACCTCGGTGGTTCTAGCCACCTACATAACCAAATGCACAGGCACACTAAGAAAACAACCAGTATTAGCCATGGGGCAAAGTCCACAGAAAATTAGATTCAATATAGAGCTGTTAAAAGCAAAAGAAAGGCATGTCTCGACCGGTTTCGCCCAAACAGGGCTTAATCCAGAGATTCCAAAGAATCCTTGTCTTTTTGGGTGGTCTTTACCACTGGGACATAGGTGGCCCTTTATTGTTCATGAGTAACTTTTGCTATTTTCCATTGGTACGGCTTTACCTTCCTCCTTTTGGGCTACTGTCCACAACCTACTTTTTCCATTACTCTTGTTAGATACTTATGCCATAATAAATTATATTCTTCACCACTCTTGTTGCACTTGTGCAAATTGTTCTTGAATATATGAAATGCCATGAAATTCACAGTTCGGTGCATTCAGTGGCAAATTTGGATTTTAGTAAATAACCTGTTAACTGTTTAGACCCCCCCTTTTTTTTTTTTTCTCCCCGTCAATCAACACTCAGTGCTTTATAATAACGCAACAAAAAACGGATTTTTGACAGCATTGTAAATTCATTAAAGAACTAGCTGAAATCTCATATTAATGGAAGTATTCAGACCCTTTCATAACACATGTCATTTATGGCTAGGGTCAGACTAATGCATTTTTCACGTCGTCCGTGAAAAAGTGCGTTCGAATGGATGTATTTTTTTCACGGAATACGCGATAGCGGTCATACGATGCGCATTTCCGTCCGTGATTTTGTATGGATCATCAATAAACCACTTTTTGCGTCTGGACGTTATGTTGGCCGGACATTAGCAGCATCTGATGTCTCCTAATCACGCACACACGCCGCTATGCCGCAGCTGCGCACTCTGTACGTCAGTACTAGCGGAATCACGTTCTCGAAAAAATGTGTTTGTTTGCCGCTTGCGTTGCGCCGCCGCACTTTCATGCGGCCGTACTTTGTATATTGCCCGTCATTTGCTGCTACTACAGCCGTGATAAAGTGCGGCTGCACGCGCGTTCGCACTGCGTTCGTCTGACCTTAGCCTTATTGAAATGCATCTCATCGAAACATACAGGGTTATTCAAAGAGAATTGAAAAGTCACCGCACGTTCGGTGACTTTTCGTTCTCTTCAATTTGGTGGGATTCGGCGATCCCATTTCGGCGACCCTGTGGTGTATTCAGCAAGCACCACAGTGCCGTCGTAGTGCAGGGAAAACACGACGAACACTCACAGCAAAACCCGGTGAACGCACACCGAAATCCGCAAAAACATTTGGATTAACCCCACAGAACACGCTGGAAAAACCTGAGCAGCCGCGGAGCAGCGCAGCCGCCAGAAAAACCCGACACCGCAGACGAATGGAGTGGGGAAAAAAAATAAAATGTACGCTTGAATATTGGAAAAGTGAAACGCTGTTTGCAAAGAAACTACAGAACGAAAATGTCTGAAATTTACACATAAGATCCAATGAACGATAATAAAAAGGGCTGGTACAGAAAAAAAGAAGAGATTTTTTTGCGGAAAAATGCCTAAAAGATCCTAAAGAATTCTATAAATAGACTTTTTACTGCAGAATATTCTAATCAACAGTTTATTAGATATTCAGGGTTATCCAAAGAGATCCGAATTGCTTGAGAAAGGTAACCGAACGCTGAAAATCAGCGTTCGGTTACCTTTCCTGGCCATTCGGCTATCCAGAGAGCAGGCAATTCGCCAAATCCTGGCGAATTGCCTGCACATACGGTGCCTGTTCGGTTCCTGTTCGAGGGCAGTGAATCCCCATGAAAAAGCACTGCTTCGGCTATTCAGAGAACACAAACCAGCAGTGAAAGGTTCCCGAAATGCCGTGTCATTCGGTGGTTTAATTCGGCAAATTTATTCAGGAGAATCCCATAGACTTCAATGTTAAAAATATTCCCGTTTTAATTCAATATCTAATAAACCGTTCATTATAAAATTCTGCAGCAAAAAGTCTCTTTATTCATTGATTTTTTAGGATACTTTAAGCATTTTTCTGATTTTTTTTTTTTTTTTAAAAAAGTCCGATTTTTTTTTTTGATTTTTTTTCAGTTTACTTATTTTTTTTGTAACAGCCCTCTTTATTATCATTCCCTGGACCTCCTGTGAAAATTTCAGACATTTTCGCTCAGTAGTTTCTTGCAAACAGCATTTCATTTTCCCAGATTCATACAAATGGTTTTTCTAATTTATTCACTGCCTCCTCTACGTCACAGCTGCTTCGGCTCTGTGTGATTCGGCTCCTGTTCGGCTCCTGTTCGGCTCCTTTTCGGCTTTTTCGAAGGTTAATCCAGATGTTTTTGCTTGTTTTCAGCGTGCATTCGGTTAGTGTTCGTCAGGTTTTCGGCAGCTTTTCCCTGCAATTCGGGGACCCTGTGCTGTTTGCTGAATACACCGCAGGGTCACCGAAATGCAATCGGCAAAAGGAACCGAATTGAAGAGAACGAAAAGTCACCGAACGTGCGGTGACTTTTCGAATCTCTTTGGATAACCCTGATTGAATTAAAACTGGAAAATTTTTAACATTGAAGCCTATGGGATTCTCCTGAATAAACCTGTCGAATGAAAACACTGAACAGCAGGGCACTTCGGCAACTTTTCACTGCTGGTTCTTGTTCTCTAAATAGATGAAGCATTGTTTCTCTATGGGGATTTCACTGCCCTCGAACAGGCACCGTATGTGCAGGCAATTCGCCAGGATTTGGCGAACTGCCTGCTCTCTGAATAGCCGAATGGCCAGGAAAGGTAATCGAACGCTGAATTTCACTGTTCGGTTACATTTCGGCCACATTTCGGATCTCTTTGAATAGCCCTGATAGGTTCTTATCTGCCGACATATTCTTTCGGCCCATCTAGTCTGCTCAATTACATGGATACTTTACCTGGATTTATCTTTTGTTTAGGATAGCCTTATGCCTATCCCATGCCTGCTTAAATTCAATTACTGTTTTGGCCTCTACCACTTCTACTGGAAGACTGTTCCATGTATCCACCAACCTTTCTGTAAAATAATGCAAACTGATGTTACTATTAACCCTTTGCCTCTCTAATCTAAGACACACAGGGTTATCCAAAGAGATTCGAAAAGTCACCGCACGTTCGGTGACTTTTCGTTCTCTTCAATTCGGTTCCTTTTGCCGATTGCATTTCGGTGACCCTGCGGTGTATTCAGCAAGTACCACAGGGTCCCCGAATTGCAGGGAAAAGCTGCCGAAAACCTGACGAAAACTAACCGAATGCACTATGAAAACAAGCAAAAACATCTGGATTAACCTTCGAAGAGGAGCCGAACAGGAGCCGAACAGGAGCCGAAAGGGAGCCGAATCACACAGAGCCGAAGCAGCTGTGACGTAGAGGAGGCAGTGAATAAATTAGAAAAACCATTTGTATGAATCTGGGAAAAAGAAACGCTGTTTGCAAAGAAACTACTAAGCGAAAATGTCTGAAATTTTCACAGGAGGTCCAGGGAATGATAATAAAGAGGGCTGTTACAAAAAAAATAAGTAAACTAAAAAAAATAAAAAAATAAAAATCGGACTTTTAATAAAAAAAAAAAAAAATCAGAAAAATGCTTAAACTATCCTAAAAAATCTATAAATAAAGAGACTTTTTGCTGCAGAATTTTATAATGAACGGTTTATTAGATATTGAATTAAAACGGGAATATTTTTAACATTGAAGTCTATGGGATTCTCCTGAATAAATTTGCCGAATTAAACCACCGAATGGCAGGGCATTAGGGGAACCTTTCACTGCTGGTTTGTGTTCTCTGAATAGCCGAAGCAGTGCTTTTTGATGGGGATTTCACTGCCCTCGAACAGGCACCGAACAGGCACCGTATGTGCAGGCAATTCGACAGGATTTGGCGAATTGCCTGCTCTCTGGATAGCCGAATGGTCAGGAAAGGTAACCGAACCCTGATTTTCAGCGTTCGGTTACCTTTCTCAAGCAATTCGGATCTCTTTGGATAACCCTGTATGTCCTCTTGTTTTGTTACTTTTGTTTCAGTTTAATTAATTTAAATCTCCGTTTCTTTGAGATGCCCGATGACGCCAGCGGGCGGGGATAGGTCCCGCAGGTGGAGCTGACATCCAAGATGTCCAATCCCTGTGGGACAAGTCCGCGGTCGGTGCCAGGCTGGCGTTGATCAGTGGAACTCCCACTGTGGGCTGCAGTCGTCCTTCGCATCCTAGCAGAGGAGCATCTGCCCTGCTGGTAGGTGCTGGTACTGATTGCCTGCAGAACCCCCCCCCCCCCGGCCTGCCTGGTCGAGGTCCACATTGGGTGCTGCGTGCCGCAGTCTTTGACAATGGGCCGCCTGGAGCAACCACACCATCTAGCTCCATGGACGGGCCGGCCCTGACCATAGGAATCTCACTCGCACTAGATTGTTGCGTCTGTATCCATGGGGTCCTGTGGTCTCCTGGACCTGATAAGTCCAGCAATGGTAAGCACCATGCGGTTATGTTGCAGCTCAGACGTATGTCTACTCGAGCTGCTGGGAAAGCGTCTCGGTCATAATACAGAGGGTAAAAGCAAGCAGCAAATGGAAAACAGCAGACGCAAAAGTTTCCATATTCCTCTTTTACCGTCTGCGTTGTGATCAGGCTCTAGTGTTTATGACGGGCTGGCCAGACTAATTGTCTACACCGAATGATCAGAAGTGCAATATTTTCTGTCCTTTATCGTATTTTCTCCTGATCATCTCGCTGACCTTTTCATTGTCTGAAATAATTGCACTCATCGAAAAAGGCCACTATTGTAATGACTTACCTGAGTTCTGAAATAATTTTATGGACAGATGTAGCGACTTCTCGTATACATTAATACTCTCTATACAGACGCCCATTTCAACAATTAAACCATGTATACCTTTACCGTAGCGGTGTCATACATAATGTCCGTCAGCCAATTGCTGTCCAGCAGCACCTGTATTCGTTCTCCGTCCGAATCCCTGAACCAACATTGTAAAACATATAAAAATGTAGCAAAGTGTTTAAATGGGTTTTTGGAAAATGTTTGATCACGAGGAATGTTTGACGTTCTGCGTTTGCTTAAGATTTCCAGGATCTGTGTGCGCTTCAGCGTGTCTCTACAAATAGTTCCCACCCATTCCGCTGTTCTCTTTTAGAGGCTCAGAGACCGTCCCAAGGTATGTTGGTTGACCCGTAATGGTAACATTACTTTTCTGGGGTGGCCTCACCTTCTTTGTCTCTTTATGTTTTACAATACAGCTTCTTACAGTGTTATGGTCTTTTGGAGAAATTGCGGGACGGACATGTACATTTTAGTCTGCCAAAGGGATGTGTTTGATTAAACAGACTGACTTGTAGCAACATTTTTTTTTTTTTTTTTTTTTTTTAGGCTGGGGTCAGACCAGCGCACTTTTAACGTGCGTTCTGGCGCACATAATTACGGCCGCACTAGCAGCAGATGACGGGCAATGACGGCCATTATACGATGTACGGCCGCACAAAAGTCCGGCCGTGCAACGCAAGTGGAATTTGAACGCATTTCTCTGAGAACGCTGAACCGCTAGTACTGACGTACTGAGTGCGCAGCTGCGGCATAGCGGCGTGTGTGCGTGATTAGGAGATGTCAGACGCTGCTAATGTCCGGCCTACATCACGTCCAGACGCAAAAAGAGTTTTATTGACGATCCGTACAAAATCACGCCCGAAAATGCGCGTCGTCTGACCGTTTTTGCGCATTCCGTGAAAAAATACGTCAATGCGTTCGGACGCACTTTTTCACGTTCGCGGGGAAAAATGCTTTCGTCTGACCCTAGCCTAAATCTCACATCCTTGAAGTCCTCAAGCAGAGACATAAGATCAACCTGGACATTTTTCCTACCCCCCCCCCTCCCCAACCCTAGTTTTCTTCGCTCTACCCAGGGCAGCCATCGATGGATGACGGCCCAGTGGCTGCTGGGGTCCAAGGCCAAACCCTATGCAGTTTGTCTAAGTGTCACAGACTAAATGATACTCCTTGCCACCCAGAACTGGCCCACCAAGACTCAACAAATTTCTCGGTGGACCAAGGTGTAAAAGGTCAGTAACAGCTCTCTGATGCAGTGGCGTAGCGTGGGTTGTCAGCGCCCAGGGCCAGCCAAGAATTGTGCGCCCCCCCCAACCTGTGGACACGTTATCAATATTGCCCCAGCTCACACATGGATTTGCCCCAGCTCACACATGGATTTGCCCCAGCTCACGGATTTGCCCCAGCTCACACATTTGCCCCAGCACACGGATTTGCCCCAGCACCTCATGGATTTGCCACAGCTCATGGATTTGCCCCCCAGCTCATGGATATTCCCCAGCTCATGGATTTGCCCCAGCACATGGATATTCCCCAGCTCATTGATTTGCCCCAGCTCATGGATTTGCCCCCCAGCTCATGGATATTCCCCAGCTCATGGATTTGCCCCAGCTCATGGATTTGCCTCCCAGCTCATTGATTTGCCCCAGCTCATGGATTTGCCCCCCAGCTCATGGATTTGCCCCCCAGCTCATGGATAGTCCCCAGCTCATGGATTTGCCCCCCAGCTCATGGATATGCCCCAGCTCATGGATTTGCCCCCCAGCTCATGGATAGTCCCCAGCTCATGGATAGTCCCCAGCTCATGGATTTGCCCCCCAGCTCATGGATAGTCCCCAGCTCATGGATTTGCCCCCCAGCTCATGGATATTCCCCAGCTCATGGATAGTCCCCAGCACATGGATTTGCCCCCAGCTCTCACCTGGATATTGCCCCAGCTCCCGGGCAGCGGGAGTGCCTGCCCGCCCCGGTCCTGAACATTGAGTCGAGTCCGTCCTGTTGATTTGAAGGGGCCTGCGTGCGTGCGCAGGTCACGCGGTCCGGCCAGTCAGGTGGTACAGAGACTCAGTACCACCTGATTAGACGGACCACGTGACCTGCGCCTGCACACAGGCCCCTTCAAATCAACAGGACGGACTCGACTCAATGTTCAGGACCGTGCAGCCGGCAGGCACTCCCGCTGCCCGGGAGCTGGGTCCCCTCAACCCGCGGGCCCTTGGGCGGCGCCCGAGGGCCCGGCGGGTCAGTCGGGCCACTAGTTTTGGGGGCGCATAATTTCAAAAGAAATTATGCGCCCCTAACAAAACTGCGCCCGGGGCCACGGCCCCCCCTGCCCCCCCCACGCTACGCCACTGCTCTGATGCCTCACTAAGGGAGCTATTAGTATGGTGGTCTGCACCATACAGAGGTGCAGACCAAACCTCTCCAACGGCACACATTTTATCCCCTTACTGGAGAGAAAGAGTTTATTGAAATGGTGAGCTGATGGAAGGTGGGCCCTGAGCCATGGTTTAGTAAGGGTATTCTGAAGGCAGCCCTGCCTCTACCTGCCTGTTTTTTTTGCCACCTGTTTGATTAGCTTTCTAGATGGAGAGACCTCCGCTTTGAAGGCTTATCAGAGCTCAGGGACAGCCAGGGGGGAGAAGGCAGAGGTGGGCACTATAGTTAGGCAAATTAGGCAGTCGCCTAAGGCTTCACCCTCACCTAATGGGTCACCCCTCTCCTCTTAGATTGTAAGCTGTTGAGCAGGATCCTCCCTCCTTCCGTTCCATGTGTGTAATATGTATGTATATTTTGTTATTCTGTCTCTCCCATTGTACAGCGCTAAGGCATTTGTTGGTGCTTATTAATACTTGTAGCTGTAACTGTGTAGAAAGTCAATGGCTACATGGCATCCATTAAAATACACTTTTCAGTAACTCCATATTACTATTCTGCAATTACAATGTATGGGGATATGACCTGCAGGTTTTTTTTTTTTTTTTTGGGGGGGGTGCATGATCTGAGGAGCCTCACAGACTCTGGAGCCACAGCGGGCTGTGAAGACAAGGGGCATTTAATACACCGTGACCATTCAAATTATCTAATGGTCAGGTCCATTTTTATTGCATTGTTTTTGGCTTTTGTTGTTTAATTCCCGTTATCATTTTTTTCTCACATAACCTTATATATAATTTGCTTTTCATACATCCCCTTTACAAGTTTGTTTTGCTATATAATGTGAATAACATTCCCCCATTCATGGTGCTTGCCAGGGGCGGACTGATGACTCCTGAGGTAAACAGGAAATGATGGTGCCTGGTCCGATACAAGCCACACCCACATACAAACAACGCTCATATGTACGTTGTTTTATTGCTGAATTTATAATGCAGACAACCAGACAAAAACACGAACACTCCCAGAAATTGGCAAACAGAATGCCATTGTCTGTGTCTGTCAAAAACTCCAGCAAAGACACAGATGTACAGATGATTTTTATCTTGGAGGTGTAGGGCCCTGCTGAAAAGGCAGGCTTGACTAAGCCTTTGGGCAAGCTCACATGGGGGGCCTCAGGAAGTGCCCTAATGGTTGGTCCAGCCCTGGTGCTTGTCCAATGTCTGATACACTTGACCCATGACAGGCTATCCACGAAGGAAGCTGCATTTCCTCTTTTAAAAGAAGAAAAACGGGGCTAATTTCAGTAATTTCTATCTTGGGCTTATTACCATAGAGCATCTTTTCTACAGAAAATGAATTAGTAACCACTATAATCTTTTGAGCCATATATATATATATATATTAGATTTCTATAATAATCATTGAGGGCTATTATTATTATCCTTTATTTATATTGTAGCCGGAGTCAGACAGGTTCACTTCATTAACGGCGCCGGACCAGACACAAGCAAGGATTGTCCAAACACGAGTCTCTTCAGGAAAGGCAAGAGTTTATTGTGTCGTCACACAAGTGCTCACACAGGATTGAATCGCTTAGAGTGAGCCCCGATTACACAGAGACATGAGGTTTTATGCCCCAAATACATAATTAGGTACATCCCCATTAGCCCACCTCCCTATGACACTCTATTCCACCCCACGTGGGTTAATACCTCCCATCATTAATTCGAACACAAAGAACATTCCACATATAACTATAAATTGATACACTTCTCGTTAGTTTGACAGTCTGTGATTTGTTTGTGCTGTCTTTCTCCGGCAGTGCCTCCCTCCCTATCGGCTATGTTTATTCAGATGGCCTGGGGCCCGGTCTTCTATACTCCTTCGTCTTTCCGCGGGCCCCAACGACCTTGGAATATCTACTTCTCCGTGCCAGAAACAGCAAAGATCTTTCATAAGGCTTTAATTGCTTTTCTGCTAATCTAAACGCATTCCTAAATTTCTACGTATACCTCATTCTAGTTTCAGCTACAAACCTGTCTAGTTATATACAAGTGAACCAATATTCTGAACAAGATGGCCGCCTGTGTACAATGGCGGCCGTCTTCTAGCCTATTTCCACTTCATTCCCCCCTTGGCTCAAGTGTCAGGATCTTTTCCTGGCACTTGTAGCCATTACACTCCACTATTCTGAAACTACTGAAAAAGGGGGGGTTTCTTTCACTGGGAACATACCCTGTGGAATTATCAGTGGTATCTTCTGTGTTTGTGTAGATATCAGTATCCCTATGATCAAGATCACCACTATCATAAGTATCATGGATCCAATCTTTGCGATGAATCGTAAGATAGAACCAAACCATTCTCCCATTGCTCCAAACCCACGGAGCGGATTCCAGTCTTCGGCAGCAATCCTTCTGGCTGTGCCCTGCAACTGTGCTACCTTCTCCTGATGATCTTGAATTACCTGGTAATAGTCTGGGACTTCGTGTGTAGTGTTTCTGATGAAGGTGCAACATTCATAGTGCATTGTCATTTCACACAATCCATTCAAGGCCGCACTGATCTGCTCAAGCGCCATTTCATGTATCATTTGCACCTTTCGTAACTCACGCATTTCCAGATTCAGCAGCTGGATATCCATACTGGTTCTATTCAGAATCTCATCCATCAGATTGACATAGCTATTCAATCTCCTCATCATCTCTCCTCCCCATCCAGTCCATGCTGGCAACCATGTCCATATTCGATCCATCTTCGCAAACAATTCTCTCTTCGGTCTTTCAAACACCAGTGGGTACCTAGGGTGTAGTTCTGTGTCTGTGTTTGTGTCTTCTCCCCTTAGTTTCTGGATTGGGACCAGCTTAGCCAAATAACACATTCCCGTTATTGTTGGTGGTACCCATGTGTAACACACCCTTTCACAGCACACCTGGTACTCCTTTCACTATAAATGGTGATGAATATAGTGTTCCCTTTGATATCTCTATCGCAAGGTGTCTCAGCCGTCTCATCATATCCACTGCACCCTGCCTCCCATTGGTCACATTCCCAATCACCGCCTCTTGGTCTCTAGTGAGTTGCCTGTATCGTATATATAAATAATTCGCCTTTTGTCCTGTTTTGAATATGTAAATGTATGATGTCCAGTTGAACTGACTTGAGTTACATAACCCACCCTCGTTATTTGTTTCTTTATCTGGTCCTAGTTGAAAACACCATTCTGGTGGATACACTGGTCCTATTATAGGGTACCCGGGACTGACTGATTCTGTCTTTTCCCTGATACAAACATACTCAAATTCATTGGAACAGAGGCAAATGGTATATGAATTGTCTCTGGGTGCAGTCTACTACACACCCAGCATGCAGTTTGCCCAGACTTTTTAGCATAGTCATATTTGAATTGCACAAGTAAGTGTCCTCTTGGGTTGGTTCCAGATAGCGCCTCTCGTTTTTGTCTCCACATGGTACGGTTCTCCATCACCGGGTGCGTACCATTCCAGATATGGGAAATATCCACTTCCCCACATTGCCCGTACAATTAGAGCATACTCCACGCGAGAGTCCATAAATCAAATTAGCAAGATATAAAATCAGCACCACAAATACCCCGAGTGTCAGAATTCCTTGGGCAATTCTTTTTACAGTCACATAAACCCAATCCCTCCCCACCGGAATTTCAAAAATAAAAAACATTTCTGGATAATCAAGGGTGGGGGCCGGGCCCCTAAAAAGCACCCTGTGGGTATCCCCCGTTGGCGGGTGGTCAGGACCTGTGCCCATCAAAACACCCACTTGTTGATCCTCTGTATTATCTGGGTTAGGATCATTTAGGTGCTCATGGCTGTGGTCTTTGTCAGCTTCAGCCTCAGTGGGTTGGTCTCGTTGGTAACAACCTTCCATGTTGGTTCAGGACTGGCTGCGGCTGCTTTTACCCTGGAGTGATGTATCCACGGGACCACCTCGGCAACCTTTACTGCTATAGGGGTTGATAACAGGACAAAATAAAAACCTCTCCATTTTGGACCTAGTGGATCATTTTTCCACTCTTTTACCCATACTGAGTCACCCGGACAATACTTATACAGTGAAAAATACAGAGAATACAGTATATTATCCCCCACCCAAATATTTATTTTCTGCATTGTTTTACCCAGCATTACTACTTGTTCATTTAGTTTAATTTCTCCCAATGCCCGAAGGTCCCCCTTAGTCCATTAATCAGAGGGGTTGGCCGTCCAAACATAAGTTCGTGCGGACTTAGCTTCAATTGGGGGGTTGGTCTGCACCTAATGTGCAAAAGGACTATCGGCAGCAAGTCCAACCAGCCTAGTGACGTCTCTTGGCACAGTTTGGACATCAAAGTCTTTAGGGTACGGTTCATTCTTTCAACTTTTCCCGAACTTTGGGGCCTGTAGGCGGTCTATAGCTTCCAGGTGATGCCCAGTAGCCGGGCAAATTGTTGTAAACAGTTCTGGATAAATGCAGGGCCATTGTCCGACCCTATCTCGAGTGGAAGTCCGTAACGTGGTATTATTTCTTTCATTAGACTCTTTACCACTTCTGTCGTCTTTTCAGTTCTAGTTGGGAAGGCTTCTACCCATCCTGTCAAAGTGCACACCATCACTAGTAAATATTTGTATCCTTTGCAGGGTGGCAGCACTGTAAAGTCTATTTGTAATAATACCATTGGGGATAGCCCGATGGGCCTGTTCTCAAAATAACAAATCTTGTCTGTCTTGTGAATCTCTTACTGCTGGTATAAAAAAATTCATTACACTTTTCTTCATTCTTGGCAGTCTGTTCTTGATAAGGATCTCCTTGAGGAAGAACCTCACCAGTGGGACTTGATATTCTTCTGCTCCCAATTCTCCCAGACTGCAGTATTCGTGTGATTCGTAGATTATTGTGAGAATTGATTGTCAAATTTTCAAAACGTGACGCGAAATTCTCTGCTCGTTCAACTTCAATTGTTTCTTTGTCTTCCTCCTCCCCCACTATTTTTACGCCGAAGAATTTCAGCCTCATCTTGCAGACTCTGCGCACTCTTTGCTGAACTTCTGAGGTGTTAACCATTAGGCATGTCTCTTGCGGATTTAGGGGAGTAGAGTAGAAATTTCGGCCTTGTGTTCGAGTTGGGAAAAACCATTGGATATAATCATGATTGAGTTCTAACAGTTCATAATCATCTTGCCATTTGTTCAATATTATTTCAATGAACTCGCCGTGGGGTTCAAACTTTATCAAATTCATGTAGAACTCGTAATTTGGCATGGAAGATTGAGGCTCTTGCTTGCAGATCAGTACTTTAGCTTGAGCTTCTGCTTCTGTTGGTGGTGGCGGTTTTGCAGCTGCTTTTGCGGCCTGGTCCGCGCGTCTGTTACCTTTTGGAATTTCATCACGGCCTTTTTGATGGCCACGACAGTGCATGATGCTGACAGCACTTGGTTTCCACACTGCTTCCAGGAGGGCCGTGATTTCTGCAGCATATTTAATTTGTTGTCCTGAAGACGTGAGTAGGCCTCTTTCTTTGTAGAGTGCACCATGTGCATGGACTGTCATGAAGGCGTATTTGGAATCTGTATAGATATTTACTCTTTTGCCTTCAGAAATTTCAAGGGCTCTGGTTAAGGCTGTTATTTCAGCTAGTTGTGCCGATGTATGGCCTGGCAGTGGCTTTGCTTCAATAATTTCTTCTGTTGAGACTACTGCATAGCCGGAGACTTTCTTCCCATCATCCATGTAGCTGCTACCATCAGTGAATAGCTGTAGATCGTATTTGTCTAGGGGTACGTCTTTCAAATCTGGCCTGCTACTGAACACTTCTTCCATGACTTGGAGGCATTCATGATTTGGATCCTCTTCACAGTCAGGCAGTAAAGTAGCAGGGTTTAAGGTAGCGATGAGGTCCAAATGAACCCGTGGATTTTCACACATCATGGCTTAGTACTTCGTCATCCGGCTGTTGCTAACCAGTAACCTCCTTTGACATCCAGCAGAGCCTTGACAGCATGGGGCACCTTGACATGAAAAACTTGTCCAAGGGTCAGCTTGTCTGCTTCTGCTATCAGCATTGCGGTGGCAGCCACTGCTTTCAGGCATGGGGGTAGGCCGCAGGCCACAGGGTCGAGTTGCTTGGAGAGGTAGGCCACAGGCCTCAGCCACGAGCCAAAGGTCTGGACCAATACTCCTGTTGCTGTTTGGTTATGTTCATGTACGAACAGCTGGAAAGGCTTACTATGATCTGGCAGGCCCAGTGCAGGAGCTTCCATTAGCAGAGTCTTTAATTTCAGAAACGCTGCGGTTTGCTCTTCTTCCCAATGAAAGGGGTCTAATTCTCTTTCCTTGGTTGCTTGATGAAGCGGCTTGGCAATTTCTGCGAAGTTGGGGATCCACAGGCGGCAGAAGCCTGCAGCTCCCAGGAACTCACGGACTTGTCTCCTGGTCTTTAGTTGGGGTATGCGGCACATTGCTTTTTTTTTTTTTTTCTTTCTGCCCCAGTGCACGTTTGGTACCTGTTAACTGGAATCCCAGGTATTTTACACTCTGTTTATATATTTGTGTTTTCTTTTTAGACACTCTGTAACCTGCTTGGCTTTCTGTGGGATATAATATTGTCTTAGAGCCACCGGTTTTGCGCCAGGCTTTAATTCAACTAATCTGGGCGGGTTGTCCTCCGCCCCCCACCTCAGGAATTCCAAGGAGTAGTGCGTGCGGATCCAGCGTGGCAGACAGAGTAGGTGCCGTGCGCCATTCTTCTTCCCTCGGCATAACTACTGCGATTTTCACAGATTGGGGGTTGTGCGGGCTGGCTGGATTATACTACCGAACAAAACTGCCACTCTCCGGCAGGTTTAATTGAACGTGACCCCCGGGGAAGAAAAAAAAAAAACATAATTTGGGCTTGCAATTTGCAAAAAATATCCCGCTCCAGGAGCTGGATGGGACATTCGGGCATATACATATACACATTGTGTAAATAATATTCTTAGAAATATTTTCTCATAGTTCAAAACAGACTCTTAATACTACATCGAAAAAAAAACAATAAAAATAAATCATTCTATCAAAAATCAAACAAAAACATACCTTGTAAAAACAGTAAAGAAAAATTACTTTAATTATTTCTCGAATTAATTTTCTAACCGTTTCATATATTTCAATTTAATTTGTTAATAAATTTTATATTTTAGTAGGCAATATTGTATACTATTACATACTTATTATTATTTATATGCAATAATATAAAAAACCAGGACTCCCTTTTCTTTTCTTTTCTATTTAATTCTAGCTCTGAACAAAACTTAAACTTTCGAAATAATATCAACACAAAATATAAACCTATATCTTGCACTCAACAGACTTCAGACAAATATTCTATTGTAACACACACTAAAATCAGCTAAACATAGTACGCTGCACAAATACATAAAGGATTATTCTTTCCAGCTATCAGAGAGCAAAGAAAAACAAACTGCTCCCAATTCTCCCCCTCTTTCTTGCAAACAGTCTGTCAGAAAAAGGAGGGGGCCTATTACACCAGGGACGACGCTCAATCTTAACTTTTAATTGAACAGTTTAATAATCAATTAAAAACACAATCGGACAAAGTCAGTCTGAACTATACACATAAACTATATAGCACTGCAATTATTTTACTCCATAAAATATTAATTTATTTATATATACTCTCATCGGGCATCTCAATCTTTTCTGGTGGAGCCTCTCTATCTCCTCTACCCGATGCACCCTGCTCTTCTTCCTCAGCCATACGGGACGGAGCAGAGGGAGCTGACCGAGACATAGCAGCTGCCTGCTCCTCCCTCTCCGCCCGCGCAATCGCGGCATTCAGAGCTTCCCTAGCTGCCCCATAACATAATGGGTAGGACGGGGTCAGATTATCACTCTCTTCCGGTTGATCTAACACCGGTCTCCCTCTCTCTCTCCATTATTCTGGGGGTCCTGCTTCTTATTTCTCCCCGCTATCATTATAAAATAACTCTTGTTTTTAATACAATATCTCCATATATCTATATACGGATACTGTTCAGGATGTCCATACTGCTCTGTAACTTGGGAATGTACCTTCTGTACTAACTCCGGGTCCATTGACCCCTGCTCTGGCCATCCTGGGACTAACATCGGCCACACAACTGTACACATTACTTTTAATTTCTCTTTTGTCAATTCTACACCATAATCATACGTTTTATATAATGCTTCGAAATTCCGCACCATATATTCTAGGGGCATCTCACCCTCCTTTACCTTCTTGGGCTTTGATGACCCGTTACCTATTGTCACTCCTGAAAACAATACTTTTTGCGATACAAATATTTTATTTTAACAACAGTTAAAATCTACAGTCTGATACTTCAGTCAACAATTTATCCGCATCCACATACACTTCCCCCTTCAGTAGCCGACTGCAGTCGCCTGAGCCGAAACCGTACGTCCAGGGTCAAATCTCGTATTTGCTTCCTCGTGGAGCGAGTAGGCGCGCGTTCACTCACAGCACTCGAGTCAATTCATTCACAGCTCATACCGTATCAGATACTTTCAACATAGAATAAAACATAGGCACTTCTACTCTTTCTACTAGCCAAGGGTACTTATCCCCTTCTTTGTGGCTCCTTATACCCTGTAATTTGAACTCTAACTCTTGACTGCTTGTGGCTATGTGCACCCCGTTCCTTGTCTATACTTCCGCCTGCAATTCCAATCTGCCTTATGGATAATCTACCCACTCAGCACCACTATCTCTGCAGCTATCGCTGGCTTCACTATAAGCCCTTTTCACTATACGGCGTACACACTAGGCACTGACTCAGGCTCTTAGCCCAGTCACAGAAAAATCCCTCCTCCTTTCCCTTTTACCCACGTGGCGAAGCTCTATTTACAAACACTGAACTATGCAACTCCACGCAGCTACCTTCTCCCTCTCTTACAGAACTACCCTTTGATTGGCATTCAATTCCCCCGAATCCAGACACCCGCTAGCCACTCTATCAGCGGCGGGCTAGATATGCCAATAGGATGGTGGCCATCGCATCCTCTTATCCGTCTATCTCAGTCGGACATTTCCCTTAGATACCGGTATTTCCTTTAGACATACAAAACATAGAAGACACGTTACCTATCGCCGGCGCTGCTCGCTGTTTCCTCGGACTCGGTGTGTGTCCCAGCTTCCCGGGCCGGGGGGGTCTGTTTGGGACGAGATGAGGTCCACTGTACAGGAAATCCTGCTTGGCGCCTGCAGATGTCAGCTCACCTTCAACGGACGCCCCCAACCATCGGGATTCTGGCACTGCTGCAGTCAAGCGCCGCACTGTGTTCAGCAGCCGTTGCCTGTGTCTTGGCAAAAGGCCCGTTATCCCGGCTATCGAGACCCCAGAAATGTAGCCGGAGTCAGACAGGTTCACTTCATTAACGGCGCCGGACCAGACACAAGCAAGGATTGTCCAAACACGAGTCTCTTCAGGAAAGGCAAGAGTTTATTGTGTCGTCACACAAGTGCTCACACAGGATTGAATCGCTTAGAGTGAGCCCCGATTACACAGAGACATGAGGTTTTATGCCCCAAATACATAATTAGGTACATCCCCATTAGCCCACCTCCCTATGACACTCTATTCCACCCCACGTGGGTTAATACCTCCCATCATTAATTCGAACACAAAGAACATTCCACATATAACTATAAATTGATACACTTCTCGTTAGTTTGACAGTCTGTGATTTGTTTGTGCTGTCTATCGGCTATGTTTATTCAGATGGCCTGGGGCCCGGTCTTCTATACTCCTTCGTCTTTCCGCGGGCCCCAACGACCTTGGAATATCTACTTCTCCGTGCCAGAAACAGCAAAGATCTTTCATAAGGCTTTAATTGCTTTTCTGCTAATCTAAACGCATTCCTAAATTTCTACGTATACCTCATTCTAGTTTCAGCTACAAACCTGTCTAGTTATATACAAGTGAACCAATATTCTGAACAAGATGGCCGCCTGTGTACAATGGCGGCCGTCTTCTAGCCTATTTCCACTTCAATATAGCGCCACATATTCTGAAGCGCTTTACAAGATCCGTTTACAAGGTATTGATACATTGGAATACCACACATGGATGATATGACCTGATTCAGGGGGACCCTGTTCCCAAGGGAACTTAAAATACTTTTACTTTGCATTTAGATTGTGTCATCCATATCATTAGGTCTCTTGCCCAAGGACATTCGCTGGTGGCGTCTTCTGAGTGGGACAAACTCCTCTTTCCCTGATTGTAGAGCAGTGACCTGGTGGTTAGGTTGAACCCGCTTCTCGTAAAGCCGAGACTTGCTTCTCCAAAGTTGTATTGCAGGGTTGTGCTGAATGGGATTTTGACGTTCTTCGACACGGACCATGGGACAGTACCTCTGGACACCTCAGCCGATATTGTGTGCAGAGCTGTATTAACATTAACTGTAACATTTTACTGTTCTTGACCCCAGGACGTACTTGAAAACGAGAGAAATCTCAATGTATCTTTCCTGGTAAAATCCTAAATAAATAAATAAAACCTAGGGGCTGATGGAGCAGCAGCTCCAGGCCCATGCCCCAGAATAGGCCCAGAGAAAGGATTACCATGTCTGCATTGATGGGCATTTGGACCTCTGTATCTCCAACTCCATACAGGATCATCTGAGGTAGCACTGGAAAGGCCAGAGCATGGCCTTTCCAATGATACCAAACCTAGCCAGCTTTATGCAACATTTAAAATTAAAATAATATTTTTTCTCTCTAAGGCTAGGGTCAGACGAACGCATTTTTCACGTGCGTTTAGCCGCACGAAATCACGGCCGTGCTAGCAGCAAATGACGTCCAATGCCGGGGAACATACGACGAACGGCCGCACGAAAGTTCGTCCGTGCAACGCAAGTGGCCAACGAACGCATTTTTTCGAGAACGTCAAACCGCTACTACTGACGTACAGAGTGCGCTGCGGCCGCATAGCGGCGTGTTTGCATGATTGGGAGACGTCAGACGCTGCACACGTCCGGCCAACATAACGTCCAGACGCAAAAGGGTTTTATTGATGATCCGTACAAAATCACGGACGAAAATGCGCATCGTATGACCGCTATCACGTATTCCGTGAAAAAATACGTCCATTCGTTCAAACGCACTTTTTCACGGACAGCGTGAAAAATGCGTTCGTCTGACCCTAGCCTAACACAGCAATATTTTTCACTTTTCAATTATAAAGTGAACGATGATGCTGCACTAACTCACCATCTCATTTCTCATGTCCCCAACAATTGTGGAGGTGATGGGACAATCCGTTGGTGCAAATTGTTACATAAACAACCTAAACTGCAGCAAAGCTCACGGGGGGGGGGGGGGCTTTGAATCCCTTTGTCACTAATCTTTACACCTCACTAGATCAGGTGAGGCATCATTGAACAGGACAGAGTCTGGCCTTTGCATTGATACCAAACATGACCATATAAAAATCTAAAAGAAAACAAAAAAGTTTATTTTTAGTTCCAAAGTGATGCCATTGTCATTTTGTCACATATAAAATGAGCAATACCACTGCCATTACTCACTTTCTCATTTCCCACGCTGGGAGCAAGGTCAGTGTTTTATACATAGTCATTATTATTCATAAAACATCATCCTCCAAAACACAAGGTAAACATTTCATTTTTTTTGTTAAAATTGTATATTTTCTGCAGTAACATGTTCCCATTTCACATTTTTTTTAACCAGTATTCTGCCTCGCTAGCAAAGCTGTGAGCTGTGGGTGCTTGAGACTAAGTCTGTATTGACCAGTACTCACACAATGAAAGTTCAGCAGACAGTGTCAACTCCGCAAAACTGACACGTAGAAAGATGAATCCGGCTGAAAACTTTAATGATCAGACTGACAATCTTTGTAATAGTGTACAGCAATGCAGGTGAAAAGACATTAGTTCTGTCCAGCAGTGAGCAAAGATGGCTGCTAGGTGACCAGTAATTTACCTCTGAAACTAGACTGAGCAAAAAGGGGTGGAGCTAGCTGGATACAGCAAGGCTAAGGGGACCCAGCAGGACCAAAATAGCTATTAAATAATAACTAAGCAGCAAAAGGCAGATTCAACACATAACATTAAAATATACAAATAAACTACTCTGAGTCATGGGGCATGACAACAAGAATGCCCTATAGAATATATAATCACCAAGGTTTGGATGATAAAATGTGAAAAAAATATTTTACATTCTTTAAATGATTGAAATCTGAATGAAAAATTAATCACACAGTATCTGCCTGGTTATATATACCCGTATCTGCACTATTAAAGGGATACTCTAGGCAACATGACCACCTAAGCTTTTCTAGGTGGTCATGATGCCCTTGCCTTCCCTCCGCTCAGCTGATCGGCTAAAACAGCTGAGAGACGCGGAGGACTTTACTCCGCCCTCCCAGCTGTCAATCAGCAGAGCGGGATTCATATTTCCCGCTTCTGCTGACTATTGCCGAGTAGGAGACGTCATCGCGCTTTCAGCGCAATGACGTCTCCAACTCTCCGCAGTAGCTGGTAGCAGCGGCTGAGGATTAGTGTTGCGCGCATCCTCTTGCTCGCAACACTAATCAAAGAAGATGGAGCCGGGAAGAAGCCTGCTGATTGGCTGGTTTACGTGAGAGGCGCGCTTCTCAGGTAAACCATTAGCCAAGTTAAAGATTTACAAGGACGGGAGCGGAAGAGGAGGGAGGTGAGTATAAAAAAAAAAAGACGCCGTTGGAAACGGTTTTTAGGGTAAGTATTACAGTAATAAAAAACTAGGTAGGGAGTAGGTATATTTTAATGTAAAAAAAAAGGGGGGAATTTTTGCCTAGAGTGTCCCTTTAACCTATAATATGTTTTCATTTCACTAAATTCCAAAAAAGACCACCAAAATATTCAGCTCCAGGCCCATAGAGATCTTATTCCAGCCCTGATTGTGCGGTAGCAAGTATGTACCGTTGGGTGTCTGGGTCTCTG
This sequence comes from Leptobrachium leishanense, assembly GCA_009667805.1. Lineage (NCBI taxonomy): Eukaryota > Metazoa > Chordata > Amphibia > Anura > Megophryidae > Leptobrachium > Leptobrachium leishanense. The sequence continues at coordinate 34,419,123 of CM019067.1, read as the reverse complement.
CAGTTATAGAGTATCGATGTTACCTCTACTCCATCCAGCCGGTGTTGTTGTTTAGCATTGTTGCAACCTCAATGAACTTTGATTTTTCCCTGTCAGGATCACCATCGACAGGAAAGGTTTTATCAATGTAGCTTCAACTACCGATCTTTTATTTTTTTATTTTTTTGTATATATGTAACACAAACAGCGGCATTTAGTGGGTAACCCTCATGTTGTGAAGATAATTGGTTTCCTAAAATGACCTACAGAATGGGAATGGAAATATCTTCTCGTCCAAAACATAAAAATGCGTCCATGCAAATCCTTCTTATTGACTTTACAAACATAGGCGAGCAGGGAGCGGTTTTATTTCCATTACTGTAGCTGTTTGTGTACGTGTCTGTTCTACTTTCCAATTTTAAATCTTTAATCACTCATTTATTGGGGTGTATATGTATGCACGCAGAGCACCAGAGCACGGTGGAAATCATCTCACATCTCATTAAGGCAACCTTGCTTAGAAAAAATAAAGGGGGATTTTAATGGTCTTAAAAGTAAACCTTAACCCTTTCGCTGCTGAGGCTTTTCCCGCCTCTGTGCTGAGGTCATTTTTACCAGTTTTGCTCATCATGTTTAAACGCGTTTTGAAGGCTTATTTTAGTATATGACCCAGACATATTATATATCGTTCTTTCCGTCAGACTCAGCAGATTCATAATATGTCATTATTATATGTATACGTCATGACCTGTCTGTATATTATAACAAAAAATTCAATAAAATATGAATTTTCAATAATTTACAACGTGTAAAGTGTTTTTTTTTCACATTTTAACATGCGAGCAATTGCGGTTATATTTTGTATGGGGTGCGCTTGTTAAAAAAATTAGAGATGGGGTCTCGTTACATTTTTTTTTGGGGAAAATTACGCGATTTTTAGAAAACGCACCGCATACAAAAATCGTTAGTGCAGCATCTTTGTTCACATTATAATTGAAATGGAAACAATATTTCTGCATTAACAAACCAAAAAAAAAAAAACTTTTTTTTTTTTTTTTTTATAATTTGTTTTTTAAATATTTTTTTATTTTGATTTTTATTTTTTTTAAAAAACTTTTTTCACAGTCGTGTTTGGTATCGTTGGAACGGCCATGCTCTGGCCGATCCAACAGTACTAAACTTTAACCCCTAGCTGCCACGGATCGGGAGATAGGGGGTTCCAATGAACCCCCTATCTCCACCGTTGGTGGCAGCTAGGGGTTAACTCCAGGACTGGCGTCATCGTGCTATGCACAATGACGCCAGTCCTCAGGGGAGTTCCCGGAGGCTTGGCTGACATCCAAGATGTCGGCCAGCTCCGGGAAAGGATCACGAACCGGCGCTTTTCAGCGCCGATTCGTGATCCGGCTCCCCAGGGGTTAATGAGAGCCACCGTTTGGAAGGGCAGACTGTGCCCTTCCAAGCGGTACCTGTATTAACCCCCTGCTCCCCGGCGATCGGGAGGGAGAGAGGTCCGAAGGACCTCCCCCCTCCCTTTCAGGCGCCTCCTCTGCACATGCGGGGGGCGCCTGAATTAGATGTCATCGCGTCGCCGCGATGACATCTAATGTCCCCACCGGGCTCCCGAGTGCTGGGCTGACATCCAAGATGTCAGCCCGCACCGGGGGGGCGCAGCAATCCGCCGGAATCCGGCGGATTGCTGCCTCCTGTGCTTGGACACGCTGAGCGCGTCCGTAGTACAGGAGAACCACTTGGCTGGACGCGCTGAGCACGTCCATAGCAGCCAAGTGGTTAATATATAATATAATATGGTAAAAGAAACACTTCAGCAACTGAAAAAGTGTAATCACACTTAGGCCGGCCGTCTACTGGCACCGTATTTGTGCGATCATCCGATATCCTCTGACGTCGTCGACCGATCCTACAATGTGCAGGTTGAATCAGCCCTCTTCCCCTGCATCCGACCAACGACTGATTTCAGACAATTTATGCGATTACAACAGAATAGCGATCTTTCAAAAATTTTTGGATTCATCGGACGATGCTGGGACTATCTAGTACAGATTTACATGAAAAAGATGCATTGTATAGTTAAATGGCCGAGCCACGGCAGGGAAGCGTGGAAAAGATGCATTGTATAGTATAAACGCCGTGTGCAGGGGAAACCTGAAAAGATAAATTGTATAGGAAAATCGTTGTGCGCGAAGCCCATCGTATTCAATGGAAAAAATATTATAGTTTTTATTTTTTTATTCAACCGTTTATTTTGTTAATCTGCAGCAAAAAGCCTTTTTACTTATTGAATTTTTAGAAAAAAAATTTTATTGGGCAAAAATTTAGGTTCTTTATATATATATATATAGCAGAAGCCATCTGCACATCACAGAAATTCAAATAACTGCATCCCAGTGCCCCTGTGCTGCATTCCCCATATGCAGCAAGGAACTCTGGGTAGGACATGCAAATGACATCTGTCTCACTTTTATTGCATCCTGTGTCTGTTTTTACACAGAACCCTCCATTCAATGCCGCGCCATACTTTGGCTTTTTTTTAGCAGAGATCAGGTTTATGCAACTGGTCAAAGCCACTCCTAGGACGGCGCTGTTTCGGGTTTATTGGACCCTCATCAGCTAGAAGCTAGGCATGACCAGTTGCAGTGGATGCTAGGACCCGTTTATCTCACTTTTTGTGCCCCACCACAACTGTTATATAGCTACCACCCTACCTGAATAGGCTGTTTCCCCCAGCAGTCCCCTCATCCTATAACCTCAGATCCAGGACCAGCACCTTACTTACAATATCACAATACAAAAAGAAAGTGTCTCGGTCCTCATTTTCCTACAGAGCACCGCAAATATAGAATAACCTCCCAGACGCCATCAAATCTTCCCCCAGTCTTAAGTCACTCGAGCTCCCTATTAACATACCTCAATACAGAATGTGCCTGTAAACATGTAACATAGTGACTATATACAGAATGCACCTGTAAACCTATAACACAGTGACTATATACAGAATGCACCTGTAAACCTGTAACACAGTGACTATATACAGAATGCACCTGTAAACCTGTAACACAGTGACTATATACAGAATGCACCTGTAAACATGTAACACAGTGACTATATACAGAATGCACCTGTAAACGTGTAACATAGTGACTATATACAGAATGCACCTGTAAACCTATAACACAGTGACTATATACAGAATGCACCTGTAAACCTGTAACACAGTGACTATATACAGAATGCACCTGTAAACATTTAACATAGTGACTATATACAGAATGCACCTGTAAACATGTAACCCAGTGACTATATACAGAATGGACCTGTAACACAGTGACTATATACAGGATGCACCTGTAAACATGTAACCCAGTGACTATATACAGAATGGACCTGTAACCCAGTGACTATATACAGAATGCACCTGTAAACATGTAACATAGTGACTATATACAGAATGCACCTGTAAACATGTAACATAGTAACTATATTTATTTTCTGTTAATCTGTATATTTGTGCTATTTTTTTTTTTTAATATCTTGCATTTTATTACTTTTGTATTTCTGTAACAATTCAATGTTCTTGAACCCAGGACATAGTTGAAAACGAGAGAAATCTCAATGTATCCTTCCTGGTAAAATACTTAATAAATAAATAAATAAATATAATACGGGACTGCACTCGGTCTTAAGTTAAAAATAATAACGTTTATTTAAGACACATTTTTCAAGGTTAGAAAAGTATCACAATACTTTTATACTCTGAATAGGCATCAAGACTTACCGGTAAGGCTTGATGCCTATTCAGAGTATAAAAGTATTGTGATGCATTGTGTTTTTAACCTTGAAAAAGGCTTGAAAAATGTTTCTTAAATAAAAAATAATAAAGTTTATTTAAGACCTCGAGTGCAGTCCCGTATATGGTAATTTTTTTAATGCAGTTTTTGGGATTGTGGTGCACCGAGGCACCATGTTGATGTAGAGGGCGAGTGCAGATCCTTGTGTATTATATTTGTGTGGTTTTTTTTGTGCCGGCTGCATTCAGCGTTGCTGTCCCTGGTGCTGAAGCCTATTCAGCACCAGGGACGTGGGTTAATCCCCTCTGCAACCTGGCGAGTTATGTGTTTGTTTGTTTTTTTTGGCCGGCCTGTCGATCCGTCAATCTGGGGCGTCCAGACACTTCCAGTGGACGAGCCTGATCGGCCAATGGTGTGCCCGTAGTCGGGTGACCAATTCGATCACCCGACTATGGTAGCCGTGGATGGCCAGCCTTAGGCTGGGGTCAGACGAGCGTAGTGTTCACGTCCGTGATTGCGCCTAAAAGTACGTCCGTGATAGCATGAAAGTAAGTCCATTGGAGCCTGACACATGAAGTACGTCCGCACTGAACTGCGGACGCACAACGGCCGCGGCAAACGGACGCAGGTTAGGCAAGAACGTAATACTGCTAGAACGGACGTGCGGAGTGCGCCACGTCTGCAAGGTCTGCATAGCTTTGTGTGTGAGTGATGGAGCGAGGTCAGACGGACTGCATTTATACGTCCAGCATTTTTGACGGACAGAATGTTTTTTCATTGTAATTTATTTTCCCCTCCTACATCCGTTAAAAAATAACTTCAGTGAAAAAACGGACTGTGTGACCACTACTGCGTCATCCGTACTGACGATGTCCGTACTGCACGGACGTACAGTCCGTAGAAATCACGCTCGTCTGACCCCAGCCTAAATCAGCACCTTACCCATACTGCAGCCTCCACTCCCTGCTCCTTAACTTCCTCGTTCACAGGAGGGGTTGGGCAGTAGGCATTTCTGTTGTTCTATGCAAGGGGGGGGGGTGGATTGATATCAGGTTACAGGGTTAAGAGACAGGAAGACAGAAAGTTCAGCTGTAAAACGCAAAATATCAATTTCCATGTTTATTTTTCTGCCATTAATTAATGCAAAGAAAAACCTCTGAAAATGATTTTCAAAAATAATTCTAACAAGACTTCAGATGTAGCTATTTGTGGAAGAATATACTTTGGGTACAAATGAACCCTGCAATTTTTTTTAACACAAAATTCATTCTAGGAGACTCGCTGGTCACTTTTGTCAAGATCATCAGTAAGGGCAGCAGCGGACTACAGAAAATCTGTTTCTCTTCCGAGCGTGGTGATCGCCTACACGAGTTATCTAGATTGTATTTAAATATCGATTTTTAGTCTTTCAACCCTTACGTTTATTGCTTGTACTTGTCGACTCATAACCTTGGTCCTTCCCCCAGAATGTAAACTCTAACCTGCTCAGGTTAACCTAAAATAACGCTGAAAATACATACAGTAGTTACATTACCTGCACATATGCAGCACCAGGGGCGTAACTATCAGGGGTGCAGAGAGTGCCGCTGCAACTAGGCCCCTGAGTACGGGGGGGCCACACACAGCTAGCCGCGGCCTCACCTGGCCGGCTTGGCAAGGGCAAGGGCCAGGGCCTCACCTATGATTCACTCATGCACAGCACACATTACTGTGACTTTTATTGCTGTGGAGCTCTGAGATATACTAGACTTGTGCACGGATTATTTTTTTATTTTTTTCGGATTTTGTAAATTTTCGTTTCGGCTGATTTCCGTTTCGTTTTTCGTATCAACTTTTTTTTCGTAATTTCGGAAATTTTCGTGGTTTTCGGAACGTCTGTTCTCCTCGTTTCAAAGTGTCTATTCGTTTTGACGTAAATTAATGGTTTTTCGGATCCGATAATTCTGTCGATACGATAATTCTGTCGATACGATAATTCTGCCATTGAGATTTCTCATGTTTTACAAGAAGGATACATTGAGATTTCTCTGGTTTTACAAGAAGGATACATTGAGATTTCTCATGTTTTCCAAGAAGGATACATTGAGATTTCTCATGTTTTCCAGGAAGGATACATTGAGATTTCTCTGGTTTTACAAGAAGGATACATTGAGATTTCTCTGGTTTTACAAGAAGGATACATTGAGATGGGAATAATACAAAATTACAGAATCAGCGATATAACCAAAAAATACGTTATCAGGAATGGAGCCGAAATTACGAATGGAACGAAAATAATTTTCGATTTTACACATTTCTAGTCCATTCGAAAATTCCGAACAAATTTTCGTTTTGTTTCGGAAATTTTTTCGGATCTGCTGTTTTCGGATCTGAAAATTTTCGGAAAATCGGCTGAATCCGAATGCACGAATCGGGAAATTTCGTGAAAATTCCGAAACGCACATCCCTAAGATATTCGTGGTGCACATTGCATAAAAAATGCGGTGGACTGAAGTGGTCGTAGTGGACCTGGTAAGAAACAGGACACGGATTGTCTGAAGTTGACATTGTGGACTTGGAGGAGTTCAGTGCACGGGGATGACTGGGGGATATGTTTTTGCCAAGGGTGGGGGGGGCCCTTCATGGATTCCCCCACCTGGGCCCTGAGGTTTCTAGTTACGCCTATGTGCAACACCAACATATTTCGCAGCGTATAGTTGTGGACAGTGAGTTACAGCACCTCCACTTTAGTCCTTAGGCCTCTACTTCTTGTACTTGTCGGCCCTTAGCCTGGGAACTTCCTGCAGAAGGTACAATCTAACCTCCACAGGTAAATGTAAAACAACACAAAGTTACATTACAAGCATTTATATAGCGCCAACATATTCCGCAGCGCTCAGATGCCAAAAGGTGAATTCTAGCACTTGCCATAATCATAGATTTGAAGATGGCCTCCAAACCGATGATCTGGGTTTGCGTTCTTCCTTTACCCTGCTTAGCCACAGTACATAAAAATAACAAGGGATGCCTTGTACTAATAATTAAAGGGACAGAACATGTTTTTTATTAATGTTAAGTGACACAAAAAATATAAAAACCGGGCAGAAAAGCAATGGTGTAATTCAAATTTTTTTTTTAATTGCAATCAAACAAATTAATGGTAGGGCGCTGCCCAAACTACCCTTTGGATGAGCCTCCACTAGCATGGCTATACAAAAAGGAAGATACAGACCAGAGACCTAACAAAACCAGTTAATATATGTTTGCTTTTATATAAACAGTTTACTTCTCTTTCTTGGAGAGAAGTCCCTAAAACGACCTTATAAAAGGAACCTGTGAAACCCAGTTTGTATTCCCAGTCGACTATTTTTTTCCCCTTTTCCCAAAGTATCCGCTCTGAATAACCAGCATGCTTTGTGCTGAAAGACTTTAATATGTTCCTCAAATGTTTCCATTGCTTGCTGTGATCTCAAAAAAATAAAAAAATAACTATAAAAGAAAATCTCCTCCGTCGTACGAAGCGAAGTAGCCAATAAACTCACGTTGCAGTCATTTCCCTGATGGCTCAGATTGTTCTCGGTCTTTGAAGTCCATGCTCGAGAGGCAGGGAGCAGGTAAACACTTTCCATGGCAGGATACCTGCGTGTGACTTGGCACAGTTTGTACGCTTTACACAGCCTAATAAAAATGAACGGAGGGAAATGGGGACACCTGTACTTCATTGGAAACTATTCTGTATTTGTTTTTTATTGAACTGCACCGCCAGTTTATTCCGTTTATTACTTGGCAAAGCTGCAAAGCGCTATTCTACCTAATGTCTTCAATCAGGTTTTCACACTGCCTGTTGATACTGTGACCACAATGTCATCTGTTGGGTCCAAGTCTCAGTTTCTCCTTATTTTGTGTGTTTGTGTGTAATGTGTGTGTATATATATATATCAGTGACGTGCGGTGAGGTCAGTGGCTGGTGAGGCACTGGCTAGTATCAGAGCCAGATATACACAGGGTTACGCAGTTGCAATTTATGCATTTGATTATCGTTGTATAGGAGAATATAGTGTCAATATTTATAAAGTAAAGTTTGCATTTTTTTGTTTGTTTTTAGAGCATGCACTTACAATACTGACAAATAGAGGGTGCTATTACACACATGCTGATTGCTGAGCTCTGCCTGCCTGCCCCCCCACGACTGACGAGGACCGTCACATGACTGTGTCAATCAATCCATGGGGAGCTCTGCCTCCCATGGGGGGGGGGGGTTAAAAAAAGAAGTGCTTGAGACCAATGGAGCTTTCCCATTGGCTCAAGCTTTCAATTGCTCTCAGTGCCTCTGGAGGCATTTTATTTACAGTTTAAATATACACACATGTCATTACAGCACAATGAGCACATTAATTTACTGGAATCTGCCTCCCCTGACTGCACGTCCCTGATAGATAGATATCTATCTATTAAACCCCTTACCACTACCGGGTGTGCAATGTCATTGCAATGTGCAATGTCATGTGCAATGGCGGGCGTAAACACTACAGGCCAACATAGCACACCCCTTAGAATTCCAGCTCTCCTCCACCTCACATCCCTTCCGGTGCGATCACTGGGCCGTATTCCATACTTAACGCTAACATGGGGACACTAACTGGGGAAATCTGTACCTGCAGATTTTCCCATAGTGATCCCATGATAACGTGGTATTCCATTGGGCCCTATTGCGCTAGCTGAGCCCCCCCCCCCGGAACGCAGCCCTAATCACTGGAATGCTCGTGTCTTGGCTGCTGGAGGTTTGCGCTTCTGGGCTTCGAGATCGCGCAGCGCTGTGGAATGATCGCGGAGGAAGACTGGGAACTATCTGTTGCAGTCTCACTCTGGGTCACCCCCTCGCCACGGGATGAGAGGTGAGTATTGGATTTGATGGGGTTTTAGGGGGTGTTAAATGATTATGCATTTGCAGATATATGTATTCCTGGTCTCATGAAACATTGAATTCATTTATGTATATACGGGGCCATTATCAACCATTGTCTGATAACCTATTCATTAACAGGACTATACACAGGACAAGGGGTCATCCATTTAGACTGGAAGAAAGAAAATTTAGCTTAAAGCATAGGAAGGGTTATTTTACGGTGAGAACAATAAGGCTGGGGTCAGACCAGCGCACTTTTAACGTGCGTTCTGGCGCACATAATTACGGCCGCACTAGCAGCAGATGACGGGCAATGACGGCCAATATACGATGTACGGCCGCACAAAAGTCCGGCCGTGCAACGCAAGTGGAATTTGAACGCATTTTTCTGAGAACGCTGAACCGCTAGTACTGACGTACTGAGTGCGCAGCTGCGGCGTGTGTGCGTGATTAGGAGATGTCAGACGCTGCTAATGTCCAGCCTACATAATGTCCAGACGCAAAAAGAGTTTTATTGACGATCCGTACAAAATCACGCCCGAAAATGCGCGTCGTCTGACCGTTTTTGCGCATTCTGTGAAAAAATACGTCAATGTGTTCGGACGCACTTTTTCACATTCGCGGGGAAAAATGCTTTCGTCTGACCCTAGCCTTAAGCTGTGGAATTCTCTGCCTGTTGAGGTGGTTGGGTCAGAGTCTGTACAGACTTTTAAAAAACGACTGGATGACTTCCTGCAGACACAGAATATTAAGGGATATAATATTTAATATGTGGGTAAAAGCTTCTTGATCCAAGGAGAAATCTGACGCCATTCTGGGGTCAAGAAGGAATTTTTTACCAGTATGTTGCATATTGGCAAGCATTTCAGACTGGGTTTTTTGCCTTCTTTTGGATCAACAGCAGTAGGTTATGTGGGAGAGGCTGAACCCGATGGACGCAGGTCTTTTTTCAGCCTATATAACTATGTAACTATGTAGCGCCGGCTTTTAGGAGGTGTTAAAATTTTGCCATGCGCGTCCCTGTGGTAATTAGCACTAGGACTTTGTAATATCTTGCTTATCGAAACGCTAATTAATGATTGCACTCCTTATGTTAAGTATAGGAAGTGCAAAGATCAGTAAGCCTGCAGAAGCTAGCGCAATCGATGATGCGCTAATGGGGGTAGCGTTAGGAATGTAATATGGGTGGCATGCGTTAAACACACTTATCCTGGTGCTAATGCTTGCATACCTAGGCACTACATTACTGCCAACTAGTGCCTATTGTCTGCAGGGAAAACTGCCTGAACTCAGGTGGCCCCTCTGCAGCTATGGATGGTAATCGGTCAGCTGGAAATTGAAGACTGGAGGATGCCCAAGAAAGCTGCGGGGTGTGCTATGCTTCCCTACAGCCTTTAAGCCCACCTTCCACCCTACAGGATGTCAGAATTAAGGGGTTAAATAATCCTACTAATAATTTACAATATTATTATGTAATTTATTACATATCATTTTGTCCCGTTCGTTTTCACAGGATTTGAAAGGGGCTTGGATCTTTAATAATATAATCCGATACCAACGTGCTAGATTCTTGAACCGTGAGGCAAACATGAAGCCTACACATACAGTGTAGGATTCCTGTTTTGCCTCACGGTTCTTGTGTGTAGGCTTCACGTTTTGCCTCACGGTCCATGTGTGTAGGCTTCATGTTTGCCTCTCTGTTCTGTGTAGGCTTCATGTGTTGCCTCTTGGTTCTTGTGTGTAGGCTTCACGCTTGCCTCATGGTTCTTGTGTGTAGGCTTCATGTTTGCCTCTTGGTTCTTGTGTGTAGGCTTCATGTTTGCCTCTCTGTTCTGTGTAGGCTTCACGCTTGCCTCATGGTTCTTGTGTGTAGGCTTCACGCTTGCCTCATGGTTCTTGTGTGTAGGCTTCACGTTTGCCTCATGGTTCTTGTGTGTAGGCTTCATGTTTGCCTCTGTTCTGTGTAGGCTTCACGCTTGCCTCATGGTTCTTGTGTGTAGGCTTCACGCTTGCCTCATGGTTCTTGTGTGTACAGTGGCGTAGCGTGGGGGGGGGCTCGGGGGCGGTCGCCCCGGGCGCAATTTTCTAGGGGGCGCAAAATTTCAAAAGAAATTTGAACCACTAATATTTTCCAGCAGGGATTTTCAAGGTGTACGACAGTTTTTCCACGCCGGCGGTGACTTAGCACTCAGCGTCCAGAAGGGAGGACCAGGGCAGAAAATTCTGGTCCTGTCATGACTCCTCCTTAACACTGACATGAGTCATGTGAAGCAGCGCAGCATTATTCAACAGAACACCCTGTACCATGCTTGTCAGCCCCCTTTGAAGCCCTGTTCCAGTCCCCCTGCCGCTGGCAGCCATGCAGCCGTTCAACAGGATGGAGGAGGGGCCTGCCTTGCAGCACATTTAAAATCTCCACTAAGCCCCCTGGACAGCTCCCCCCGGGCCACCAGCATCTCCACACAGGTAGGCGACACTGTGTGACACCAGAGCAGCGTGACCAACACACAGTGTGGGGGTACTGGGGGTACAGGAAGAGGGTGAATGGAGGTTCAGGGAGAGAATGACTGGGGGTAGTGGGAGAAAGTGGGGGTACTTGGAGAGAGAAAGAGTGAGAGAGAGTGACTGGGAGTACTGAGAGAGAGAGTGACTGGGGGTACTGGGAGAGAATGAGTGATGGGAGTACGGGGAGGGAGTGATTGGGGTACTGGGAGGAAGTGAGTGACTGGAGGTGGTACTGGGAGAGAGAGAGAGTGACTTGGGCACTTGGCGAGAGAGTGGGGTATTGGGAGAAAGTTGGTACTGACAGTGACTGGGGGTACTTGAAGGGAGAGGGTGACAGGGGGTACTGAGAGAGAGAGTGACTGGGTATAGTGTGAGTGTGGAACTATGCTAGGGTATACTGGGGCAGGGTGACTGGTAGCAGTGGCATAGCATGGGGGGATATGTGTGTTTCATTTTTTTATTATATATAAGTATTTTGTTAATATACAATACATGTGCTTGTGGGGTAAGGGGGTCAATACTATACTGGTGGAAGGGAATCATGGTGTGTTACCGTGTCTACGGGTTGGGGGGGCGCACAATTCTTGCCTTGCCCTGGGCGCTGACAACCCACGCTACGCCACTGTGTGTGTAGGCTTCACGTTTGCCTCATGGTTCTTGTGTGTAGGCTTCACGTTTGCCTCTTGGTTCTTGTGTGTAGGCTTCACGTTTGCCTCTTGGTTCTTGTGTGTAGGCTTCACGCTTGCCTCATGGTTCTTGTGTGTAGGCTTCACGTTTGCCTCATGGTTCTTGTGTGTAGGCTTCACGTTTGCCTCTTGGTTCTTGTGTGTAGGCTTCACGGTTGCCTCATGGTTCTTGTGTGTAGGCTTCACGTTTGCCTCTTGGTTCTTGAGTGTGTCAGTTTCACGTCTCCCTCAAGGATCTTGTGTGTAGGCTTCCCTCCCTATAAAAATGCACATCACTATTGTGGCGTGACCCCACTCCATCTTATCATAGCCATTAACATGTGGCGTCTGCAAGAAACAAGCTAAATAATGACCCAGACTAATGAAATGAAATTCGGTGTATTTAGATTTAAAGTAGTATTTGTTTTTTATTCCACGCTCTTGAGTTTCACGTTTGATATTGAGCTCTGCAATAGTAATTCTCTTTGATGTCTGAAAATTGATTAAAATCCTTCGTTAGAAATTTGCTGCGGGATTAGGGGTCCTTTGAGAATTCGCTAACAATTTGGAACGGAAATGTGTTCTGTGGAGATTTTCTATAGAGACATTTTTATGGACACGTACAGGGTTATTTCGAGGAGCGCTGAATTGGCCACGAAATTGCAGCAAACAATAAATTTCCCCGTACAGTGCAATTTCACGGCCATTCGGCTATTCAAAAAGCTGGCAATTTGCCAAATATTACGGTGTTATTCGACGGCAGGGAACTCCCCATAGAGAAGTAATCATTAATCTATTCAGAGAACACCAAAATGTCAGTGAAATGCCTGATATTTGGTGGTTTCATTTGACAGGTTTAATCCCATTGGTTTCAATGTTAAAAGAAATTCCCTGTTTTTATTAAATATTTATTCCAAAAAGTCTTTAGACCTGGGAATTTTTTAGGCAAATATTTTCTGATTTTTTTTTTTTTTTTTTTTTTTTTTAGCATTCTGGCAGGACATGACGTATTCATGTAATAATGATATATTATGAATCTGCCGTAAAAAAGGATATATATTATTTGTCTGGGTCGTACAATAAAATATGAATTCAAATCCCGTTTAAACATGAAAAAAACCTGAAAATGTCCGAGCTCTGCACACAGAGGTGAAATGACATAGCCGTGAAGGGGCTAAAAAGTTTCATACAATGAGAAAATATAAAGACTAACATAATAGAAAGTTTTAGAATAGTAATTGTGACTGTTCTATCAAGTTTAAAAGTGTGTTTTTTTTTATTTATTTGCTTTTTAAAGGAGACCAGCTGGTGCACTTAGTGAAAGTTTATTGGACCGCAAAGGGATGAGACGGTCTCTATTAGAAAGAGACGCCTCCAGGCCCCATTATAGACTACAATAGTGGAGTGTAATGGATCCTGGCGGGGGCCTCCCTAACATAGGGGCTCACATTGTTTTGCACAGTAATCTGCGGTGTGTGTGTATAAGTGTATCACAGAGCTCCACAGCAGTAAAACTCACAGTAATGTGCGGTGTGTGTGTGTGTGGTGTGTGTGTGTGTGTGTGTATCAGAGTTCCATGGAATTCTTAAAAAAAATAATTATCGAGATTCTGTCAGCAGTATCTGCACAATTATTAATGGAGGGGGAAGGGGGGTTATTAGGATGATAAAGTAATTTAGTAAAGGTTAATAAATTCCACACTGCACCCCCAGTGGGGCCAGTGTTTGGAGGCAACTTGTGAGCTCTTATCCCTGTGTGTTCCTGTGGCTCCGTCTTACTGAACAGAGCCACAGGACTTGGATCTGCTGGGCTCCCTAATTGACTGCTGGAAGGAGGTCCTGAACCTGAAGGCATACCAAGCCATGGGGGTCCCCCGACAGTCAGTGCCCAACTGACTGTACGGGCAGTCCGTTCCGAGTGGATGATGTGTGACAGTCAGTGGCCATATGCACCCCTCTACCAGGTTGTCACCCGGGACAGTCCCCCCCCTTGGTACACTACTGATAAGGTCCTCAAGTAATGAATTACATGCAGTAGAATTTTAGATATTTCAGCCCCCTTATTTTCTCATGATGACATTTGCCAGTGATAAACCTGACTTTAATAACTTATTTTTTTACATATATATATTTGCTCTCACAATTTAGCTCTCAAATATCCTAAAATGTCTAATACAGTACCTAAAAAATAAATACTATCAACAAAAATACATAGGATACATTACTAAATATATTTGCAAGAAGTCTCCAGGAGGTGCTTATCCAGCCCCCATACAAAATCGCAAATGGCTCGGAAACTATGGAATCTGCAAAATAATAAACGCATGTTGCAGGAAGCTATGCGTTCCACTGTGGTTGCATTGTCATGATCCAATTGACAATGCACACAATGGGAGGATTATGGGATTTTTCTTCTTTTTTAGTGATTTAGATTTTATTCTCTGCCCCTTGAGGAGGGGTATTATTGGACGAAACATGTCGGCTGTAATTTAGAGTTATAATAAATTCCTGGCTTATTTCTCACTCCAGTGTCCAGTTGTCCTGGCATCGTTTGGTCTCTACGGTGGTGGAGCGACCCCTGGAAGTGTGTGAGGAGAGTCCAGAAGGAAAGGCTGTGACTTTTAACGTTTTACAGATCCTGTTGCCACGTTTCCACATTCCAGCCAGGCCCCCTGGTGGCGAGAGCGATCCAAGCCAGCTTTTCCCTATCTGGGCTAAGCCATTCAGCCCTGTGCTGCTCCTGGATTCCCCTGCGGCTGGTCTGACCTGGGATCACATGCCCTGTCTGCTCAGTCCTCTTTCCTATATACAGTATATGCAAGTAGCACATAGGCTCCTTGTTCTTGCATGGGTCTCTGTTCCTGAGGGTCTTGGTTCCTGTGAGTCTTGCTCCTTAGGGTCTGCTTCCTGATATCTTTGTCTTGGTATTTTTGTGTGTGATACTGGCCTGGTATTTACTACTCTATTGGTGTATCACTGTATGCTATTCATTGCTATTCTGCGTATGACTTTTGCCTGGTTCTGACTATTCTGTTGTCTGCTCCCTGTACTCTGTATATTGCTAGCTGTGTACTGACCTCTGCTTGTCTGACAAACTCTCCGGGCTCTTGATCCTTTGGCTCTTGTTCTGAATATTCTATTGTATGTTCCTTGTGTTCTATATCCTGTTCTGTGTATTCATTAGTATAGTAGACCATATAAGGACCTTGTCCCAGATCAGGGTTTCCTCATGTGTGAGTATATTGTGTCGCTGTATCCTGTATAACCCTAGCCCTCCCTGTTTCGGGGGAATTTGTGAGTCTTCCTTTCCCTAGACAGAAGGCCGTACAAGGACCTTATTCTAGAGTTCGGGATCCCTTTAGAGTTCTGTTGCTTTCTCCTTGTTCTCCTGCTATTCCTGTTCCAGTTGTTCTGTTATTTATCTTGTTTAGTATATGTGTGCTGTGGTCTGTGTCCATGTAGCCAGCAGCTAACCTGCCTCAAGGGCTCAATATCCAGTACAAAGGGCCCACCTTGGCTCATGCGGGGTGCCCCCATGACACCTGTGAGTTTTATCCAATTTGGAGGGATCCTCTACATCACAATTCTGCACCATATGTTTTTATTATTTTTCAGATTCCATTGTTTCTAGAATGTCTAAACACGATTCCTGCTCACGATTCCTTCTTTTTTCTATTATATCTCCCTGACCTGCTTACATCAATGATTCAAAACAACGATCTCTATATCTGTGTAAATGCTGCAGAAAAAAATTGCTGTGTAATATCAATTTTTTTATAACTTTAACCCTTACATGGTGGAAGTGTCAGATCTCAGACATGACATACTTTGTCAGAATATTCCAAGTGAAAGTGCATTTTCCAAACCACTAACCGAGCTAACTGTCCCATATCATATGTACGACGTAACGTCCTATCCAACCTTTTCTTTTCTACTAAAAAGAGGGCGAGTATCTACAGTCTTTGAAAATTAATTTCAAATATTTTTTGTCCATTTTGACACGTTATATAATATTAAGATATATTTTTAATCTACTGTTTCAAAGGTTTCCAAAAAAAAACTTTCTCATAATTTTAAAGGGACACTCTACTCATCCTGACCACTTTCCATTTATGAAGTAGTCAGGATGTGAAGAGTGTTCATCCGTCTTCAATGCCCCCACAGACCTGATCTGGAGAAAACACGGGGTGAAGCGGAGGAGTTTCCTCCACCCCCATCCCAGCTCCCCCGATCTCAAGAAAACACTGGGTGAAATGGACACTTTTTTTTAATTTCCCAGCTGCCGGTCACTAGTGATGTCACACACAGAGCGGCCAACGTCGCCCTCTCTGAGACCAATCACTGTAGCGAGCGTTCTCAGAGGAAGAGGTGATCAGCAGCATCTGTCAATTTATTTAAAGGCAATAAAGGGAGCTCTATTTTTTTTTATGGAATATCCCTTTATTTCCTCATATTTTATAAAACTTGTTTCATAAAGGATTTATTCTTTAGGTTAGCAATTTCAATTGCCAATAATATATTTTTTTTTTTTCGAAAGCTCAAATAAAGCAGAGCACTTAATAATTTATTTCCAACCGTCTCTTTATATCATGTCTAACTTATTATTCTGCAGACATTTTTTTCCTCTTTACACACACCTCATGCACTGAATGGCTTGACCATCCAAAATATTAAATTCTGCCAAAAGGCATAGATCTTACAAGAAGCAGGGGTCTTGTGGTCTTGCAGCCCTGGTGGACCTGAATTAAACTGTAAGTGCTACGGTTGGCTCCCTGGACGACCGGCAACACCATCTTATCCACTCGTTGGCCGGCCTCCGACTGGTTTTGCATTTACTTTTTTCAGTTTTTTATTTTTACACATTACATGGTCATGTTTGGTATCATTGTAAAGACCAGACTCTGACCTTTCCAATGACTCCTCCCATATCCTTGTGCGGTGTACAATTCAGAGATGCAGGTTCAAAGCCCCACAGTCTCTGCTCACTTCAGTGCCACGGTGGAGCCTAGAGGCTGCCAATGAAACAATGCGTTGCATCATCAGCTCCACACTTGCTGGCAGTGTGGGAAATGAGAAGGTGAGTTAGAAAAGAGAAATATTATTGTAGTTGTTATAACCAGGTTAGATTTATATAGTACAGGAGGAGCGGGGTCGCGCCTATTCCCCGATGGGGCGGCTGCAACCACCAAATTGTACTAGTGAAGGTGAGTCCTATCCAAAAAATGAATCCACAGACTGCTATGTAGCAAACGAACACTGTTCACACTGCTTTTCAGTCATGAGGTAGACTGGTGGGCCTTTATTTAATGCCCTCCCAGAAACAAAATCCACCTTGGGATCAAAAAACAAAGACCTGGATCGGAACCTGCTGCAATGATGATGGATTTTGTTTCTGGGAGGGCATTAAATAAAGGCCCACCAGTCTACCTCATGACTGAAAAGCAGTGTGAGCAGTGATGGTTTGCTGCACAGCAGCCTGTGACTTCATTTTTGGATAGGACTCACCCTCACTAGAGGTACCTTGACGTTGGTGGGTGAGCTTACTCTCTTAATGGCCATTAATAGAAACCAATGCCTCTGTGTTTTGTTTCACACGGTATAATAGGAATAAGCACAGATGATATTTTTCTTCTTGTTATGTTTTATACACGTTAGATTTATGTAAACATAATGGGCCATATTACAATGTTGGTGCTAACTTGACCAGAGCTGTTGTAAACTTAAAACCTCCATAGGCTATAATGGCTCTGGTAAATTTACAACAGCTCTGGTTAAGTTAGCACCAAGTATGTAATATTGCCCAATATATTTGGTATCATTGGAAAGGTCATAGTCTGGCCTTTCCAATGATACTGCATATGTATCAGGGCTCAGCGCTCCAGAGATACAGTGGTCTAAATGATTGTAAATTGTAATAAACTTTTTTATTATTTTTTTACAGAGCAAGGCGCCCCCTTGGGGTAGGTGCCTGTAGGCACATGCCCACTCTGCCTCGTTATAAATCCAGCCCAGAGTATATTGGCTTTCAGGCTATTCTAAAGACCAGCAGGGTAGGTTGCGCAGTCGTCTGCATGAAGGGATCAAGGGATTCTGTTACAGTGAGGGAGACCTTTTACTAGAGCTGGTGTGCACTGGCATTATACACAAGTTAGCGACTGGATGGTAGACCCCAAGTAGGAAAACCCCAACGTAACACAGATATATGAAAAACTGGCAATTGTCATACTCTGAAAGGTAATTTCCAAAATTTAGAGCACTCCGTTATAAGTAATGTGGATAAATCTACAGGTTGGACAGCACGTTTCTTGAATTCCAAAATCCAGAAGTAATGGAAAGCAGAGTTTCCTTACTTCAGCTTCAGGATCCTAGCCGGATTACAAAAAAAACCTGAAGAATCTGAAGTCCAGAATGAGCATTCCTGATAACTAGGGATGAGCTGTTCGGGTTCGGACGGTTCGGAGTTCGGCCCGAACCTTGGCAGTTCAAAAGTTCGCGAACTTCAAACTTTTTGGGTGTGTTCGGTTCGAGTTCGAAAAAAAAAAAGGAAATTTTGAAAAAAGTATAGAAATGCTTAAAAAAATACTAAAAAATCTAGAAATAAAGAGACTATTTACTGCAGAATATTATAAGCAACGGTTTATTAGATATTGAATTAAAAATTAATGTATACGTGGAAAGATTCTCAACTCTAAATGACCTCTGTTCACAAACGGGCATAACACCAGGTGTTTTTAGCCTGGTAATCAATTTGATACATTGCACACTATACTGAGGTACTGAGGGGGTGGGGTGGTGTCTGCTTTTGATTGAGATTTGAGAATTAATTTCCCTCCTAAAACTTCCTAATATGCTGCATTTAACTGGTGTTTGAAAAAAATTCAAAATAACACCTAAAGCAATGTTATTTTTCACCTCGGGATTAAACATTCACAGGGTTATTCAGAGAGCGGTGAAAAGCAGGAGAATAACTGGAGAAGTGAAAATTCTAGGTCAAAATAGCCAAACCAGAAAAATTCTCCCATTTAACTCACTTTCCAAATTGGCTATTTGGTCTAGATTGTTCTCTTCTCCTGCCAGTTCTCCTGGCTTTCACCTCTCTCTCAGGGTTGTTCAGAGAAAGGTGAAAACCAGGAGAATGGCAGGAAAAGAGAACAATCTGGACCAAATAGCCGATTTGGAAAGTGAGATAAGGCTAGGGTCAGACTAGCGCATTTTTCGCAGCGACAGTCAAAAAGTGCTTCCGAACGCATTGCTGTATTTTTTCACGGAATGCACGAAAACAGTCATACGATGTGCATTTTTGTGTGTGTTTTTTTTTTTAACGGATCCAAACCAGGAAGCTTTGGGTGTCTGGACGTTATGTTGGCCAGACATGAGCAGGGTCTGACGTCTCCAAATCACGCACACACGCCGCTAGTGGACGCAGCACACTCTGTATGTCCGTACTAGCGGTTCTGCTTTCTCGAAAAAATGCGTTCATTTTCCACTTGCGTTGCGCAGCCGGACCTTCGTGCGACCGTACTTCGTATATTGGCCGTCATTGCCCATCATTTGCTGCTAGTGTGGCTGTGATTAAGTGCGCCTAAACGCACGTTATTTTGACCTAGAATTTTCCATTCTCCAGTCATTCTCCTGCTTTTCACCGACAAAAAATCAGTAAACTTTTTCTGCGTGTCCGAAAATGTCTTCTCTTTTCATACAGACTGCCGCCCCAAGCAGTTGTTTATGGATAGATTAAAGGAAAAGCATTTACCGTCATTTGAAATGTCATTTTTTGGTTTTTACATATTTCTATACATCCTAGAAATCCGCCACTTCACGGGCAGGTTATGGGGACCTCCTAGGCACGATATTTGAAGGAATTTTTCGTTTTTATTTTTAACCCTTATTTCATGGAAAACTCACTGTCCCTTTAAAAACGTTTTTTTTTTTTAACATAGAAACATAGAAAAATGTCGGCAGATAAGAACCTTTCGGCCCATCTAGTCTGCCCAATTACATGGATACTTTACCTGGATTTATCTTTTGTTTAGGATAGCCTTATGCCTATCCCATGCCTGCTTAAATTCAATCACTGTTTTGGCCTCTACCACTTCAACTGGAAGACTGTTCCATGTATCCACCACCCTCTCAGTAAAATAATGCTTTCTGATGTTACTTTTAAACCTTTGCCCCTCTAAACTTTTTGTCCTTGTTTCCTGTCCCCCAGGGCACTACCCGGACCCCCATACACCTTTTATGGCAAATATCTAGCATATATGCCCTCTTGGAGGGCACTCTAAAAACCAAATTTTCAGCCCCATTGACTTGCATGGCGTTCGGGTTCGGATACGAACATTTGGGAAGTTCGGGTTCGGCTCCGAACCGAACTCAGGGCGTGTTCGGCTCATCCCTACTGATAACCGGTGCAGAACCTGGACCTTAAGGCTGGGGTCAGACGAACGCAGTGCGAACGTGCGTTTAGGCTAGGGTCAGACGAATGCATTTTTCGCGTTGTCCGTGAAAAAGTGCGTTCGAACGAATGGACGTATTTTTTTCACGGAATACGCGATAGCGGTCATATGATGCGCATTTCCGTCTGTGATTTTGTACGGATCATCAATAAAACACTTTTTGCATCTGGACGTTATGTAGGTCGGACATTATCAGCGTCTGACGTCTCCTAATCACGCACACATGCCGCTAGCGGACGCAGCGCACTCTGTACGTCCGTACTAGCGGCTTGACGTTGTCAAAAAAATGCGTTTGTTTGCCGCTTGCGTTGCGCAGCCGCACTTTTCGTGCGGCCCTTCTTCGTATGCTGCCCAGCATTGGACGTAATTTGTTGCTAGCACGGCCGTGATAAAGTATGGCTAAACGCACGTTAATACTGCGTTCGTCTGACCCTAGCCTAAGCCGCACTTTATTACGGCCGTGGTAGCAGAAAATGATGTAAAAACGTAGGCCCACACACGAAGTACGGCCGCACGAAAGTTCGGCCGTGCAACGCAAGCTGCAAACGCATTTTTGCAAGAACGTCGAACCGTTAGTACTGACGTACTGAGTGCGCTGTGTCCGCATAGCATTGTGTGTGTGCGTGATTAGGAGACGTCAGACGCTGCTCATGTCCGGCCAACATACGTCCAGACACCCAAAGTTTCCTGGTTCAGATCCGTAAAAAATCACGGCTGAAATTGCGCATGGTATGACCGCTATCACGTCTTCCGTGAAAAAATGCATTTGGACGCATCAACACAGTTTTTGACGGTAGACGTGAAAAATGCGTTCGTCTGACCCTAGCCTTAAAGATCAGAACCAAATATATGGATTTGTTTGGTCCCTTGAGTGAGACCACCAGATGAGTTATGAATGTGTGAACATTTCAAGAACATCTTTGAACTATAAATCTCTTGAAGGTGAATGGTAAAAGGAGTGGTTCTCAAACAAATCCACAAAGTCTAGGAACCATTCAGGAGCTCCGTGTGACCCAATGCGATGCCACAGAAGATAGAAAGAAAAACTGGCATTTTGATGTTTTCCGATACGGCAGGCAGTACCATGTGGTCATCTGATCGAGTCCACTCACTGGCGGCTGCTTTCACTTTGCCGTCGCTCATCCCAGACTGCACTAGATCAGGGCAGAGCAGTCATAGGCATGGAGATATATACACCTTATCATAACCGATAAGGCTGACGCACACATTTGTTCATAACCCCAACCCTTCTAGATTGTGAGTTCCTACGGGAATAGGGCCCTCATCTCCTCCTGTACTGTTTGTCAAATGGTGTTCAATGTATTGTAACCCTGTCTATACTGTGCTTATTGTACAGCGCTGCGGAATATGCTGGCGCTTTATAAATAAAGAATAATAATAATAATAACCAAAATATATATTAGAATTTTGAGGACATTCCAGCACAGATTCCAAAAGGTTTTTATGAAAAGACTACTCTCCACGTTTTGTGACTGTGTAGCCATCGTTCAATATACTGGCTGGTCTCTTCGTATGACCCAAGGCAGAAATGGGAGCCATGGTATCCCAGATGTGTGGTCTTCCAGGAATGGGATATATAAAAGGACTTTAAAAGCACACTACCACTGACCTAAGCTTTAACTAGATTACTTGCGCAATAAAAACACATTAGGTTTTTATCTCCTCCTGTTCCATTTCATGAATTTTTCCCATGATGTATCATTAACCCTTTCGCTGCGGAGGACGCGCTCAGTGCGTCCACCCGCAGGTAACGTACCTTGTGGTGGACGCGCTGAGCGCGTCCTCCCTTTGGGGCCAGCGTTCGGCCGGGTTCCTGCTGATCGCTGGCCCCCCCCGGTGCGGGCTGACATCCTCGATGTCAGCCCAGCACCCTGAACCGCCGCCGGCCTAATTAGGTGTCATTGCGGCGGCGCGATGACACCTAATTCAGGCGCCCCCCGCATGTGCGGAGGAGGTGCCTGAAAGGGAGGGGGGAGGTCCTTCGGACCTCTCTCCCCCCCGATCGCCGGCGTTGCGGGGGTTAATCCAGCAACCGTTTGGAAGGGCACAGCCTGCCCTTCCTAACGGTATCTGGAATTAACCCCATGGGGGCTGGATCACGAATCGGCGCCGAAAAGCGCCGGTTCGTGATCCTTTCCCGGAGCTGGCCGACATCTTGGATGTCGGCCAAGCTTCCAGGAATGCCCCCTGAGGCCTGGCGTCATCGTGCATAGCACGATGACGCCAATCCTGGAGTTAACCCCTAACTGCCACCAATGGTGGAGATAGGGGGTTCATTGGAACCCCCTATCTCCCGATCCGTGGCAGTTAGGGGTTAATGTTTGATATTGTTGGATCGGCCAGAGCATGGCCGTTCCAACAATACCAAACTTGACTATGAAAAAAGTTTTTTAAAAAAAATTAAAAATAAAAAATAAAAAAAAAAAAATTATAGAAAAAAAAAATAAACAAGTTTTTTTTTTTTTTTTTTGGTTCGTTAATGCAGCAATATTGTTCCCATTACAATTATAATGTGAACAATGATGCTGCACTAACAATTTTTGTATGCGGTGCGTTTGTTAAAAATCGCGTATTTTTCCCCAACAAAATGTAACGAGACCCTATCTCTAATTTTTTTAACAAGCGCACCGCATACAAAATATAACCGCAATTGCTCGCATGTTAAAATGTGAAAAAAAAACACTTTACACGTTGTAAATTATTGAAAATTCATATTTTATTGCATTTTTTGTTATAATATACAGACAGGTCATGACGTATACATATAATAATGACATATTATGAATATGACGAGTCTGACGGAAAGAACGATATATAATATGTCTGGGGTCATATACTAAAATAAGCCTTCAAAACACGTTTAAACATGATTAGCAAAATCGGTAAAAATGACCTCCGCACAGAGGCGGGAAATGCCTCAGCAGTGAAAGGGTTAAGCACAAGTCTCAGTTTACAGCCGTGATATGGGATAAAACAGTAGTGAAGAGGCAATGAGGTGGTGGAGGGAACATTTAGACACAGCTGGAGGGGATCTATTGTGTTGTCTGGTCTACCCAAGGGTAGAGATGGCAGCTCAACGAGATCCAATAGTGGACTAACAACACTTTCATCTGCCCTCCTTATGATGTCCTTTACATACAGTTGTGTTCAAAATTATTCATCCCCCACTGAAATTGAGTGTTTTGGCCAGTTTGACATTGATTTTGATCATTCAGTCATCTTGCTTACAATTAAATCAAAGAGACACGTGTAGGTCAGACAAATATAACATAACATTTATAATGAAATAACCACAAATGTCTTTTCTGTGCTCACATCATTATCAGTTTTATTCAACCCCCAAGTGACATTAAATCTTAGTACTTAGTACAACATCCTTTTACAGTTATAACAGCTTTTAAACGTGAAGCATAGCTTGACACAAGTGTCTTGCAGCGATCTACGGGTATCTTCGCCCATTCGTCATGGGCAAAAGCCTCCAGTTCAGTCACATTCTTAGGCTTGCGCACTGCAACTGCTTTCTTTAAGTCCCACCAGAGGTTCTCAATCGGATTTAAGTCAGGTGACTGCGATGGCCACTCCAAAATGTTCCAGCCTTTAATCTGCAACCATGCTCTAGTGGACTTGGAGGTATGCTTGGGATCATTGTCCTGTTGAAAGGTCCAACGTCTCCCAAGCCTCAGGTTTGTGACGGACTGCATCACATTGTCATCCAATATCTCCTGGTACTGAAGAGAATTCATGGTACCTTGCACACGCTGAAGCTTCCCTGTACCTGCAGAAGCAAAACAGCCCCAAAGCATGATTGACCCCCGCCATGCTTCACAGTAGGCAAGGTGTTCTTTTCTTCATAGGCCTTGTTCTTCCTCCTCCAAACATAGCGTTGATCCATGAGCCCAAACAGTTCTAATTTTGTTTCATCAGTCCACAGAACACTTCTGTGGTTTGTCCACATGACTTTTGGCATACTGCAGTCGACTCTTCTTATTCTTTGGAGACAGCAAGGGGGTGCGCCTGGGAGTTCTGGCATGGAGGCCTTCATTACGCAGTGTGCGCCGTATTGTCTGAGCTGAAACTTCAGTACCCACATCTGACAAATCTTTTCTCAGTTCCTCAGCAGTCACACGGGGACTTTTCTCCACTCTACGCTTCAGGTAGCGCACAGCAGTCGAAGTCAGCATCTTCTTTCTGCCACGACCAGGTAGCGTTTCAACAGTGCCCTGTGCCTTGAATTTGCGAATGATGCTTCCTATGGTCTCTCTTGGTATGTTTAACATCTTTGCAATCTTCTTATAGCCATTGCCCTTCCTGTGAAGAGTAATCACCTCTTCTCTTGTCTTCCTGGACCATTCTCTTGACTTCACCATGTTTGTAACCACACCAGTAAATGTCTAGAAGGAGCTGAGTATCACAGTCATTTTAAAGCTGCCTAATTGGTGCTTATTATGCTTTATTGCTGCTCCGTGACATCCACAGGTGTTTTCAATACCTGATTGAAAACACTTGAATGAACCTCTGTTCTTCAGAGTGGTAGTCTTTAAGGGGTTGAATAATTGTGTCAATGAAGAATTCACAAAAGAAACATTTACTACTGTATTACAAAACCAATTGATGTCATTTTAGTTGCATATGGTTCTTTAAAAAGTCCTTGTAGGATTTCATTCTGAATACAATTACAAATGTACACTAAATTCCCTAAAACCCTTTACAGCATTGGGGGTTGAATAATTTTGAACACAACTGTACCTCCCACACAAAGCAATCTTTATCAGTTGATTTTTGGAGCTCTGACCCACAGAATCCATTCTATGCCCAATGTCACACAGTGTGCGTAAGTGATCTGAAAATACTTCACAACACAAAATTTCACACAATGGATGCACCCAGTGACACATATAGAGGAAAATATCACACAATGGATGCACCCAGTGACACATATAGAGGAAAATATCACACAATGGATGCACCCAGTGACACATATAGAGGAAAATATCACACAATGGATGCACCCAGTGACACATATAGAGGAAAATATCACACAATGGATGCACCCAGTGACACATATAGAGGAAAATATTTTCTTATCTAAACAAACAAGAGAAAAACAAAGCACATGTAAGATATCAGCAACATCAAATAAACACAATATGGACATTGCATTTTTTTGGTGGTAGCGGCCCTTTAGGGAAAACCCTGCTATGAGTTACAATTCTTCTGTCATACATTTAAGAGTACGTGTTGGGGTTCAAGTTGATAGGTAACGTATGGGAGTTCATCTTTTTTTGCAGAGGGAACAGAGTTCCTATTGGTCTCAAACTATAAGGGCTCTATTCCCTAGTGAAAGCTAACGTGAGCGTTCAGATACGTAAATGTTAACGTCAGGATTAGTGACTTTTACACGCCCCCCCCATATTACCTTCCAAATGCTAAACCTGTAAAAAAAATAATCTGTGAATGCATTGGTGATTACGCAAGCTTCTGCAAGCTTACTTTACTTTGCGCTCCCCATGCTTAGTATAAGATGCGCAATCACTAATTGCCGTTAGGATAAGTAAGGTATTACACAGCGCTGGATCTAATTACTGCAGGCAAAATTTTATCTATTCCTACAAGCTGGTGCTATGTTTGCGCTTTTGCAAAACCATTTAACACCCCCTAAACTATCCCCAAGAAATCCAATACTCGCCTCTCATCCCGCGGCAAGAACGGCGGCCCGATCCGCCACTTCTTGTCCCTGGGAGAAGAGTGAGACTGAGAACAAATAGTTCCCAGTCTCACTCCATGGTCCTGCACGATCTCGGAGAGCGAGATAGCGGCGGCACGCAGGGATTGTGACCCGGAAGCGAAACCCTCCATTTGGGTCCTATGGACTCCAGGAGGTGATATTCGCGCAGTGTCTTTCTTATAGCTGGTGTCTCTCTTTATCTGCTGCTCTTATTCCTGTGTGAAGGTCCCTAATTTACAAAATACATTAATAAGGATAAATATTTGTTTCTGTTACATAATTTCCTGGCATAACACATATTAGGCACCATTGAATTAATGGGGTAAATTCATGTATTTCACGCATTTTGCAGAAGAAAAGGGAAGTAGAAAATAACACCTTACAAAACAAATCGTGCTGCCTGTAACTGTAATTTGTGTTTCCTGCCTGCTGTATATTTAGATTGTTTTGCGAGTCGTGCACGCAGTGTGATCTGCAGAACCCCGGCTGGCATCCTTCGAACGTGCGCCGTCCCCGAGAAAATCAAAGCCATTTCCCAGCTTTGATTTAACTCTGCTTTGAAAACACAATCTCAATTGGCAGAACCGCGTGTGATTTAGATATATTGCAAACGTTTAACCTCTCGATCCCCATTCAATTATTTGCTATATACAACCAAAACCGTGTATCTAAAAGATGGAGAAACCTTTAATGATATAACGAAAACAAAAATAAAAACAGAGAAAGAAGAAACCAGGTAATTTCTACATGTAGATTAAATGATGGAAAGGCGTGATGAAAGGAAGATTCTATCACTGATTACTGAAGCACAGGAAAGGGTTTTTTTACAGTGAGAGCAATAAAGCTGTGGAATTCTCTGCCTGATGAGGTGGTTGGGTCAGAGACTGTACAGGCTTTTAAACAACATCTGGATGATTTCCTGCAAAAACAGAATATTAAGGGTTATAATATTAATATGTGGGTAAAAGCTTCTTGATCCAAGGAGAAATCTGGGGTCAAGAAGGATTTTTTTTCCCCCAGAATGTTGCATATTCGACGAGCGCTTCAAACTGGGGTTTTTTGCCTTCTTTTGGATCAACAGCCGCTGATGTGTGAAAGGCTGAACTCGATAGACGCACAGCTTTTTTAAGCCTATGTAACTATGAAGACCTGATGCTTAATGTGGAACGCCACCCTAAACCACAGAACTACCTAGGGTAAAGGGTGACTACAGGCTCTGCACAAGTCCATGTGTCTCCCTAGTGGTCCTCTAGTTCGGTGACTCAGAAGAGGGAAGTGCATTTTCTCATGAACACCACTTATGATTGGTGTGTGTTGTCGGGTATATTATAATGGAAAAATTAAAATGGTTGCCTGTCGCCATCTTGTTTTAATGTATACAGGGTTATCCAAAGAGATTCGAATTGCTTGAGAAAGGTAACCGAACGCTGAAAATCAGGGTTCGGTTACCTTTCCTGGCCATTCGGCTTTATCCAGAGAGCAGGCAATTCGCCAAATCCTGTCGAATTGCCTGCACATACGGTGCCTGTTCGGTGCCTGTTCGAGGCAGTGAAATCCCCATCAAAAAGCACTGCTTCGCTATTCAGAGAACACAAACCAGCAGTGAAAGGTTCCCCTAATGTCCTGCCATTCGGTGGTTTAATTCGGCAAATTTATTCAGGAGAATCCCATAGACTTCAATGTTAAAAATATTCCCGTTTTAATTTAATATCTAATAAACCGTTCATTATAAAATTCTGCAGCAAAAAGTCTCTTTATTTATAGATTTTTTAGGATACTTTAAGCATTTTTCTGAATTTTTTTAAAAAAATTAAAAGTCCGATTTTTTTTTTCTTTATTTATTTTTCAGTTTGCTTATTTTTTTTGTAACAGCCCTCTTTATTATCATTCCCTGGACCTCCTGTGAAAATTTCAGACATTTTCGCTCAGTAGTTTCTTTGCAAACAGCGTTTCTTTTTCCCAGATTCATACAAATGGTTTTTCTAATTTATTCACTGCCTCCTCTACGTCACAGCTGCTTCGGCTCTGTGTGATTCGGCTCCTTTTCGGCTCCTGTTCGGCTCCTCTTCGAAGGTTAATCCAGATGTTTTTGCTTGTTTTCATAGTGCATTCGGTTAGTTTTCGTCAGGTGTTCGGCAGCTTTTCCCTGCAATTCGGGGACCCTGTGGTGTTTGCTGAATACACCGCAGGGTCACCGAAATGCAATCGGCAAAAGGAACCGAATTGAAGAGAACGAAAAGTCACCGAACGTGCGGTGACTTTTCGAATCTCTTTGGATAACCCTGAAAGTCTTTCTTTTTCAATTTTCGCCTAGTTTTAGAAATGGACAGAGATTTTTTTTTTAATAGTTCACGGCTAGGTGAACCAGAAGAGTTAAGAGAGTTTCTATAAATGCCAGACATGATGTTATAGACTATAAAATGTCTTTATTTGATATAATGCTGAGCTAAGTGCCAGACATGTTATATTTAAATTTATTGGTTTGTTTTAACAAGTCTTTGAATTAAAGATATTTTTCTTTTTGGGTATAGGAACAAATTTTTATTTTTTTTTGCAAGTTTATAATTATATTCTTATAATCAATATATATATATATTTTATTATATTTACAGTAGGGAATAGATGCTCCAAATATTTGTAGAGTATAACTGGTAAACGGTATAATTACTGAAGAATAGAATTTTTGTTGATTTTAACTAGAAAGGAATTTAGTTGATAAGGAGTACCTAGTAAAAATCTTGAGAGGAGTAGAGATATTAATTTAATTTTGACAGGAGAGACCCTAAGTCTAGGATTGAATATAGGGTCTTTGTTATGACAGATTGATCTTTGACCTGAGAGAAGATATATTAAAATTAAATTGTGGAATTAATTTGAAGAGCAACACTGCCCTCTTGAGGCATAGTAAATATTATATTAATATAGAGAGAATAATATTTAAATGAAAGGGGTAGATTGTCAGTGACGTCAAATTGACTATGACTGGAACTGTACTGTTCGTTGCAAAAGATTCAGATCATCCCAGGACACGAAATGCATTGATTCAGATTGCAGATCATTCCAACACCCAATGCATTCAAGATATTACAGATCACTTAATTAGATCCACATCTCTAACTCCCATGCATTGAATATCTGACATTGATAATTTTCACATATTCCAAACCAATCAAAGAATATTGCTGCTGTAACTTGAATCCAGATTGGAGAGGTAATGTATGAAAGCAAATTAAAATTAATGTAATTATATATATTTTGGAGTATTTCTTGCAACAGATAGACTGAGATATCTCAGATTATTGTTAGATCCAGAGTCTTCAAAATATTTCTAAATCTGCAGATAGAGATATGAATCGGATATATAAGGATCGGATATAAGAATTTTATCCTAAAGAAATTGTTGCAAAATGAAATACAAAGATATATATATATATATATAATATGATTTTGGAAATTACTGTGATTGAAATTAATAAGCAAGGAATTATATAACTACAATATAAAAAGTAGAAGATTAGAAGCTTAATCCTCAATATTAGGGGAGGATTCACTAAGATTTTATTACTTATCATTCTAGAAATAGAATAAGTGATAGCTCATCTTTTGTTGATCCATGTAGCATAGAGAGAGACATATATCTCTACAAGATCTAGCTTGTTTAACCCTTTCGCTGCTGAGCCTTTTCCCAACCCTGTGCTGAGCTCATTTTTACCGGTTTCGCTCATCATGTTTAACCGCGTTTTGAAGCCTTATTTTAATATATGACCCAGACATATTATATATCGTTCTTTCCGGCAGACTGTGCAGATTTATAATATGTCATTATTATATGTATACGTTATGTCATGTCTGTATATTATAACAAAAAATGCAATAAAATTAGAATTTTCAATAATTTACAATGTGTAAAGTGTTTTTTTTTCACATTTTAAAATGCGATCGTTTGCGGTTATATTTTCTATGGGGTGCGCTTGTTAAAAAAATTAGAAATGAGGAATCGTTACTTTTTTTGGGGAAAATTCCGTGTTTTTTAGCAAACGCCCCCCCATAGAAAAAATCGTTAGTGCAGCATCATTGTTCACATTATAATTGAAATGGGAACAATAATGTTGCACTAATAATAAAAATATTAATTTTTTTTTTTTACTTTTTACATGGTCATGTTTGGTATCATTGGAAAGGCCACGCTCTGGCCGTTCCAATGAATGATAGTAAACATTAACCCCTAGCTGTCACAGATCGGGAGATAGGAGGTTCCAATGAACCCCCTATCTCCACTATAGGTGACAGCAAGGGGTTAATTTAAAAACTGGCGCCATCGCGGCCATTAGGGGGATATCCCGGAAGCTTGGCCGACATCCAAGATGTCGGCCAGCTCCGGGAGGGGACCGCGATACGGCGCATGTTGGCGCCATATCGCGATCCAGCCCCCTAGGGGTTAAAGACAGCCGCCGCTTGGAAGGGCAGGCTGTGCCCTTCCAGGCGGTGCCTGCCTTTAATCGCTGGCCCGCACGGATGGGGAGGGGGAGAGGTCCGAAGGACCTCCCCCCTCCCCTTCAGGCACCTTCCCTGCAATGGCGGGGGTGGTGCCTGAAATAGACGTCATTGCGCGATGACGCCTATCGTGCCCGCCGGGGTCCCGGAGGTTGGGCTGACATCGATGATGTCAGCCCACACCGGGGGGCCGAGCGATCAGCCGGAATACCGGCTGATCGCGGGCTGCAAAGGGAGGACGAGCTCAGCGCGTCCTCCGCAGCCAAGTACCAATGCGGTTGGACGCGCTGAGCGCGTCCACCACATTGAAAGGGTTAAACATTGGTTTGCTGGGAAATACAGGTTAATTGTTTTTGTTAAGCAGAAATGTTTATTAACCATTTGTGTATAATTACTAACTGATAAAGTAAATGATATTAATCATATATGCAGTTACTAACAGGAGATACATATATTGGGAAGCTAGTGTTTATGTGCTGATGGATGGATATGTTGTTTATAAATCTTTGTTTATGATATGAGATTTGAAACTTTTTTGTATATGTAATAATTATATATATATATATATATCCGATTATTGATTAGTGTATTCTTCAAAGCAAAACACAGACAATTAAAAGAATTTAGGAGAATTTCTAGGAAATATAAACGATTGATATTTGTGTCTCGTATAAGTTTCTTATTGAATATAAATCTCGACAGTGTGTGTCCCACAAAACAAACTCCCCACTCTATGCAACTTCTAAACAATTGGAGCATCAGAGAAAAGCACACACCAGCTAAAATCAATTAATCAAGTCCTATGTGATCCATGACTTCATCGATTTTTACTGTGTGGAATACACTGCATTCTCCTGCCCCCAGTCCCCAGTTTAAAATCTGACCTCTTTACTAGGGATGAGCCGAACACCGCCCGAGTTCAGTTCGGGTCCGAACCCGAACTCGAACTCCATGCAAGTCAACGGGGCTGAAAATACGGTTTTTAGAGTGCCCTCCAAGAGGGCATATATGCTAGATATTTGCCATAAAAGGTGTATGGGGGTCCGGGTAGTGCCCTGGGGGACAGGAAACCAGGACAAAAAGTTTAAAAAAAAAACGTTTTTAAAGGGACAGTGAGTTTTGCATGAAATAAGGGTTAAAAATAAAAACAAAAGATTCCTTAAAATATCGTGCCTAGGAGGTCCCCATAACCTGCCCGTGAAGTGGCGGATTTCTAGGATGTATAGAAACACTTAAAAACAAAAAAATGACGTTTCAGGCTAGGGTCAAACGAAAGTATTTTTACACGCGAACGTAAAAAAGTGCGTCCGAACGCATTGATGTATTTTTTCACGGAATATGCGAAAACGGTCATACGATGCGCATTGTCGTGCGTGATGTTTTACGAATCCAAACCAGGAAACTTTTTGCGTCTGGACGTTATGTTGGCCGGACACGAGCAGGGTCTGACGTCTCCAAATCACACACACACACCGCTAGCGGGCGCAGCGGTTCTGCGTTCTCAAAAAAATGCGTTCATTTTCCACTTGCGTTGCGCAGCCGGACTTTCGTGCGACCGTACTTCGTATATTGGCCGTCATTTGCTGCTAGTGCGGCCGTAATTAAGTGCGCCAGAACGCACGTTAAAAATTCTTGGTCTGACCCCAGCCTCAGATGATGGTAAACAGTTTTCCTTTAATCTATCCATAAACAACTGCTTGGGGCGGCAGTCTGTAGGAAAAGAGGAGACATTTTCGGACACGCAGAAAAAGTTTACTGATTTTTTGGCGGTGAAAAGCAGGAGAATGGAAAATTCTAGACCAAATAGCCGATTTGGAAAGTGAGATAAATGGGAGAATTTTTCTGGTTCGGCTATTTTGACCTAGAATTTTCCATTCTCCAGTCATTCTCCTGAGTTTCACCTTTCTCTGAATAACCCTGTCAGGGTTATTCAGAGAGCGGTGAAGAGCAGGAGAATGACTGGAGAATGGAAAATTCTAGGTCAAAATAGCCAAACCAGAAAAATTCTCCCATTTAGGCTAGGGTCAGACTAGCGAATTTTTAACGTGCGTTTAGGCGCACTTAATCACGGCCGCACTAGCAGCAAATGACGGGCAATGACGGCCAATATACGAAGTACGGTCGCACGAAAATCCGGCTGAGCAACGCAAGTGGAAAATGAATGCATTTTTTTGAGAATGCAGAACCGCTAGTACGGACGTACAGAGTGCGCTGGGTCCACTAGCGGTGTGTGTGTGTAATTTGGAGACGTCAGACCCTGCTCATGTCCGGCCAACATAGCGTCCAGACACCCAAAGTTTCCTGGTTTGGATCCGTAATAAATCACGCACAAAAATGCGCATCGTATGACCGTTTTCGCGCATTCCGTGAAAAAATACGGCAATGCGTTCGGACGCACTTTTTGACGGTCGCTGTGAAAAATGCGTTCGTCTGACCCTAGCCTTATCTCACTTTCCAAATCGGCTATTTGGTCCAGTTTGTTCTCTTTTCCTGCCATTCTCCTGGTTTTCACCTTTCTCTGAACAACCCTGAGAGAGAGGTGAAAACCAGGAGAACTGGCAGGAGAAGAGAACAATCTAGACCAAATAGCCGATTTGGAAAGTGAGATAAATGGGAGAATTTTTCTGGTTTGGCTATTTTGACCTAGAATTTTCCATTCTCCAGTTATTCTCCTGCTTTTCACCGCTCTCTGAATAACCCTGTGAATGTTTAATCCCGAGGTGAAAAATAACATTGCTTTAGCTGTTAAAAGCGGGCAATGAGGAAATTTTGTATTTTTTTCACACAGCAGTTAAATGCAGCATATTAGGAAGTTTTAGGAGGGAAATTACTCACTCAGAACAGAAGCAGACACCCCACACCTTCATTCTACATAAAATGTATCAAATTGATTAGACCAGACTAAAACATCTGTTGTTGTTATGCTGTTTGAAAAAAAAAGGTCATTTAGAGGTGACAATCTTTGCACCTAGACATTAGTTTTTAATTCAATATCTAATAAACCGTTGCTTATAATATTCTGCAGTAAAGAGTCTCTTTATTTCTAGATTTTTTTGTATTTTTTTAAGCATTATTTATACTTTTTTCAAAATTTCTTTTTTTTTTCCGAACTCGAACCGAACACACCCAAAAAGTTTGAAGTTCGCGAACTTTCGAACTGCCAAAGTTCGGGCCGAACTCCAAACCGTCCGAACCCGAACAGCTCTTCCCTACTCTTTACACTTCCAGCCACTGGGTTCTGGTTGTACTTTTGTTAATGTGTGTGTTTGTATTGCTTTTGGTTTCAAGTAATCCACTAGCTTCTAAACGGTTGGCTAGACGTGTGCATAGGCAAAGGTTTTGCTTTAGTTCGGAATATTTCAAAATCCAAACGTTTGGAATTCTGAAATAATCTGAATCAGCTGATTTGGAATATCAGAGCATTGCGGTATTGAGCTGATTCATGCATTAGAAGACACCTTCAGTGTCCGCTAGTGAGTCAGGTATACCCCACACAGTGTCATTCATGGACATGTCAGCCGTGGGAATCATGGACGATTATTACGGTCACTTTCACGGAGCCCCGCTGGTGTCATGACGAAAAAAAAATTAACTTTTGCCCACGATGTGTAAGGTCGTGGGGACGATCTAGTAAA
This sequence comes from Leptobrachium leishanense, assembly GCA_009667805.1. Taxonomy (NCBI): domain Eukaryota; kingdom Metazoa; phylum Chordata; class Amphibia; order Anura; family Megophryidae; genus Leptobrachium; species Leptobrachium leishanense. Next base: position 34,384,953 of record CM019067.1, on the reverse strand, counting down.
TTGAGGCCATGAGTTAATTTAGCTTTTTCATTAGCGTGCGCACGAGTTACCTGTTCCGTGCACATGCATACCCAGGCAGGGAGTCCCCTCCCCTAGCGCTAGGGATGTGCGTTTCGAGTTTCGGAATTTCGGAATTTTCACGAAATTTCCCGATTCGTGTTTTCGGATTCGGCCGAATTTCCGAATCGGGTCGGACCCGAAAACCGATAGATCCGAAAAGTTTTCCGAGCCGAAACGAAAAAATTTCGGATTTTTCGAATGGACTTGAAATGTGTCAAATCGAAATTTATTTTTGCTCTATTCATGATTTCGGTTCCATTCGTGATTTCGGTTCCATTTCGGTAATTCTGGAAATCGTATATTTAACTATTATCGGTTATATCGCTGATTCTGTAAATTTTGTATTTGTAAATGCGTATCACTTGTTTCTTGTGGCATTCGGGTCAGTTTAGCGTTTTTTAAATCGTTTTGTTCTTTTTTTTTGTTCCTTGGCTTTCATACCATTTTAATATGATTAAATAAAGTTGTGAAATGTATATTCAATTATTCATAAGAAAAAAAGGATCTTTATTTAATAAAAAAAAACACGATAGAATCGCCAGAATTATCGTAGACACTTTGTAACGAGGAGAACAGACGTTCCAAAAAAACGAAAATTTCCGAAATCTCCGAAAAGTCGATACAAAAAACCAGCAAAGTGACCCGAAAACACGAAAAATGGTCGATATTCCGAAAAAAAAAAATGTACACGAAAAACGAGCCGAATCGAAACAGAAATCGGTCGAAACGAGCCGAATCGAAAATTTTAAACATCCGAACAAATCGAACCGAAAAAAAAATCGGTGCACAAGCCTACCTAGCGCCCCTTCCTCAGTGCGGGATCACAGCCCTCCTTAGCTAGCAGCAAGATTTTGCTCCTGTGGCAGGGATTCCCCATTAAACAGATATGTGCAGCTTCATGTCTGCGTTGGCGCTGAGGCTCAGTTGGTAAAAGTGTCTGACTAGTAAGCAGGAAGTTCTGATTTTCAAATCTCCACTGTCCTGTGTGTGTGGTGTTGTTGTTTTTTTGTTTAAACATCTACCTCTGCAAGCACAATAATAATATTATTATTATGCAGCTATTACTATTGTATTATTAATAATATTATTATTATAATGTTACTATTATTATTGAATTGCATTATTAATAGTAGCAGCTTATCGAAGCCATGTTACGGCGAATGCGTTCCGGAATCACCGCAAAAGGCGGCACAACCAAATATTACATTGTGTGATTTTTATTTGGCCAGAAATTGTGTATATATACACATTATATTTATATATATTAATATATATATATATATATATATGTCTTTTTTATCTACATGTTGCACAAATTTTATTGACTTTTGATATCAAAGACACAAGTATAAAACCTTTAATAAAAAAATATATATTTACGAAACCCTCACTTCCTCTATTAACACGCCCTATGGGCCTCACATATGGGTTATTTTATATGTGCCGTTACACATCTCTTATCACAAGCAGGAAAACCACAGAACTAAGCTCTGAGCAGATCCTCTCGGCTGGTGAAATACAAACACATCCAACTTTTACTTTAATTTCTTTAAAAAAATATATATGATAGAATAAATAACTAGCAAAAAGTTTATTTTTTTTCTGTGTATAAAACCGGAAATACAAGATTAAATGCTGTAATTTATGTAAACAAAAAATAAAAAAAAATCTTTGGAGAACAAAGGGTCTCAAATTCGTGTGCTAGAACGTTCCTTTATTTATTTTTTCTTTTTGACCCAAAATGTTTTGATAAATGCATTGTTCTCAGAGCTAAGTCAAAGCTAACATAGAATAAAATATCAGCGGCAGAAAGAATCTCTATTGAAAGCGATGATTTTGTGTGATCTCTAGAGTGGTTCTTTAAAACCATTTAATATCCTCTCTGTGATTGAAAGCTTTTATTTTCAGGCCCCGTCCATGTGCCTTTACACTATTGATGCGTGCTCCAGTTTTCTAAGGCCTGCAATCCACGATAAAAGCATGAAATAACTCCACGGGTCATTTACGTGACAACGATTCCATAAAATATGCACCGCGGACCCACTGCAGAAATAAATATTTCTTTCAAGCTTCGAATGATATGTATAAAAATATGGAAAAAATATATTTTTTATTGACATAAAATAATTCTTTAAATTTTGTAAATTTTCATTTTTTTTTTTTTTTTGCAATATGTACATGTTAATTAGGGATGGGCTGGCGGTTCGATCCGAACATGGGTTTGATTCGAACATTGCCCGTTCGGCGAACATCGAACATTTCCGCGTGTTCACCGCGTGTTCGCCCACAATGGACCACAATGCACTTTTCCACTGGCCTGAAGCTCGTAATTGGCCACAGGTCAGGTGCAAGACTATGCCAATCATGGCTCAGACTCCTGATTGGGCAAATTTTGCCCAATCATGGGCTCGCAGAGCTAAATCCCGCAGCACACTATATAAGGCTTCCCTGCAGCCCCAGCACGTGTTTTTTTTGCAGGAGTGAGAAGAGATTGTTCTTTCAGTGTGTCTCACAGACGTCTAGCAGATTTCTGTGAATTGTAATCTGTGTCTTCTCACTGCCAGCTATTGGGGTCTCACAGACGTCTAGCAGATTTCTGGGAATTGTAATCTGTGTCTTCTCACTGCACTCTTCCACAATACCTCAGAGGGGTTACGTTGTGAAGGAACTAGCTGGCACCAAAGGTCCAATTTTAATGCACCTATTGTTACTTTCATCCAAAGCCTGCATAAGTTTCACCATAATTTAGCCAAAAAATCATGAAACTTGTTCTGCGTATCCTATAACGTCTCCTCTTTTCATACAGGCTGCCGCCCCAAGCAGTTGTTTATGAATAGATTAAAGGAAAAACATTTACCATCATTTTTAATGTCATTTTTTTTCTTTTTAAATGTTTATATACATCCGACAAATCCGCCACTTCACGGGCAGGTTATGGGGACCTCCTAGGCACGATATTTGAAGGAATTTTTCGTTTTTATTCTTAACCTTTATTTCATGGAAAAATGACTGGTCCTTTAAAAATGTATTTTTGTCCTTGTTTCCTGTCCCCCAGGGCACTACTCGGACCCCCATACACCTTTTATGGCAAATATCTTACATATATGCCCTCTAGTTGGAGGGCACTCTAAAAATCGAACGTTCGAGTCCCATTGACTTGTATTGAGTTCGGATCGTGTTCGCGTCCGAATTCGAACTTTTGAAATTGTTCGAATGCGAACCGAACACAGGGGAGTTCGGCTCATCCGTAATGTTAATCAGTTTGAATATTTGGAAAATGCTGGTTTATGCTCCCCTTTCCTTTTTAACCCCTTCACTATCAAGCCTTGCTCCTCAATGCACTTTAACAGCAGCCTTTACTCCCTGTATTCCTTATGATGCTCTGCAAGACACCCAGGTTTCTTGTTTTTATTTCCCATCTGTTTTCTGTCCCTATTCATTCTCTCCACCGTATATAACTTCTGTATTTTCACTATGGCCCTAGAATGGACAGGACCGGGAGAGAAATGCACTGATAAATAGAAGAATTTGACCCCTAATATGTAATGAAGTGTGGGTTTCATTTCATTCCAAATCGCCATTCGTCCAAAATTCCGCCGATTTCATATTTCGAAAGTGCTTCCGAAATAACAAAATCGATTTAATCCAAAAAGCGTTGGAAACAAAATGAAACAAAATGATATCTAACGAATCGATTCGGATTGATACGTTAAACCAGGGGTTTGCAACCTGCGACTTCGGAGCTCTTTCATCGCCCTGCTGCGGCTCCTAGGCCGACGCTTCTGCTAGGGCGCAGCCACCCCCAAACCGGAGTTTCCCCAGACTCCGCCGGCCACTATCACTCTGCGCGCTTGCTCTGGGCATAGCGTGATGGAAGACTCCGGCCCGCGGTGGCTGTCCAATAGAGAGCGAGGGGAGCGGGGATAACCCCGCCCCCTTCACATGATTGACAGCCACCGCGTGCCAGAAATGAAGAAGGATGATGGAAACGAGGTAATTGGGGGGCCAGGCAGTTATTAATTAATATATGGGGGGGGGCTGGGGATTATTAGTTAATACATGGGAGGACGGGGGGGGTATTAATTTATACAAGGGGGACCTGGGTATTATAAATTTGGAGAGTATTTTACATGGGGGGGCTAGGGGTTATTAATTTATACATGGAGGGGGCTGGGGCTTATTTTATTTGTGGGGACCTGGGGAGTATTATATATGGGGGGTTATTTATATATATATATTGTAGTGTAATATAAATAAATGGCATTCAGCTCTTGAGCAGGGTCTTCTCTCCTACTGTTCTCTGTGTTTTGTGTATGTATTTGTTCTGTCTCTCTCATTGTACAGCGCTACGGAACTTGTTGGCGCTTTATAAATGCTTTTAACTGTAATTACAATATTATTACTGTAAATGTTTAGAGTAACCCTCCCCACCCCATAGCATAAAGGTAGAAAACGATATACGCAGTGTTATTTACATTTTAGATGTCAAAAGGGGTTTGCGGCTCCCAGTGTTTTCTTTTTTTGTGGGAAACGGGTCCAAATGGCTCTTTGAGTGTTTAAGGTTGCAGACCCCTGCGCTAAAACTAATCAATTTGTTATGATGTTTCACACCGGAAAAAAAGTATTTCCCTGTCAATTAACCAGTGCAGTGCTGAATCTGTTGGATTCACCAATACACAGGGCAATCGATGGCGAAATACGGCGCAGTTTGGTGCACTTTGATGAACTTCTGCGATCTGTATATAGGAATCACAAGCTCTCACTGCGCGCAGAAAGCGAGTCCGCAATATTCTGATGGCTGCTGAATTTATAGGATGAACTCCTTTTGTATTTGTAGGTTTTTAATAAGCTGTTTCAGTTGCTAAAATGCTTCTTTTACCAGACTGGATACATTATAGGGGTTATTCAGAGAGCACCAAAATGTCACCATCATTCGGGTGCTCTCTCATTCCCCACACTTCGGGGATTCAAATTCCAGACCCTAAAAAATCGTAAAAAAAAAAGTATTTTTACTACAAAGTAAAAGAATAAATGGTTTATTAGATATTGAATAAAAAACTGATTTTTTTTTTTACATCGAAGCCTATAGGATTCGCCTGAATAATCCTGGCGAATGAAACCACCGAACAGCAGGGCATTTCACTGACATTTCTCTGCTGTTCGGTGTCTCTAAATAGATTAACCATTGCTCCTCTATGGGGGTTTCACTGCCGCCGAACAGGCACCGTATTTCGCTGGCAGTTTGCCAATATTTGGTGAATTTCCAGCTTTTGCATAACCGAATGGCCCCAAACTTGCACCGTACGGGGATATGTCTGAGCCCGTTCGGCTCTCTCTGAACAACCCTGTAAGGCTTGCTTTAAAATCCACTAGAAAGACCCCATAAGGCTCGGGTCAAGTCGCGGGGGAACACTATTTTTAGCAAAAAGGGGTTTGTGAGGGTCCTGAGAACGAGCAGTGGCACTAGTGTCCTGCTCTACGGTGGGGCCGCTCAGGTCTCACAAGGCTTTAGCTCGATTGTGCCATTACAGGGATGAATGCTCCATATGCAAATCAGACGCAAACACCCAGAAAGGGCAGCCAGTACTGAAATGCCAAGGACGTCATCCCTGCACAAGAGATGCAGCAACCCCGACGATCGTTTCGGCCTTGTTAGGAGGGTACAGCTGACACCCCTTTAGGGAACTGGAGCAAGGGGTCCACGTCTGGATTACCCTGTAAACGTATAGTGAGTCCTCCACTATTTTTGCAGAGGGAACTCCGATTCTATTGGTCCCACGCACTATAAAGCTTGCATTCATGTGTTAAATCATAGCTTTCCCTCTTACGTCACAATAAATATAAGAATTATCAAATATCTTTGGTCTTGGAGAGTTCCCACATTTCTTTTTTTAGGATTTGACCTGAGCCTTAAGCGTTGACATATGTCAAGCAAAACGATTTATTCACAGTGTCGTGTTAAGAAAATATTACCGTTTTTATTCTTTATTTAGTCAACTGTTTATTTTTAAAATCCGCAGCAAAAAGCCTTTTATTTATTGAATTTTTTGAATTTATTAGGTATTTTTCAGAATTTTTCAGGCGAAATTTGGGATTTCTATCTTTAAAAAAAAAAAGAGGCTTTTTTTGCACTGGAACGCAATTTTATTTTTAACCATACAATGCATCTTCTCACATTTCCCGAAGCACGGTGCTTATACTATACAATGCATTAGCGCTGGTTCTCAGCCCGGGTCTTAGCGTTTCCCTAGCGCACGCTAATGGATCTTGTACACAGACTAACGTGGACAAGGTGATCTGCTGGTGGGTTGTCAGGCGCTACCTTTAGACTCGTGTCAGACGAGCGCAGTGTGAACGTCCATTTTTGCGCACATAACGTCCGTCGCAGCATAGAATAATCGCCAATGGAGCCCCCCACACGAAGTGCGTCCGCACCGAACTGCGGGGGCACAACGCACACGGCAAACGGACGCAAGTTAGGCAAGAACGTAAAACCTCTAGAACGGACGCACAGAGTGCGCTGCGTCCGCAACGTCCGCGTAGCTTTGTGTGTGAGTGATGAATGAAGTCAGACGGACTGCATTTATACGTCCAGCATTTTTGAAGGACAAAATGGTTTTCAGATTTAATTTATTTTCCCTCCTACATCTGTCAAAAATAACGTCAGTTAAAAAAACAGACTGTGTGGCCACTGCTGCGTCTTCCGTCAGAAAGTGCATCCGTACAAAATGCGCTCGTCTGACACCAGCCTTAAGCGACTCGTGCTAGATTTTTAATCTAGCGTTGTCGTTTTCGCTCACACCAGCTTATAGGGCCCCAGATGTTTTGGAACTATATTTCCCATGATGCTCAGTAATTCATTTGATTTGAGGAACCTCACTGGAAATTAACACCTGGGGGGCCGGAGTTTGACACCCCTGATCTAGAGAACCAGGGTTGTTGGCTCCTGCCTTAAGGCTCTGAGCGATAGATTCCTAAACACAAAAAAAATATTAGAAACATAGAAAATGTCGGCAGATAAGAACCTTTCGGCCCATCTAGTCTGCCCAATTACATGGATACTTTACCTGGATTTATCTTTTGTTTAGGATAGCCTTATGCCTATCCCATGCCTGCTTAAATTCAATTACTGTTTTGGCCTCTACCACTTCTACTGGAAGGCTGTTCCATGTATCCACCACCCTCTCAGTAAAATAATGCTTCCTGATGTTACTTTTAAACCTTTGCCCCTCTAATCTAAGACTATGTCCTCTTGTTTTGCTACTTTGTTTCCTTTTAAATATACTCCCTTCCTCTACCTTGTGGATTCCCTTTACGTATTTAAATGTTTCTATCATATCTCCTCTGTCTCGTCTTTTTTCCAAGCTGTACATGTTAAGATCATTAAGCCTTTCCTGGTAACTTTTCTCCTTCAAGCCGTACACCATTTTAGTAGCCCTTCTCTGAACTCTCTCTAAGATGTCTATATCCTTCTGGAGATACGGTCTCCAGTACTGCACACAGTACTCCAAGTGAGGTCTCACCAGTGCTCTGTACAGTGGCATGAGCACTTCCCTTTTCCTACTGCTAATACCTCTCCCTACACAACCAAGCATTCTGCCAGCATTTCCTGCTGCTCTATTACATTGACTACTTACCCTTAGATCCTCTGAAATAATAACCCCTAAATCCCTTTCGTCAGATGTTGAGGTTAGGACTGAATCAAATATTCTATATTCAGCCCTTGGGTTTTTACGTCCCAGATGCATTATCTTGCACTTATCCACATTAAACATATTAGCATATTCAATGCTAATGCAATGGAATTTCTCTTCTTTTTTGGGGGGAGAATGAGGATAAAAATTTCCAAAATAACCACCCATGGTGTTAATTAAATTCTTCTAAAGCCTCCAATAATAGCAAATGCAATGGCCGCTGCGGCATGAGGTGCCCTGTGAAGCTTCTCATGCTCGGATTAAGACCTCGATTTGGAACATTTCAACAGAGTTTTGAACTGCTTGACCAAAATTTAATTAAAAAGGTACTCTTGGGGAGGAATGGCATTCAAGAGCACCAGAAGTATTATAAAACAAGAAATGACCACACTGCAGACTGTCAAGAAATGAACAAAACTGTTATATTTAACCCCTTCACTGCTGAGCCATTTCACCTCTGTGTGTTGAGCTCATTTTTACAGTTTTTGCTCATCACTCTCACCCTGCAGTCCATCATTCTCATAGTCCATCACTCTCACCCTGCAGTCCATCACTCTCACCCTGCAGTCCATCACTCTCACCCTGCAGTCCATCACTCTCACCTTGCAGTCCATCACTCCCACCTTGCAGTCCATCACTCCCACCTTGCAGTCCATCACTCACCTTGCAATCCATCACACGGCTCACCAGTCCATCACTCTCACCTTGCAGCCCATCACGCTCACCTTGCAGCCCATCACGCTCACCTTGCAGCCCATCACGCTCACCTTGCAGCCCATCACGCTCACCTTGCAGCCCATCACGCTCACCTTGCAGTCCATCACGCTCACCTTGCAGTCCATCACGCTCACCTTGCAGTCCATCACGCTCACCTTGCAGTCCATCACGCTCACCTTGCAGTCCATCACGCTCACCTTGCAATCCATCACGCGGCTCACCAGCCCATCACTCCCACCATGCAGTCCATCAGTCCATCAGTCCCACCTTGCAGTCCTCTCCTCCTGTTTCCACCACCAACCCTGATAAGATTGTGTAAATCCTCACGGGAATAGGGCCCTTATTTCCTCCTGTACCGGTTTGTCAAAATGTTGTTCAGTGTATCGTTGTTCTGTTTCTCCACCAAAGCACTGAGAATGTGATCTCTTAACTTACTGTTGTGATGAGATGGCGATAACTCCCAGTCTAGATGAATTACAGTGACTCAATCCAGATGACACCTTGAAGATCTGTTGAAGTTTTATTCCAAAACTGTAGAACATCCACAACAATATACATCGGATAGGTCAAAAAATCACAATGAATCATAAGGCTTGCAAAGGATTACTGGGAAGGGATCAAGGGTGGAGCTATCTGAACAGGAAATCACTGCACCATGAGGAGGGGAGGAGAGAAACTCAGGGGTAGATAAGACATGTGCAATTCTTAAAGGCATATCACAATTCATGTGAAACATGACACTCCCCGTCAATCTATGATTTCTATAATTAAATAACTTTGACTAAAGTTCAAAACAAATAAGTGAAGATTCTTTTCCAGGAACATCTGAAAAACAAGAGGGAAGGGAAGGACAAGAGAAAATAATGCAAACATTCACATAAGTCTTGCAGATCTTGATCTTGATGGTACAGGCTGTGAGAAGAACAGTCAGTGAGTCCATCTTCAGAGGGGAAGGCAGCAACATGCACCAATCCTTCTTACCTCCCTTTAGTCAAATTGATGACTTGTGAGGCTCGTCTTCTTCTTTGGGCAGAAGGAGTACTAGTTCCTTTATAGGCCTGAAGTGAAGTTTGGAGAATCTTCTTTCATGAATAAGTTGTAAAGTTTTCTGGTCAGTACCAGTCTAGGAAATTTCTTGCAACTCCAATCATGCGTTCCCAAGAGTCTCCCATGTGAAAGGAGTGAGGTGGGTTGAATTCCCATTTACACTTGTTGTCATTCAAGAAGTTCAGTATCTTTTCTGGTCGAGAGGCCTCCTGAATTGTTGGGGGGGCCTTTACAGATGTGACATTCTTTGTTCGTGTCAGAGCTGTTTGTAAATTGATGAGCACTGTGAATAAGGCGTGCAATGGCTCTTACAACAGAAGACCACATAGAAAGGCGTTCAAAACAGTGAGGACTCAGCCTTACTCTTTCTTTCACAGAGGTGTTGAGTGTAACTGTAACAGCGCTAAGTTCTTTATCAGATTCCGGTTCAACCAGTTCAAGGGTAAAATTTGTAGAACTTGAGATGAGTTCTTCGTTCGAGAGTATTGGTGGGGATAGCCATAATGTGTCTAGAAATGCAGTAGCAGGTACTGCGCGAGTGCCTCGATCAGCAGGGTTGAAGGTAGTGGACACATAGTGCCATTGTTCAGGTGTAGAGAACTTTCTTATACGTTCCATTCTGTTGCCAACAGACAAGTGGAACTGTCTTGTCTGATTATGTATGTATTGCTTTGTGAAGGGCTTGTCACAGGCTGATACTTGTAACGTGAACGTGTCTTGCTTAACGTTCCAAAGCAATCCAAGACTGCGCTGTGTAATGGAAAGGTCTGTACCTAGTTGGAATTTCTTCACACTTACAGCGTAGTCAGAGGGAAAGGCTCTCATGGCCTTGTCGCTGTTCGAAATGATTTTGCGAAGTCTGAGGTTTGCAGTGGCAAGCATGTTCTGGGTTCTAGTGAGAAGGTCAATAGCTTCTTCTTCTTTAGGCAGAGATTTGAGTCCGTCGTCTACATAGAAGTTCTTTTCGACGAACTGTCGTGCATCAAACCCAAATTCTTTCTCTCCTTCTTGAGCCTTTTTCCTCAGTCCATAAATTGCTACTGCAGGAGAAGGACTATTACCGAAAACATGTACCTTCATCCGGTAGTCTATGACTTCATCATTGACATCATTGTTGCGATACCATCGGAACCTGAGGAAGTTTCTGTTGTCTTCACGAACGATGAAACAGTGGAACATTTGCTGAAAGTCAGACATAATAGCAATTGGTTCTTGTCTGAAGCGAAGTAAAACTCCTATGAGGTTGTTGTTCAGATTAGGCCCAGTGAGAAGACTGTCATTGAGGGAGACACCTTCATGTCGAGCACTTGAGTCGAAGACCACCCTGATCTGATCAGGCTTGCGAGGATGATAGACACCAAAGCATGGAAGATACCAGCATTCTTCTCCTTCCTTAAGCGGAGGTGCAGGCTCAGCATGGTCGCTTTCAAACACTTTCTGCATAAAGTCTACAAAGTGTCTTCATCTCAGGTTTCCGATTCAAACTGCGTTGTAAAGAAGTAAACCGTGCTTCTGCATGTTTTCTGTTGTTTGGTAGTCTCTTTCTTGGAGTACGGAATGGTAGCGGTGCTACCCAGCTGTTGGAATCATTGGTTTTCAGGAATTCTTTGTCTTCCATGGTAGCTGCCAACTCGTTGTCTTTAGATGTTACCTCAAACACTGTGTTGCCGATGTTGTCATCCCAGAAATTAAGAGTTTTCTCTTCGTCCTGTATGATGTGTCGTTGTGCGCTCTTATGAAGCAGTCTTTCCTTCACATGATATTGGTGTGGTGGTCATGCAGAACAAGTCCGTCCGTTTGGCAGGACGTGTGTTTTAAAGGAGGACACGAGTAAGGTTTTCTGCCTTTGTCTCGACAAACATTGCCTATAACGACCCAGCCTAGATCCAGATACTGAGCATATGGAGCATCATGTGGACCGTTGATTTGTTGACGAACTTTGTGCACCCTTAAGATGTCTCGGCCGAGCAACAGCAGGATATCAGCACTTCTGTCGAGGGCTGGTATTTGGCAGGCTATGTCCTTTAAGTGAGAATGGTGTAAGGCAGCTTCAGGAGTAGGGATCGCCTCTTTGTTGCTTGGAATCTGGTTGCACTCAGTGATAGTGGGCAAAGGTATTTCCACATTGTCGTTCAGAGGAGCAACCACAAGACCGCTGGCTCTCCTACCTAAGACTTCTGTAGTGCCGGTGCAAGTAGTTAGGGTATACGGTAGAGCATTCGTTTTTTATGTTCAAAAAATTGTGTTGTTGCAAGAGATCTGTTACTCTGATCATCCAGAATAGTATACAGTATTATGGCCTTTTCAGGTTGACCTCTTGGGTATACACGAACCAAACATATCTTTGCGCAGGATTTGTCACAGAGTCTTTCTCCACAGACTTCTGTACATGAAGAGAACACTGAGGTAGAAGGTGCTGCTTGATCTGTGCGCTCCCCGTCTTTCTTGAAAGAGGGGATCTGATAACCTTATATAAATATGTACGGAGCCTTAGAGGGGATCTGATAACCTTATATAAATATATACGGGGCCATTATCAACCATTGTCTGATAACCTATTTATTAACAGGACTATACACAGGACACAAGGTCACCCATTTAGACTGGACGAAAGGAAATTCAGCCTAAAGCATAGGAAGGGTTATTTTACTGTAAGAACAATAAAGCTATGGAATTCTCTGGCCTGTTGAGGTGGTTGGGTCAGAGACTGTACAGACTTTTAAGAAACGACTGGATGACTTCCTGCCGACACAGAATATTAAGGGTCATAATATTTAATATGTGGGTAAAAGCTTCTTGATCCAAGGATAAATCTGACGCCATTCTGGGGTCAAGAAGGAATATTTCCCAGTGTGTTGCATATTGATGAGCATTTCAGACTGGGTTTTTTGCCTTCTTTTGGATCAACAGCAGTAGGTGATGTGTGAGAGGCTAAATCCGATGGACGCCTGTCTTTTTTCAGCCTATGTAACTATGTATTAATAAAAACAAACAATTTTTATTCTCACTATATACAGTTGTGTTCAAAATTATTCAACCCCCACTGAAATTGAGTGTTTTGGCCAGTTTGACATTGATTTTGATCATTCAGTGAATGATTTATAATGAAATAACCACAAATGTCTTTTCTGTGCTCACATCATTATCAGTTTTATTCAACCCCCAAGTGACATTCAATCTTAGTACTTAGTACAACATCCTTTTACAGTTACAACAGCTTTTAAACGTGAAGCATAGCTTGACACAAGTGTCTTGCAGCGATCTATGGGTATCTTCGCCCATTCGTCATGGGCAAAAGCCTCCAGTTCTGTCACATTCTTAGGCTTGCGCACTGCAACTGCTTTCTTTAAGTCCCAACAGAGGTTCTCAATCGGATTTAAGTCAGGTGACTGCGATGGCCACTCCAAAATGTTCCAGCCTTTAATCTGCAACCATGCTCTAGTGGACTTGGAGGTATGCTTGGGATCATTGTCCTGTTGAAAGGTCCAACGTCTCCCAAGCCTCAGGTTTGTGACGGACTGCATCACATTGTCATGCGATATCTCCTGGTACTGAAGAGAATTCATGGTACCTTGCACACGCTGAAGCTTCCCTGTACCTGCGGAAGCAAAACAGCCCCAAAGCATGATTGACCCCCCCGCCATGGTTCACAGTAGGCAAGGTGTTCTTTTCTTCATAGGCCTTGTTCTTCCTCCTCCAAACATAGCGTTGATCCATGGGCCCAATCAGTTCTAATTTTGCTTCATCAGTCCACAGAACACTATCCCAAAACTTCTGTGGTTTGTCCACATGACTTTTGGCATACTGCAGTCGACTCTTCTTATTCTTTGGAGACAGCAAGGGGGTGCGCATGGGAGTTCTGGCATGGAGGCCTTCATTACGCAGTGTCCGCCGTATTGTCTGAGCTGAAACTTCAGTACCCACATCTGACAAATCTTTTCTCAGTTCCTCAGCAGTCACACGGGGACTTTTCTCCACTCTACGCTTCAGGTAGCGTACAGCAGTCGAAGTCAGCATCTTCTTTCTGCCAGGACCAGGTAGCGTTTCAACAGTGCCCTTTGCCTTGAATTTGCGAATGATGCTTCCTATGGTCTCTCTTGGTATGTTTAACATCTTTGCAATCTTCTTATAGCCATTGCCCTTTCTGTGAAGAGTAATCACCTCTTCTCTTGTCTTCCTGGACCATTCTCTTGACTTCACCATGTTTGTAACCACACCAGTAAATGTCTAGAAGGAGCTGAGTATCACAGTCATTTTAAAGCTGCCTAATTGGTGCTTATTATGCTTTATTGCTGCTCCGTGACATCCACAGGTGTTTTCAATACCTGATTGAAAACACTTGAATGAACCTCTGTTCTTCAGAGTGGTAGTCTTTAAGGGGTTGAATAATTGTGTCAATGAAGAATTCACAAAAGAAACATTTACTACTGTATTACAAAACCAATTGATGTCATTTTAGTTGCATATGGTTCTTTAAAAAGTCCTTGTAGGATTTCATTCTGAATACAATTACAAATGTACACTAAATTCCCTAAAACCCTTTACAGCATTGGGGGTTGAATAATTTTGAACACAACTGTATATATATATATATATTAATAATAATAATAATAATAATAATAATATTTTTATTTTTTACTTGTAACATGGTCGTGTTTGGAAAGGCCTTACTGACATGACCCTCTATCTGCCACTGATCGGGAGATGGGGGTCCAAAGGACCCCCCCCCTATCTCCATTATAGGGTTTCCATAAGGAAACCCCTGAGCAGCTAGGGGTTCATTTTAATACTGACATCATCGCGCGATGACGTCAGTCCACAGGAGAGGCCCTGGAGATGTCAGCCATCTCCAGGAGAGGTCTGAAATCTGGCGCCGGACCGCGGACCGGCAGCTCAGGGGTTAAAGAGGTAGTGCTGGAAAGGTCACACTGTGACCTTTCTAGCACTGCCTCTCTTTTACATTAATCTCCTTCCGATCGGGAAGGAGAGGGGTCCCCGCTCCTTTCAGGCACTCTTCTGGCTTTGCCGGGGGGGGGGGACACCTGAAAATGACAGGTGTGATGACGTCAGTGCGCTGGGAGGGGGTATAAAAGCAGAGTCTGACTTCAAGGAAGTCAGACAACTGCAGGACCACGGAGGGAGAGGTAAGTAAAGGGAAGGAGAGCCCATTTTGCAGAAGACGTGTGAGGAACGTCCTCCGCATACTGCGTGTAATCCCCATGACGTTACCCACATGTCTTCCACAGTGAAGGATGTTTCACTCTATATGTGTCACTGGGTGCATCCATTGTGTGATATTTTGTGTTGTAAACTGCCCCCCACAGTATCTTTCCATCACTTGCTCCTCACTGTGTGGGTTTGGTCATAGAATGGAGTGAATGGATCAGTCACCGACTCATATCATTGTATTGTGTGGGATGTATTCAGGTGACATCACCAGGGGGTAGATTAGAAGTCTTTTAAGCTCCCTGTTTTATCTCATTCTGCTGCCAGCTATTATTTAGCTAGTTATTCGCCTGGAGCCTCAAGAGCCTCAAGAGCTACAAAGCAACGCTTTACGTAAATGTTGCATCATCGGAGAAACACACAAAGTGGAAACAGGAGATCAAAACCAAACGTTGTTTTTCATTTTAACATGCATTTACTTCAAAGAAAAAAACAGCAGCAGGTGTTTTATAAGGTGGTTTTGTTTGTAATACACAAGTGATCTAGTTACAGCTTATGTTAGTGCTGGTGTCCCTTTAAGACCAAACAACCATATTTTTAGCTGATTCCTGTATGTGTAGC
Source organism: Leptobrachium leishanense (assembly GCA_009667805.1). Classification (NCBI taxonomy): domain Eukaryota; kingdom Metazoa; phylum Chordata; class Amphibia; order Anura; family Megophryidae; genus Leptobrachium; species Leptobrachium leishanense. The sequence goes on along the minus strand of CM019067.1, from coordinate 34,369,648 downwards.
GATGATAGCACCAGTAATGCCAGCTGGGAAAATATGTGACCCAGTAGATACAGTACATGAAAACACACTAGCTAGATTCTAATGTACATTAAGGCCCGTTCACACCTAGCCGTTTTAACGCACGTTCGAGCACGCTTTAAAACGCATGAATGGGGAAATCCCATGCTTTGCTATGGGACCCATTCAGACCTAAGCGTTAAAACGGCCGACCCAAAAAGAAGTTCGGGAGCTTCTTTTCGGGCATACAGCAGCGCGTTCGCGGCCATATCATAGCTGCGAACGCACTGCAATGCACGTTCGCGGGTTTTTTTGTATGCGCGAACGCGCGTAAAAAAACGCACGCATTGCATGACGCAGCGCTACGCCCAGGTGTGAACCCAGCCTAAACGCACCAACGGGGCTTTACTGCTCTTTACTTTACTGCTCTATATTACCATTTACCCGACGAGGGTTCCGCCTTTCAAGAAAAAGATGGTGTCCCTGTTTATTTGCATAATTAGTTATATGCACGTGACATCACAGGAAGTGACTGAAAAAATGCAAACCGAAACAAGGCGCTCTGGTCACCTGACAGTGATTGACAAAGGCTGATCTTATCAGCTGAAACTTCGTCTGTGGGATCCATGAAATTGCCACTTAAAGGCACAGTACCATATACATAAGCTGTAACTAGATTACTTGTGCTTTTGCAAACAAAAACACATTATAAAACACATTTTAAAGACACATTATAAAACCCACGCTGCTGTGTTTTTTCTTTGTTTGAAGTCATTGCATGTAAACAGGAAAAATTGTTATTTTTTTATCTCCTGTTTCCAATTTGTGGATTTTTCCCATGATGCATCATCTACCAAAATCTGTGCAAAAGCTTTACTTTGTGGCTATGTTTTATTTTATACAGTATTTAACAGTTAATGAGGTGGAGGAGGGAATGTTTACATAAGGCTGCATGGAGCATATTGTAGTCTCCAGGATAAACGTGATAAGAGCTGGCAGCTGAATGTGATAAAACAGGGAGCTTAAGGCTAGGGTCAGACGAACGCATTTTCGCGTTGTCTGTGAAAAAGTGCGTTCGAACGAATGGACGCATTTTTTCACGGAGTACGCGATAGCGGTCATACGATGCGCATTTGCGTTCGTGTTTTTGTACGGATCATCAATAAAACACTTTTTGCATCTGGACGTTATGTTGGCCGGACGTGTGCAGCGTCTGACGTCTCCCAATCATGCAAACACGCCGCTAGCGGCCGCAGCGCACTCTGTACGACCGTACTAGTGGTTTCACGTCCTCAACAAAATGCGTTCGTTTGCCACTTGCGTTGCGTGGACGAACTTTCGTGCGGCCGTTCTTCGTGTGTTCCCCGGCATTGGACGTCATTTGCTGCTAGCGCGGCTAAACGCACGTTAAAACTGCTTTCGTCTGACCCTAGCCTAAAAGACTTCTAATCTACCTCCTGGTGATGTCCTTTGAATACATCTCACATAATACAAAGATATGAGTCAGTGAATGACCCATTCACTCCATTCTATGGTCAAAGCCACACAGTGAGGAGCAAGGGATGGAAAGATACTGTGGGGGGGGGAGTTTACAACCCAAAATATCACACAATGGATGTACCCAGGGACACATATAGAGGAAAATATCACACAATGGATTCACCCAGTGACACATATAGAGGAAAATATCACACAATGGATGCACCCAGTGACACGTATAGAGGAAAATATCACACAATGGATGCACCCAGTGACACATATAGAGGAAAATATCACACAATGGATGCACCCAGTGACACGTATAGAGGAAAATATCACACAATGGATGCACCCAGTGACACATATAGAGGAAAATATCACACAATGGATGCAGCCAGTGACACATATAGAGGTAAATATTTTCCTAACTAAACATACAAGAGAAAAACAAATCACAAATCAGCAACATCAAATAAACACAATAAGGACATTTAATTTTTTCGTGGTACTGGCTGTTTAAACTGAGCATTATTCTTGAAGCTGATTTAGAGTTGTATAAACATTTGAACCTCTCACTGATAGGAAAAATGACTAAGATCCTGTTTGGGGCTGATCCACGCCTATATATGCTAATACATAGTGACACAATGACTGATTTTGAGTGATACTGCTCTTAGCCGTATGCAATGTCTTTTCTAGGTGTGTGTATATACACTGAGTGGCCAGATTATTATGACCACCCCATCATTACTTGGTTGGGCCACCTTTTGCCTTCAATACTGCGGCGATTCTTCTTGGTATTGACTCCATGAGATGTTGAAAGGTGATGCGAGGAATCTGACACCTGCCTGATGAATAGCACTGTCCAGTTCTGTGAGATTTGATGGTTGTGGAACCAGCTGCCTGATGGCTCTTTCAACTTCATCCCACAAATGCTCAATTGGATTGAGATCTGGTGATTGTGGGGGCCACCTAAGCAAGGTAAATTCTCCCTCATGTTCTTGAAACCACTCCTGCACAATACGAGCACCGTAGCTTGATGGCGCATTGTCTTGTTGGAAGAAGCCATCTCCATTGGCATATGCCATCAACATGATAGGATAAACTTGATCAGCAACGATGCTTTGGTATGTTATGCTATTCAGACATTGTTACACATGAATTAAAGGGCCCCAAACCATAACACTGCCCCCACCAGCTTGAAGGGTTGTACTCATGCATGTGGGGAGCTGCTTTCATGCTGTTTCCACCAAATTTTCACTTTGCCATCTGCACGATGCAACTGGAAACGTGTTTCATCCGACCACGTGACTTTTTTCCAATGTTCGACTGTCCAATCCTTGTGGTCCTGTGCGAATTGGAGACGTTTTATCTTGTTAACTGCAGACAGCAAAGGTGTTCAAACAGGCCTTCAGCTTCCATATCCCATACGATGCAGTGTACGGCGAACTGTGCGTTCAGAGATCATTTGAGAGGATCCCTGATTAAGACCTGCAGTAATTTGATGCACTGCTGTCCTTCTGTTGTCTTGTACCAGTCTTGCCACTCTCTGTTCTGCCCTAACATAGACTAGTCGCTGACGGCCACGATTCGCACGTTCAGACCCAGATTTTCGGCTGACAGTCCAGTCTTTAAACACTTTAACAGCTGCTCTTGAACATTTAACAAATTCTGCTGTTTTGCTGATACTCGCTCCATGGCTCCGAGCCCCAACAATCATCCCATGTTCAAAGGCTGTTAAATCGCGTTGTTTACCCATATCTTCAGAAAAAAAATCACTTCTACTGTCGCGGTAAACAACCTGCTTCCCTATTTATAATGGTCTGGCCCTCGAGCAACTTCAGCGCCAAATTATAACTAATTTGCCTAAAGTCAGGTGGTCATAATTATCTGGCCACTCAGTGTATATGACAAGCTTGTAATTTATTTATTTATTTATAAAGGATTTTACCAGGAAGGATACATTGAGATTTCTCTCGTTTTCAAGTATGTCCTGGGTTCAAGAACATTGAATTGTTACAGTTACAGAGATACAAAGTAATATAATGCAAGATGTAATCATTTATTTATCATTTGTTAATTCTTTTTTTTTCAACATGAAGTATAAAGTTATTTGCAATACATCCATGAAGATCAGAATAAAATATTATAAAAGGACATGACTACATTATCAGGGTTATTCAGAGAAAGGTGAAACTCTGGAGAACTTTTGGAGAAGTGAAAGTTTGAGGTCAAAATAGCCAAACCAGAAAAATTCTCGCATTTATCTCACTTTCCAAATCAGCAATTTTTTTATTATTTTTTTGAAATTCAGAGTTTATTCAAGAAACACAAAAATACAGATTCACAAATATCCATAGAGACAAAGAAATGTACAATGTACACAAAAATTAAAGGTGATACTTAAAGAGTATAAGAAAAGGTACGTAACCTTAAAGGGAGGGAAAGAGAGAGAAGAGAGAGAAAAAAAAAAAAAAAAAAGGGGGGGAAAGGTCTCCATGTCTCAGAGTATCCCCCACATCGAGGACGTCAGCCTTGGTGCCTATCTCACATCAGAAATGTGGAAAGGAAGAGTGCGAAGTATGACAGAAGTTGGGGAGGGAGATCAAGTTGAGAAAAAGAGGAGAGAAAAGAGAGAAGAGTTGGGAGGGAGTGGGGACGGAAAAGCCACCTTAAATAAGAGGTAGGAGAGGGGGGGGTAAGAAAACAAAAATGGAAAAGGAGAGGCAAAGAAGAGAGGAAGGAAGAAAAAAAAAAAAAGGGAGGAGAGAGGAAGGACAGAATAAGTCTAGTTAGTGTGGGCAATATTGTACATATGCTCCACCTCGAGGAGACCCCAGATGCAGTCGCCGCATTAGAAGTAGAGCTAGAAGCGCGATATTTGCGGCATATCGGTCCCAGTAAAACCACTTCGTACTGAATTGTCAGTCAGCCCACGGCGCCTTGCGTCCAGCAAATCAATAGAACGATATTCCTCGACCCGAGCAATCCATTCCGGAACAGTGGGTGTCCTTGTCGACTTCCAGAGAGCAGGGATCAGAGCTTGGGCAGCAAAAATCATAAGAAGGAGGACGAGCGTTTAAGGGCTTTGAGGGGGAACGAAGATGCAGGAGAGGAAACACTCAGGTGTCAGAGGGAGTTCCTCATCCGTTATTTGAAGTATCATCTCGAACCCGAATCCAGAACGGTTTTTTGGGTCATGGTCCATGTGCCACCATGAGATATGATATGTCTCCTGTTTTCACATCATCGCCAGCATTGAGGCGATGTGATGGGTAAGACATGGTGTAAAAAGCTAGGAGAACGATACCAAAACGTGACTATTTTATACGAAGTCTCTTGGATACGCGTCGCGCTGCTACCTTGTGGATCAAGGCAAACGAGTTAGACCACTGTTCTCTGATATGGTCGCATCCAGCTCACGATCCCATCGAGAAAACAAAGGAGGGGACCGTAGAGTCACTGGCATCAGCTATTTTGACCTAGAATTTTCATTTCTCCAAAAGTTCTCCAGAGTTTCACCTTTCTCTGAATAACTTTGTAGATCTAATAAAAAAAAAAAAAGGTTTTACCTTTATAAGGTAACATTATATAATTTCTCTCGTTTTATTGAGAATATTTGTAAGATACTCTCAGGCCACTGTTCTGGCCGAGCCGATGATAGGAAGCTGCTACAATGAAAAATCGGCACAAGCCGTAAGTAAGGGGCCGGCAACCTTGGCCCTCCAGATGTTTGGAAATTACATCTCCCGTGGTGCTCAGGTACTCATCGAATTGGCTGAGCCTCATGGGAAATGTAGTTCCAAAACATCTGGATGGCCAAAGTTGCTGACGCATGCCGTAAAGATTTGGCGATTGCAGCTCTGTTATGAGCCGACCCTTGCATTTGTCATAAGGAAACCTCCCTCTTCTGACCTGCAAGACTCCACTTGCACAAGCTCGCACACAGCTTAGATACCTATACCAGGGACGGTGCGCTGTGCCGCTGCGGTATCTGTTTGCAGCTCCCTATTACTACAAATTCAGCTCCTAATATAATGTCTTGCCTTTAACCCCTTCATTGCCAAAATTTACTATACTTAACCCCTTCACTACCAAGTGATTTTCCAAAAAAACATTGTCAGAAACCAGTGGGTTTTTTGTAAAATCATTTTTAATTAATTTTAAAATTAGGAATATGCCCAAATATTTCTTTTCTATTTCTAACTGTAAAAACCTATTTTGGCCAGTAGGTGGTGCCATCTTCTGCCAAATTGAGTTACATCCGTTTGAGCGGCTGGCTGGTCTATTTTCTTCTTTTTTTTTTCCCTGCATCGGCTGCTGAAAGCCCGATATTTCAGAGCTTTCGGCAGCTGATTTTACAGTTTCAGTTCTTTGGGCATTATGTCCACAGGGCTAAAACTTTAGGGGCACCTTCCGCAGCCCAAAAGCAAATGAATATTATTTGCTTTTGAGCTGCAGATCAGCATACGGAGTTATCTGGATATCGGGGCACCAGATGGTGCCTTTTGAAGCCCGAGATATCTTGATATTGGTAGTGAAGGGTTAATCTGCAAGACACCTCGTGATCAATATGGTGTTCCACAGGAGCAATGCAATGGAACACTCCTCTAAAGTTTTTACATCCAGCTGGGGAATGCGTATTACTAACATCTTCTCACTTGATCCTGCAGAGAGCCATGAACTGCAGTAACTTTGACCAGTAGATGGCGACATCTGCCTGCCAAATATATTATTGCAGTAAGAAATACATTGGGAACATTCCCAAATATTTTTTTTTTTTTAAACATATTTTTATTCGTCTCAGATCAAGATGAATTTACAGAAAAAGGGGTAACATTTTTTTTTTTTTTTCCTTTTCATATCATGTACAATCTGTAACAATGTAAAAAAAAATAAAAAATCACAGTTTCCGGTGTTAATAAAAGTATTACATCACAATCCAGTACCGAAGTGTCCATGGTAATGTCAGCATTTAAAGCTCAGAGGTGGACGGCTGGGTTAGGGTATCCCGGGAAGTGGAGGCAAGAAAGTTAACTAACAAGTGGGTCAGAGTATCTGAGGGGATCGAGGGGTGTTCCGCAGCATTTGTAGGGAATACCATGGGCATCGCAGAACGTGTTTCGTAGGGAGGTTTTGACCTCAGGTGGTAAGGCACAAATAAAAGGGACCAGTGGGTAAAGAATTGTTGAGTTTTCTCAGTCTGATGTAGTGAGGCCTCAGACCAGTCAGCCAAGAATATGGAATAGATTCTGTCGTACATCATGCGGAATGAGGGAGGGGGGTACCGGATATCCATTGAGATAATATGGCCTTTTTGCCCGTCGCTGCTAGGAGACCTAACCAAAACCGGTGGCATCTAGAGAGGGGTTGAAGGGTTTGTGAAGTTGGTAAGTTGAAAATAGCCCAGTTAGGTGTGAAGGGAATCTCGATTCGGATAACCTGGGAGCTGAATCGGCGTACGGTGTCCCAAAATAATTGAATAAAGGGGCACGACCAGAGACAATGATGGAGGTCGGCTGGGGAAAAATTGCATTTTAAACAGTTGGCGTTAGGTAATAGTCCTGAACGGGCCATTCTATCCGGCGCCATGTAGGGTCGTTGGAGTATCCTATAAAACATGTCCCAATAATTGGCGAGAGGAGAGTGCGTCTTGATACCAGAGTAGCCGACACTAGGTCGTTGGGGTAAGGTTTGGAAAAGTAGTGGCCCATCGAGAGATAGCCCTCCAGGGTTTCGAGGTGGGGAGTGAATGTTGTAGAAGTGTGTAAATGGTTGAAGTCGAGGGAGGAGATGAACTATGTACGAGTAATTGCGTGTCTAACTGGTTAGTTAAATCAGTGGGAGATAAGGTGTGCAGTTGTGCGAGAAGGAACTGTCTGAGTTGTAAGTAATAAACAGGTGTATAGTTAATGGGGCAATGCGTTCTGTCAAGGCTGTGTAAGAATAAGGCAGACCTGATGCTCCATCTAGGTAATGGTGTAGGAGTCTAAACCTCGTTGAGCCAGGGTTCGAAAGATAGGAGCAGGGGAGGCATTTTGAAAGTGAGGGTTATGCAAGATAGGAGACAAAGGGATGTTTGCCAGGACAATTGGAGGCGTTTACGAATTCTGACCCAAGCTAATTTCGTCGTGGAGAGCAAAGGGTTATCGCGTAGGGGAGGGATGGCGGAGAATGTTGGTGAAGAAATGCTAGTAAAGAGGAGGCAGGAAGTAGCGCCTGTTCCACATGTAAGGCTGTGAAGCGGGAAGTATCATTCAGCCAATCCGATACGTAACGATATAGTGCTGCTAGGTTATAATCTAGTAAATTGGGGAAGTTGATACCTCCCCTCGCTATCGGTTGCTGGAGGTAAGGAGTGGTATACGTGCCCGCTTATCTTGCCAAATAAAGGACGCGTACAACCTGTTGAATAACTGAAGATCATTAGGTTTCAGTAGGAGAGGCAATACTTGTATAGTGTATAGTAATTTGGGAAATAAGTCATTTTAATAAGTGAGGCCCGCCCCAAGTAAGAAGTGGAAGTTGAGCTCCAGGCCTCCAAAAGTGCTTTTGTTTGGGCTAAGTGAGGTCTATGTTGAGTTGTATAAGCGGGAGAGGTCAATCGGTAGAATAATACCCAAGTATTTAATATACGGCGAGGGTGCCCAGGAGAAGGGAAAGCCCTGGAGCCAAGAACCCTGTGGTTTGGGGCCTAGAGTAGAGCTACTGTCTTGGCGTAGTTGATTTGGAAGCCGGAGGCTACATGGAAGGAGTCAAACAACTTCAATAGGGGGGATCGCGGAAGCGGGGTCTGAAAGGAATATCAACAAGTCGTCTGCAAAGGCTACAACTTTTAATACTACTGTGGGGGACAAATGAATTCCCTTGAATTTTGTTTGGACATTTCTATGATACGTATTAGAGTTCTAGGGCCAGGTTAAATAATAACGGGGATAGAGGACATCCTTGCCTAGTTCCTCGCTCTAGGTTAAAGGCGGAGTTGAGTCCATTTTTGTGATCATAGTGGAAGGCGTAAGATAGAGTGCACGAAAAAGTGTTAAGAATGTCTTACCAAAATGATGAAACTTATATAAACTGATTAAATAATTCCATGAGATCCTATCGAACGCCTTATTGCTGTCTCACAGCTAGAGTAAGAGGTTTGAGGATTGTGGCGTGAGGGAAGATGACATAATTGCCGCTATGGCTTTGCATATATTGGTAGTGGAATGGCGGCCATTAAGGAATCCCGTTTGTTGAGGCCCTATGAGGCGTGCAAGAGGTTTTTGAAGACGGCGAGCCATGATGGAGGACAGTATTTGAGGTCAGTATTTAGTAGTCAATGGGACGATAGGAGGTTACCAATGTTGGGTCTTTTCCCGGTTTGGGAGAACCACCACCCGCGCCTCATTAAAGGTCGGGGGGTCCCACCCCCCAGGATATTGTTATACAGCGTAACTAAGTGGGGAATCACCAGGCCAGAAAGGAGTTTGTAATATTCCGCCCCAAAGCCATCTGGGCCGGTGTTTTTTTCCGTTTTTAAGTGAGGTTATTTGTCGCTTTGATTCGGCGTGTGTGATGGGTTACGTACTGAGAGTGCGCGTCGCGTTCTCCTGGGGAAAGTTTAGGCATTTGGGCTGTATGAAAAAGATTTAGTTTGGGCGGCACAGTCATCGGGCCTGCCTTATAGAAGTCCCAAAGTAGGTACGAAAGTGATCATCACCACTATGTCATTAGGTTTGGTAAGAATGGTTCCGTCTGAGGTCTTGAGTTTGAAATTAAGGGTCTAGTCTGGTCTGGGAGCGTACCAAATTAGCAAGAAGTCGACCTTGTTTTTGCCAAAGCGGAACAGAGCCTGTTTTTGACGTTGGCATGTACGGTGTGCCTGTGCCTGTGGCCAGGGAGTCGTATCGCGTCTTGTCATTTTTGTATTTTTGGGCTTGTGGAGGTTGAGTCTAAGAGATAAGCTCTATAGCTGCTAAGGAGCTCTGAGTGGGCATCGGAGAGGTGTTCTAGCAGTCTCTTTTTTTTGTGCGAGCGGCATATTCCATTATTTGACCCCGAAGCACTGCCTTCGACGCAGACCAAAAAAGGCTGACGTCGTCGACGTGCTCAATGTTATCGTCTGTGTAATTATTCCATGCCAGTTCAACGTGAGAGTGGAAGAGACCGAGGTCATGAGATGCGAAGGAAAGCGCCAATTCCTAGAATAGGGCACCGGGGTTTCCAATATGATTTCTAGTGTGATATGTGCGTGGTCCGTGAGAGTTATTGGGCCAATGTCTGTCTGTAGGGCACGGTTGGAAAGTAAGCTTGAGACCAGAAAAAGGTCTAGGCGGGAAAAGGATTTTGCGGGTCGGAGTAAAACGTGAAATCCCTGCCCGTGGGTGGTGGGTGCGCCACACGTCATCCAGGTCAAAATGGACCTGAGGAAGGTCGGGCCTGTGTGTGAGCACGTCCCCTAGCCATCGTACGACTGGGCGCTCGGTCTAAGATAGGTCTGGACCTCGTGAAATCACCCCCACAATCCTATGGGAAGAGTCGTGTAAATGGAGTAATGGTAACAGTGATTTAAAGAAATGAGATTGGGGCTATTGGGAGCATAGATGTAATAGAATTAGTATTGAGGGTTCTTTGTCCCACTTGTGTCCCACTGTTAGGCGAGAAAGGTATATCTGCCTTCTGGGTCATTAATCTCAAGCAAGTCAGAGTATGGGAGACGTTTGTGGGAGAGGATAGTGGTACCACGTGATTTCTGCGTATGGACGGATGATGTCTGGAAGCCTATCCAGGGGGCGCGTAGTGACTGGTTTGGGAAGTCCAGTGCGTTTCCTGTAGGAAAATTATGTCAGGATCTAACTTTTTCAAGTATTGTAGTACTTTTTTCCTTTTGATAGGCGAATTAAGGCCTTCCACATTCCAGGATACCAGTTTCAACGTTTTGCGTGTAAAAATCTGTGGTTCTATAGGAAGACTGGTACTTTCAGACATAGTTTTCGTGGGTCATGGGGATACCAATAGCGGGTTCTAAGCTTAACCGTCGAGAACAATTTGTTAAGTGGGGCCGGAACCGTCCCAGCATCTGCTCCACAGCCCCATATACATTAGTAACCAGCGTCACCCCCTGCCTATGAGTCAAAAGGCTAATCAGAAACATTTTAAACATTAAGCACCCAACAGGAACATAGGGGTGCCTGCATCTGGAAGAAACAAAACGAACCAGAGAAAACAAACAGAAGAAGAACCATAAACAATATAACCAAGATTAACCAAAAGGATCCGGGTGGTGAGTGGTAAACATACGGTTCGGACGTGGTTGGATCTAGTCCTGTCCGTGGAGTCCAGCACCGGAGAGTTAGTAAAATCGAACAAAAGGGAAAAAGTCGTAGGGATCCATTGCATCCCTAGGACCACGCTGAGCCCGTTGTAGAGTCGGAGCTACAATCAGTTGGGGGGTTCGATGAGCGTTGCCTTGTGGTTGTCGATGAGGGGAACGTGCAGTGTCATCCTCCAATATGGTCAAGGCGTCGTTTGGTGAATCGTAAAAGGTGACTTGGCCGTGAAGGTGAACTCGCAAGCGAGCAGGTATTGGAGCGTGAACCGCACATTAGCCGCCGCCAATTGGAGCAGATAGGGGCGAAGGCCTGCGACGGGCCGCCAGAGATGCTGAGAAGTCCTGGAAGAGGCGTAAAGTAGTTCCATTGTATTCTAGGGTACTGGCTTTCCGATACGCCTGCATGATGCGGATTTTGTCTGAGAAATTCAGCAGTTTAAATATGACCAGTGCGAGGGCGACCTAATGATGGAGAAAGGTCCGGTCCCAGACGATGTACCCGTTCCACAGTCAGCGCTGAATTATCCGCTAGTCCCAGGGCTGTGGGGAGCCATGAAGACACAACGTGGTGTAGTTGAGGACCTTTTACGGCTTCAGGGAGTCCCACTATTCTTAAATTGTTTCGACGGCTCCTGTTCTCTAGGTCGTCAACTTGTCTATCAGGGAGGAAAGGAGCGAGTCGTGAGATTCCACAGATGTTTGGAGGGGGTCAGTCCATCCTCCAGAGTGGACACCCTCTCTTCCACCTCAGTCAGTCTTTGTGCTTGCGAGGTGAGCTGGAGAGCGCCAGGTCAATGGCGGTCGATAGTCGGCCCAATTTTTCATCTAGCAATGGCGAGAGCATAGCTGTGAATTCTGCCATCTGCATGACAGTAGTGGGCGGTGGAGGGGTATTCAGGTGTGGGCTGGAGGGGGGCTTCCCAGATCAGATGTGGAGTGAGTCGGGGATCGTGTCGGGCCGACGTACCTTTGCCCTGAGATTTGGTTGTAAGGCGTTTTGAACTTTTTGTGGATGATGCCACGAATTTATCCATGGTGAGGCGTAGGCCTGGTAACTGTAATATGCAGACAATGGGAGTGTCCGGAAAAAATGATATACAGACAGTGCGGAGTGTCCAGAGAAATTCTGATATACAGACAGTGCGGAGTGTCCAGAAAAATGATATACAGACAGTGCGGAATGTCCAGAAAAATTATGATACAGACAGTGCGGAGTGTCCAGAAAAAATTATGATATACAGACAATGCGGAGTGTCCAGAAAAATTATGATACAGACAGTGCGGAGTGTCCAGAAAAATTATGATACAGACAGTTCGGGGTGTCCAGAAAAATTATGATACAGACAGTGCGGAGTGTCCAGAAAAATTATGATACAGACAGTTCGGGGTGTCCAGAAAAATTATGATACAGACAGTGCGGAGTGTCCAGAAAAATTATGATACAGACAGTTCGGCGGTGTCCAGAAAAATTATGATACAGACAGTGCGGAGTGTCCAGAAAAATTATGATACAGACAGTTCGGGGCGTCCAGAAAAATTATGATACGGACAGTGCGGGGCGTCCAGAAAAGTTGTGATATACAGACAGTGTGGGGTGTCTAGAAAAATTATATACAGACAGTGCGGAGCGTCCAGAGTGTTTTCTTGTTTTATGTGGTTTTTCCCCTTCTTTTCTCCCCCTTTTTTCCTTTTGGTTTTTGTTTTGTGCGGTTTTTCCCTTTCCCCCCCCCCCTCTTTTTCTTCCGTTTTTTTTTTTTTCTTTTTTTGTTTTATGTGGTTTTTCCTTCCCCCCCCCCCTCTCCCAAAAACTAAAAGAGAAGGTAGTCTGCCTTATTAAGTGTTCTCCTATTTAACACAGCAGGATGGCATGTAGGTAGTGGGATACACGGCCTGGGCTCCAGGACTGAGCCCTCCGAGGACGGTGATGGCCGAGAGCACTCCCGCCGGAAGCTACCGGCAACTGTCCACGTGCGCCGGACCAGGTGTCGCCAAACTGACCCCAGCAAACGGCGCTGAGGAAGCGCAAGATGAGGAAGCCGGCGCCTCAACACAGGGGTCCGAGGCCAGCGGAGGGTAAAGGAATTGCCCACTCACCCCAACGGGCGCGATAGCAGCGCGCTCGAGCGTAGCGTCAGGCTTTCAGTCCGGGCCTACAGAGGGTCACGCACCCGCACAGCCGTGCGGGTATGGAACGCGCCAAAATCTGGCCCACGGACCTCCGGGGATGAAGAGGGCGACAATCAGTTAGTCGGCAGCGGCGTGGCAGGCAGGGATGCCCCAGATGCCAACAGATGTAAAACCTCTGCGAGTGGAGCTGTCTTAAAATGCGGCCATTACTTAGGCCCGCCTCACGGAAGTCCACCCAAATATTTCTTATTGTAAAATTAATTTAAAATGACCCCCCTTAAAAAAAAAAACAGTTTCCTGATGGGGTTTTTCTCCCAAATTCCTTGGTATTAAAGAGGTTAATAGAATCAGAAACAGAGCCTTGCTATGGGCTAACTTCTCACGCTGACTTTACCCATTACCTGCGGAGCTGGAATAGGGGCGGTTGCTGGGCAGCAGACTAATGGTGTTGTTGATGTCAAGGTCCCTTTGAATGATGTGACATATTCCCTGCACTCTTATGGTAAAGGCAGACATAGAACGTATATTTAGAGGGTTATTCAGAAAGCACCAAAATTTCTGTGCTTGCAAATTCCAGTTCGCCGCCCGTGTGGTGAATTCCGTATTCACGCAGGTTTCACTAAGGGTTATTCAGAGAGTTCGAAATGTAACGACGCTGAAATTCTGTGACATTTCGGGGCCATTCGGCTATTCAGAGAGCAGGCAGTTCGCCAAAATTTTAGCAAACTGCCTGCAAGTACGGTGCCTGTTCGACGGCAGTGAAATCCCCCATAGAGAAGTAATGGTTAATCTATTCAGAGACACCGAACAGCAGTGAAATGTCAGTGAAATGCCCTGCTGTTTTGTGTTCTCATTCGGCAGGTTTAATCAGGCGAATCCCCATAGGTTTCAATGTAAAAAACATTCCTCTTTTTATCTGATCACTAATAAACCGTTTATTATTTTAATTTACAGTAAAAAGTCTCTTATTTATAGATTTATTTATTTTTTAGGATCTTTTAGGCATGTTTTAGGATTTTTTTTGTCAAACTTTTTTTCGTTTTTCTTTTTTTTTTTTTTTTTTTTTTTTTCATTTTTCTGTAACAGCCTCTTTTATTATCATTCATTGGATCTTATGTGTAAATTCCAGACATTTTCGTTCAGTAGTTTTTTTTGCCAACAGCGTCTCTATTTTGACACTTTCAAGCGTATTTTTTTTTTGCTTTTTTTTTTTTTTTACCCCGTTCGTCAGCTTGTCGGCTTTTTCCAGCGGCTGGTCTGCACTGTGATCGGCGGCTTGGCGGCTTTTTCCAGCTTGTTCGGCGTGGTTTTGTGGCAGTTTCTGTGAGTTTTCGGTGCGTGTTCGGCGAGTGTTTGTGGGGTTTGCAGCGGGTTTTAACCTGCACTACAGGGACTCTGCAGTGAATGCCGAATACATCGCAGGGTGGAGAACTTTGATTCCCCGAAGTGCAGGGAAGTGCGGGGAACGAGAAACCCACCAAACGCCGAACTCTATTTTTTTAAAAGGTGTTTTAAAACCATTAAAATGCATGGAAAGTCCTGTAAAAAATTAATAAAAAGGTCTATCACAAAAAAAAGCCTTTAAAAAGAATGAGAAGCAATAATTTCGCCTAAAAAAAATTCTTAAGAATAAATGAAAAGGCTTTTTGCTGAAAGTGAAAAGAAAAAACGGTTCAAAAATGTAATGAATGTAAATGATAATATTTTTTTACATTGAATCGTATGGGATTTGCCTGTTTAAAACCTGTCGAACTGAAACATCACTGAAATCAGGGCGTTTTACTGACGCTTCGCAGTTCATCTTTCTCTGAATAGATTAACCATTACTTCTCTATGGGACAATATCACTGCCACCGAAGGTTGTCGAATTGCGGCGAACTGCACCGTATTGCGCTGTGAATTCGCCAGTATTTGACAGCTTTCTGAATAGACGAACTGCCACGAAATTTCTCCGTCCGTTTTTTGAATAACCCTTTTAGTTTATAATAATCTCCTGTGCTGTGTATACTTTATTTAAATCTATATATTCCATAACATTTATTGTGAAACCACAAACCTCTGCTTTTACTCGCTAAATCCTACTTAACAAGCACTTTGTTTGACGTGAGACGGCCTTTATAGAACTAATAATTGTTTTTCAGAGAACATTCATGGCTATTATCCCTAAACAAACCTTCTGGTGACTTTCTACATGGCAAATGTCAAACTCACAGGTCTATAATTTCCTGTCTGGAACTCGTCGGCCCTGCTGTGAGCCAATCCGCTTTGGAATTTCCATCTAGGCCGATTGCTGACACCCCGCCGGCAGCTGTAATGTGTGCGCATGGCTCTGTTCTCTGTTCTGTGTGAAGTTAGGAGTTTATATTAAATATTGTTTAAAATGTTAAAAATTAAAATAATCCATCTCAGTGATTGCCTTGATGTTTGTATTTACTGCTAAAACAAAAAGGAAACTTTCCATACAAGGACCTTAATGTAATGTATTTAAAGGGCCGGTACCACCAAAAAAATGCAATGTCCTTATTGTGTTTATTTGATGTTGCTGATATCTTACATGTGATTTGTTTTTCTCTTGTATGTTTAGTCAAGAAAATGTTTTCCTCTGTGTCACTGGGTGCATCCATTGTGTGATATTTTGTGTTGTAACCCCCCCCCCCACACACACAGTATATTTCCATCACTTGCTCCTCACTGTGTGGCTTTGGCCATAGAATGGGTCAGTCGCCAACCCACATCATTGCATTGTGTGGGATATATTCAAAGGACATCACCGGGGTAGATTAGAACTCTTTAAAGCTCCCTGTATTATCTCATTCAGCTGCCAGCTCTCATCTTGAGAAGCCCTGACAACACAATACTCTGCTGCCTTATCTAAACATTCCCTCCACTTCATTAACTGGTAAATACCGTATAAAATATAACACAGCCACAAAGTAAAAGTCACCATTAGATTTTTGTAATTGTTGAATCGTAGGAAAAATGGACACAAGGGTGTAATGAATAGGGTTATTCCATAAGCGACAAACTTGCCACCGAGTTGCACCAAATGGTGAATTTCCCCATACGGTGCAATTTCGTGGCAGTTCAGCTACTCCGAAAGCTGGCAATTCATCAAATTCTCTTGAACTTTTAAAAGTCTGCGATGATATCCAAGCTGGGATGGAACAAGGAAACCTAAGGCTAAGGTCAGACGAAAGCATTTTTAACGTGCGTTTAACCGCACGAAATCACGGCCGTGCTAGCAGCAAATGACGTCCAATGCCGGGGAACATACGAAGAACGGCCGCACGAAAGTTCGTCCGCGCAACGCAAGTGGCAAACGAACGCATTTTTTCTAGAACGTCAAACCGCTACTACTGACGTACAGAGTGCTCTGCGTCCACATAGCAGCGTGTTTGCGTGATTGGGAGACGTCAGACACTGCTAATGTCCGGCCAACATAACGTCCAGACGCAAAAAGGGTTTTATTGATGATCCGTACAAAATCACGGACGAAAATGCGCATCGTATGACCGCTATCGCGTATTCCGTGAAAAAATACGTCCATTCGTTCGAACGCACTTTTTCACGGACAACGCGAAAAATGCGTTAGTCTGACCCTAGCCTTACTGGAGCATCTTCCTTGATTTTGCCAAGGCCTTTGACACGGTAGACCATGGCATCATATTACAAAAACTTAAAGACTCTGGTATTGGTGATCGCACGCTAACCTGGTTCCAATCATATGTGTCCGACCGATGGCAATATGTGTCCATTTCTGGCAGCTCCTCCCTCCCGCTCCCAGTCACTTGCGGTGTACCCCAAGGCTTAATACTCGGCCCCCTGCTATTCACAATATTCATAAATTATCTGCCTAACATCTGCAAAGCCTCAACTGTACATATGTACGCAGACGACACTGTAATCTATACCAGCAAACCAAATCTCCAGCAACTGGAGGCCGTGCTGCAAGAACAATTCACAGAGGTAGAAAAGTGGTTCAAACAAACTTTTTTTAAAATACTGACAAAACTGTTACAATGCTCCTTGGAACAAAACCTAAACTACATAAATTGCAAAAACCCCATCTATGTGTTGGGACAAAATCAAATGACACGCTGACCACAGTCACTTCTCTCAAATATGTAGGTATGTGGTTAGACCCAAATCTACCCTTTGGTCCCCACATTGAAAAACTCTCATCTAAACTTTACCCCAAACTAGGTGCCCTGTACAGAAACAAATCCTGCCTGAGCCCCGCGGTAAGAAAGCAGATTGTACAACAAATACTTATGCCAGCCATTGAATACGGAGATGTAGTGTATGCAGCCGTCCCGCAAACACACCTTCAGAAACTTACTACATTGTATAACTCATTCTGTCGCTTTGCTACAATGTAACTTTATGACCCACCATTGTGACATGTTAAAAGAGCTAAACTGGCGGTCGCTGGAATCTAGACGCACCCTTCACCTTTCCAACCTGGTGTTTAAGAGCTTTTCTGGGAAGCTGCCACCCTACCTGAATAGACTGCTTCCCCCAGCAGCTCCTTCATCCTATAACCTCCGATCCAGGACCAGCACCTTACTTGCAATATCACAATACAAAAAGAAAGTGGCTCGGTCCTCATTTTCCTACAGAGCACCGCATTTATGGAATAACCTCCCAGACGCCATCAAATCTTCCCCCAGTCTTAAGTCACTCAAGAGCTCCTTACTAGCATACCGCAATACAGAATGCACCTGTAAACATGTAACACAGTGACTATATACAGAATGCACCTGTAAACATGTAACATAGTGACTATATACAGAATGCACCTGTAAACATGTAACATAGTGACTATATACAGAATGCACCTGTAAACATGTAACATAGTGACTATATACAGAATGCACCTGTAAACATGTAACAGTGACTATATACAGAATGCACCTGTAAACATGTAACATAGTGACTATATACAGAATGCACCTGTAAACATGTAACATAGTAACTATATACAGAATGCACCTGTAAACATGTAACATAGTTACTATAACAGAAAATAAATATGTAGGAAATAATCTGTATATTTGTGTTTTTTTTAATATCTTACAGAAATACAAAGTAATAAAATGCAACAACTGTAACATTTCAATGTTGTTGAACCCAGGACATACTTGAAAATGAGAGAAATCTCAATGTATCCTTCCTGGTAAAATCCTTTATAAATAAATAAATAAATAGCAAAATATGGTACAGTTTGCCAAAGATCGCAGCAATTCGGTGACCTTCGGTGACAGGGAAATTGTCCCGTAGACAAGTAATGGTTAATCTATTTCAGAGAACGGCGAACTACACCAAAATGTCAGCATTTCAGATCATTTCATTTTTCGTTTTTATTAGTTATTACGGAATGTGAAACGATGAATTACTTCGATTATGGTAAAAAAAAAGGAATAACTAATCCCCCTGTCTTTGTGTAATGGTAGCTATATCGCTTACCCAAGAGTAGCGGAGTTGGGATCTTTGAGGACAGAAGTATCTGCTTGAATCATACAAAAGGTTTATAAACTACAGACTGTAACAAGGAGACACAAGGACTAACTGAATTGTCTCTAAACCCTGAAGGTATTGAGACCAACAGATTACCTAGGACACATTCAGAAACAGCAGACGTGGAATGACAGTCCGTGAAGTATTCAAGGTGCAGGGCAGTCAGATGCAGAAACCAATCGTTTTGGTACAAACAAGGACTAACTGAATTGTCTCTAAGCTCTGAAGGTTTAGAGACCAACAGATTACCTAGGACACATTCAGAAACAGCAGATGTGAAATGACAGTCCGTGAAGTATTCAAGGTGCAGGGCAGTCAGATGCAGAAAACATAAAACAGAAATAAACAATAGTTTGTTATCGTGGTCTTGGCAAAACCATAAACATAAGTAGTAACTTGGATAAAGGGACCCCGGAGGGTTGCAAACGATACTCCTGAACGTGAAGGGATAGAACCCAAAACTGCAAGTGATCAACCCAGCAACCAGCAGGGGGTTAAATCACTAAAACAAGTGATACAGCGTAATAAACACGATAGAGAGAGAGTAGTCTAAGCCAAGCCGGGTCAAATAACAGGAGAAGGGATCTCCTACAAGCAGGGTCGTCAACAGTAAAGTCAAATAGATATTAGAAGTAGCGGTGCGTGAATAACTCCACAACAGGGCAAGGAGCAGGGCCGGATTAACATAGGGGCAGATGGAGCAGCAGCTCCAGGCCCATGCCCCAGAAAAGGCCCACAGAAATGATAAATTTGTCTGCATTGATAGGAATTTGGACCACTATATCTCCACCTCCATAGCAGCTACAGGGTCATGTGAGGTATCACTGGAAAGGTCGGAGAATGGCCTTTCCAATGATACCAAACATGACCAGGTTTTATGTAACAATAAATATAAAATAATAAATATTTCTTTATTTTTCGTTCTAACACAGCAATATTTTTCAATTATAAAGGGAACAATGATGCTGCATTAACTCACCATCTCATTTTTCATGTCACTAACAAGTGTGGAGGTGATGGTACAATCCATTATTACGGAGTGTTACATCAAGAACCTAAACCGCCACACTGCAGCGAAGTGCACTGGGGGGGGGCTTTGGAACCCTGCGCCACTAATCTTTACACCTTGCAAGGTCAAATGAGGCATCAGACAGGACAGAGTCTGGCCTTTGCATTGACGCCAAACATGACAATGTAAAATCAAAGAAAAAAAAACTTTTTTTATTTATTTTTTGTTCCAAAGCGATGGTATTGTCCATTTGTCACGTATAAAATTAGCAATACCACTGCCATTACTCATCTTTTCCTTTCCCACGCTGGGAGCAAGGTCAGTGTTTTATACATAGTCATATTATTCATAAAACACCATTATCCAAAACACATGGGAAATATCAAATTTTTGGTTAAAAATGTATATTTTCTCAGAAATATGCAGTTATAGGTTCCCATTTATTTATTTTTTAACAAGAATTCCCTATAGAATATATAACCAGAGGTTTGAATGATAAAATATGAAAAAATATTTTACACGCTGTGATGATTGAAATCTGAATGGAAATTTACTCACACCGTATCTGCCTGGTAAGATATACATATATGTGCAATATTAAATAGCCTAAAATATGTTGTCATTTCACTAAATTCCAAAAAAAGCCACCGAAATATTCAGCCTCAGGCCCATAGAGATCTTAATCCGGCCCTGGCAAGGAGGCCATTCCTAGAGCCCTGTTTAAAGCCTGTGGCTTCAGGTAACCACACCTGACCCCGCCCCCTCAGATGCTGATCTGCCAGCAGAAAGTGCTGGCATCCGACCAGCCAGCGGTCTCCTTTCTTGCCCAGACCCCCCAAGGGACACAGCGGGGGCTGAGGATGTAACACTTTGGCTCTGAAACCTATTCAGTCATAGGGAGAAACAGCAGCCCCACGGAGCTGCTATCCATGGTGCTGAATAGGTTCAGCACCATAGACAGCCCCAGTCGAATGCAGCCAGACTGAAGGAAAGAAAAAAACCTGCTGCGTTCGGCAAAGAAAAAAAGCCTTGTTTTAAAATTAAGTAGGAATCACAAAAATTTCACCAAAAAATCCACAAACATGCCTAAAAAATAAACGGTTTAATAAATATTTACTAAAACCGGGGAATATTTTTAACATTGAAACCTATGGGAATCGGCTTTTTAAACCTGTCAAACGAGCCACCAAAAATCAGGGCATTTCGGTGCTGTTCGGCGTTCTCTGAAAAGATTAACCATTACTTCTCCATGGGAAATTTCACTGCCGAATCGTACCGAACGGCACCATGGTGCTGTCCATGGCCTGTGGTGCTGAATACAACAGATTCAGCACCACGGCCAATGGACAGGGACACGGTGCCGAGTCGTAGTGAAACGGTATAACAAATTGACCAATAAAAACTAAAACAACTAATTTTATACCGTTTCGTTTTCGTTCCGGTTTGAATCGATTCGTAGTTCAGAAGCCCTTCTGGAATATGAGTCGGGAAAATTTGGTTCGAATTTTGATTCGGAAGGAAACGAAACGCGCATCTCTAGACGTCATTCCCTTTGCGTTAATGCTGATAGGAGATCAGACACACGGCCAGTTTTATGACGGCAGACGCCTTCCATAAAAACAGGAGATAATCCTGCAATAGAGCGACATGTGGAGAGATAAAGTTCCAGCTCCGAACGCCAGCAGTTCCCCCATCTGCTATTAAGTTTCTTACCTCTCCCGCTCTAATAAAGCCGAGCGGGTCTCCGGCGCGAGGAGGCAGATGCGCTGCATGCTAATCATGTGCCACGCGGGCCTTCTCATTAAACTGAGTTATGTCGTGTAATTTTACCATGAGACTGAACTGTAATTTGCGGCATTAAGTATATGCAGCTACTGTAGCCCGTCACTGTCTGCACGGGAGCAGAATGATGGCAGAACACGCTCGTTGTATGCGTTGGTGCATTTAATGATTTAACAGTTACTGTTTGCTTTGATTAATGGAAGCCGAGCTATCACCGCACCGCCTGCGTGATATGTCGTTCTATCAGTGCTGCTGTGTGCTTATTGATTAAAATCATCCAAACCAGTGATTTCCACCCTCTTCGTCTCAAGGCGCACGGATAAGGAGCCAAAAATGATGGTGCCAAACCAGTAGGTTTTTAAGAATATACTTTATAA
The DNA here is from genome assembly GCA_009667805.1 of Leptobrachium leishanense. NCBI lineage: Eukaryota > Metazoa > Chordata > Amphibia > Anura > Megophryidae > Leptobrachium > Leptobrachium leishanense. Next base: position 34,348,044 of record CM019067.1, on the reverse strand, counting down.
TGTAAAATACTGGCATAAGATATTGATCTTTTACTTAAAGTTCTAACCCTTAAAAGTACGTCTCCCCTTTGTACCATTTACACCCACATTGTATCACTGACTGTTACACCTTTCATGCTGCCTTGGCACAGCACAGTCCTGTGGTACTTGTGAGGACCATTCACAGCATGTCACCATTCTGCCATGGCACAACGAGTGAAAAGGGTACCATATGGGAAGGTTACATGTTTTTGGACACATCTGAAAAAAACGCGACTTTATGGATGATGCTATAATTTGGATGCAGTCAAAATGGACACGGACAATTTTGTACGTGCAGGGTTACAAATTAGGTTTTGAAATTAGCGTTACATTATAAGTTAGTAATTAGGGCTGGGGTTAGGGTTAGAAATTAGGGCTGGGGTTAGGTTTAGTAATTAGGGAAGGGTTAGAAATTAGGGTTAGGTTTAGTAATTAGGGAAGGGTTAGAAATTAGGGTTAGGTTTAGTAATTAGGGAAGGGTTAGTAATTAGGGAAGGGTTAGAAATTAGGGTTAGGTTTAGTAATTAGGGCAGGGTTAGAAATTAGGGTTAGGTTTAGTAATTAGGGCAGGGTTAGAAATTAGGGTTAGGTTTAGTAATTAGGGCAGGGTTAGAAATTAGGTTTAGGTTTAGTAATTAGGGCAGGGTTAGAAATTAGGGTTAGGTTTAGTAATTAGGGAAGGGTTAGAAATTAAGGTTAGGTTTAGTAATTAGGGCAGGGTTAGAAATTAGGGTTAGGTTTAGTAATTAGGGAAGGGTTAGAAATTAGGGTTAAATTTAGTAATTAGGGAAGGATTAAAAATTGGGGTTAGGTTTAGTAATTAGGGAAGGATTAAAAATTATGGTTAGGTTTAGTAATTAGGGAAGGATTAAAAATTAGGGTTAGGTTTAACGTTAGAAATTAGGGTTAGGTTTAGTAATTAGGGAAGGGTTAGAAATTAGGGTTAGGTTTAGTAATTAGGGAAGGGTTAGAAATTAGGGTTAGGTTTAGTAATTAGGGAAGGGTTAGAAATTAGGGTTAGGTTTAGTAATTAGTGAAGGATTAAAAATTAGGGTTAGGTTTAAGGTTAGAAATTAGGGTTAGGTTTAGTAATTAGGGAAGGGTTAGAAATTAGGGTTAGGTTTAGTAATTAGGGAAGGGTTAGAAATTAGGGTTAGGTTTACAAATTAGGGAAGGATTAAAAATTAGGGTTAGGTTTAAGGTTAGAAATGAGGGTTAGGTTTAGTAATTAGGGAAGGATTAAAAATTATGTTTAGGGTTAGAAATTGGTGATAGAACGTAAATTTTTGTTAGAAATTAGGGATAGGTTTAAAATTAGGAGTAAGGTTAAAATTAGGGTTGGACATTAGGGTTGGTTTAGGGTTATAAATTAGTGTTCGAAAGTCCGTTTTAGTTAGAGATTTAGAAATTAGAGATAGGAGACGTTTCGGCGTTAGCAACGGAGATCTTGGGCTCGCCGATTTCATGTGCCCCCAAAGTTCTATTGCTAGGTATGATTAAACTCCCGAGACCCCACTTACGTATGCTGTTTATCCTGATCTCTACGACGGCCCGGCTACTGGCAAGGAATTGGAGGACCTCGACTGTCCCCAATCGAAAACAAATAATAGATCTACTGGACCAATATCATGAGTTTGATTCCAGGATCACGGGGTCAGACGGAGTTCGCCCTCCTAAGTCAGACCCATGGCGGATTTGGGACATACATAAGATCTATAAGGCGTGCTGACTCTAGATACCACAGTGCGATGATTGGCCCCTGAGCCCGCGGACAGGCTTCACAAGTCGTATGTTATTGCAGTGTTGATGCCTAATCTGTATGTTTTCATCGCTGCGAACCCCTCAAATCACTCCCTCCCCTTCCCCCATATGTTTTGGTTTTATGTGTTCTGTCATGACAAGAAAATAAATAATAAAAAAGGATTATAAAAAGTCTGTGCAGTCTCTGACCCAACCACCTCAACAGGCAGAGAATTTCACAGCTTTATTGTTCTCACCGTAAAATAACCCTTCCTATGCTTTCTGATAAAGTCGAATACAAAGTTACCTAAAACCTTGTTGAGATAAAGCACCATCCCACAGTGCGATGTACTGTCGTGTCATGCTCTCCTAAAATGTGACCCCAGAAGTAAACAGTAGGTTCCCCTAACTTCATGGACTCTTGTCTACCATAATTGGTGCATGGTAGACACTTTGAGCTTAAATCTGCCCCATAAATTTTTTTTTTCGTGCTGATGAATGACGTAGCAGTCACAGCTTTTAGTAAACAGCCCAATATCTGAATAAAATCCTGGTCTGTGGACAAGACACACCCAATAAATTAAACATCTACGTAAATATATCCCATCGTTTAGATCAGTGGTTCCCAACCGCGGTCCTCGGGTCCCCCTAACAGGTCAGGTTTCCAGATATCTGAAGCACAGCACAGGTAATATGATTTGCTGCTCAGTGATTGCAGGATTCAGTCTGTATTTCCCAAGGCGATCCTTAAAACCTGACCCGTTAGGGTTACTTGAGGACGGGGGGGGCGTGGCCGGACGTTGCAGCGCGCGGTCGCATGTGAGGAGAGCTCCTGTGACCGGCGCTAAACTTTTAACTCCTGCGGCTAATTTACAGCAACCCCGGGGCTGAAACTTCACCCACAGCTGGGTGACATCTCCTAGCCTCCAGATGGTGCCCCCTAAGGCGCAACGAGCGTTGGAACCGGCAAAATCGGCAAAAAAAGACCGGGTTCGTGAGGCCCAAGATGGCGGATCTCCTTCCTCTGTTTCCTCCTTCACCATGGAAGCGGCCGTAGCAGGCTCACCCTGCATGTCTGACAGCTTACCACCTTCAGAAAGCAGACTCCATGCCATGCTGCAAGAACTTAGAGCTACTATTCAAATGGATCTTAAGGAGGCGCTGCAGGAGCTGAGGTGCGATGTACAAGATCTGGGTGAGAGGACAGACTCATTGGAGGCTAAGACAGACGACCTATGTTTGGCCCATAACAATTTAGTGGACCGTCATATAGCTTTGCAGTCTGCACATGGCGCCATGGCAACGAAATTGGCTGATTTGGAGGATCGCTCGCGGCGTAACAATGTAAGGATCCGGGGTATTCCAGAGGCAGTAAACCCTGCTGACCTTCAGCCCTATATTTTGGAACTTTTCCAGATCCTAGTCCCAACGTACTCGTCCCAGGATTTCCTGATGGATCGGGCACACAGATTACCACGCGCTAAGAACCTGCCGCCCTCAGCTTCTAGAGATGTTCTAGTCCGGGTGCATTTCTTCCATGTTAAAGAAGCGTTAATGAGAGCATCACGGAAATCTATGCCTCTGCCTTCTCCGTATGCTGAAATTTCTTTTTACGCTGACCTGTCAACTGCTACCATGTCTAAAAGGGGAATTTTCATCTTTCACGAAAATTCTACGTGATCACAACATGGCGTATCGCTGGGGATTCCCCACAAAGATCTTGTTATGGCGGGAGGGAGTCTTGCATGTTATCCCTGATCCCCTCACTGGCATGCGTCTGTTGACGGACTGGAAAGTTGTGTCGGAGTTTACTCCCCCCAGGGAGGAATCATCTTCGCCGCTGAAGGTTTCTCCGGAGTGGCATCGGGTTCGACCGAAATGAAGCTCTGGCCCTGTAAGATCCAACACTGGGGCGTGCTCCTACCACTTTGCCATGCGGCTTCCCGTCTTCTTGGGCGTCAGAACTCTTCCACGGATGCTGGACTGACCCCTTTTTTTTTGATCTACCTCAACTGGGCGCTCATGGGGGCCTGTTCTGGTCTCTTAATCGGCAAGCCCGAGGCCTTCCAATGGCCTGTGAATTGGCGCGGTCCTTCTCAGGTAGAGTTGGGACTGCTGTTTCCCCTACTGGAGTTTTCTTGACAGTTTTGTTTTCTACTTATACCAATCTGCTGTGTTGATTGACTCCATTCAGCTGCGCTCATGGAGTGCAGTTTTTTTTCTCTGAAGTTTGGTCGGTTTTTTTTCTTTTTTTTCTTGCTTTTTATTTTTTCTCTTTCTTTTTGTTTCTTTTTGGTTCGACCTGTGTATGTAATGTATGTATTGTTTGTTTGTTCGGCATGCACTATGTTACACGGTTACAGGTGCTATTATGTGCAGGGGAATCCCTCCATCCTCCTGAGGAGGTTGTCTTCACTGTCCGCTGTGAGTTCTAGAGGGCTGGGCGTAACCACAAATGAGTAAACCCCAATTCCAGATTTATTCCTTAAATGTCAGGGGTTTGAACACTCCGTACAAACGCCATGCTTTATTTCGTGACCTGCATAAATCTCAACCGGCTATTGTTTGTTTGCAAGAGACCCATTTTTGTAAGAGGCGTCCTCTATTTTTGAAATTGCGTATGTACACTGAGGCCTACCATTCCACTGCTCCGACAAAGTCCAAAGGCGTCTCGATTATGTTTCATAGAGATTGGACCTTTGTGTGTTCGGCTCAGTATATTGATCCATTGGGCCGCCTTGTGATTCTTGTGGGTACGCTGAACGAGTTACCGGTCACTATAGCTAATTTATACCTCCCTAATGATAACCCGGTTTCTTATCTGCGGAAGCTTTTTGTAGAGTGAAAAAAATGTCTAGTGGTACGATGTTCCTATGTGGGGATTTTAATTGCACTCCTGACCCCGAAGTTGACACTCAGACGAGCCAATCCCGCCCCCACTCCGCTCCCCCCGCCCTCTAGTAAACAACTACGGGAATTCATGCAATCATTTGACCTATATGATACTTGGAGGATATGTCACCCCAACACACGTGACTACACCTATTTCTCTCATGTCCACTCCTCATATAGTAGAATTGACTTGTGTTTGATACATAGCTCAGCCTTGTCTCGTCTCCTGGAGGCGACCATTGGCATCATTACGTGGTCTGACCATGCTCCGCTCACGCTCACTTTTGAGGCTGCTTTTCCACCGAGGGGGATGGGGAATTGGAGACTTAATGACTCACTCATTGTAGACAGAGAGGACGTGCAAACAACGTTACAACTCCTCCAGGAGTATTTTATGACAAATGTAACTGGGGACGTTGCAACAGCGTCGGTTTGGCTGGCCCACAAAGCAGTGATGCGAGGACATTTTATACAGAAAGGAGCGCAGCGTAAAAGACGCCTAAATGCTCAGATGACTGCTCTTACACGACGCATCACTGACCTAGAAGCCCAGAATAAAGCCTCGCCCACCCCTCATATTACCGCTCAATTGACTGCGCAGCGCCGCGAGTTGGAGCACCTGATGCTCCAAGTCACGGCACGCTCAATTAGACGGCTTAACTATGCTCATTATACCCAAGGGAATAAATCGGGGAAACTGCTGGCGTCCAAACTGAAAGGGAAAAGAATGCAAACCAACATACCGTACCTATTGGATGCTAATAATGTCAAAATTTATAATCCGGCCCTCATTACTGATGAATTTGCACGTTATTATGCCTCCCTGTACAACCTAGGATTGGATCACACCGTACCGTCCCCTACCCAGGCTGACATAGATCTCTTTCTCCAAGCGGCGCACCTTCCCTCTCTTTCTCCCTCTCAGGCTACAGATTTGCTTACTGCGTTTACAGAGGAGGAGGTACTCAAGGCTATTAAGGCACTTCCAAAAAATAAAGCTCCTGGCCCCGACGGTTTTACGAATCTGTATTATCAGGTATTTGCATCCTCACTAGTTCCGACTCTTACCCTGTTTTTTAATGACATTAAGAACACTGGCATTATCCCTCCGGAGATGTTGCAAGCAACGGTAGTAACCCTGCCCAAGCCTGGTAAAGCCCCGACACACTGTGCCAACTTCCGCCCTATATCCCTGTTGAACGTAGATGCCAAATTGTATGCTAAACTACTAGCTAATAGGCTGGGCCCCCTACTTCCATCATTGATCGCAACTGAACAAACCGGCTTTGTCCCAGGCCGCCAGACGTGTGACAATACCCGACGATTTTATGATATAATTGATTTGGCCCATAGGACTAATACCTCCGGACTCCTGCTGGCATTGGACGCCGAAAAGGCGTTCGATCGCCTACACTGGGGGTATATGCGGCTGGTGTTACTAAAGTTTGGTCTGCCAGCACAATTTGTACACAGTATTATGGCCCTCTACTCCGCTCCATCGGCGAAAGTTTTGGCATCGGGATTTCTATCCTCCTATTTCCACATAACCAATGGCACCCGACAGGGCTGTCCGTTATCCCCGCTAATATTTATCCTGGCCTAGAACCCTTAGCGCTGCAGATTAAAATCTCCCAGACGATCAAAGGTATGCCGACCCCGCATGGGGAGCACAAAATGGCACTTTTCGCAGATGACATACTGCTCTTTTTGACCACCCCGGAGACATCGCTCCCTCCCCTGTTTTGCCTCCTTGACAGATTTGGCGCGTTATCTTACTATAAAAATAATGTGAGTAAAACACAAGCTCTCCCCATAAATATTGCAGCTTCATCCCTTAGCTCCTTGCGTAGCACGTACCCTTTTGATTGGCGCTCCACCTCTTTAAAATACCTTGGAATCTCCCTTACTAAATCGCGAGGCACCATCCTAAAGGAAAATTTCATGCCACTTTTGAACTCCATCGAGAAGCAGCTCTCTACATGGAGCACAAACGAATCCTCCTGGCTGGGACGTATGGCGGCCATAAAGATGAGTATCTTACCCCAAATTTTATATTATTTCAGAAACATTCCAGTTTTCATACCGGCGCATTTATTGCTCCGGCTGCAAAAACTGCTGCATTCGCACATTTGGAAAGGGAAGCCCCCTCGAGTATCGGCCTCTACAGTCATCGCGCCGCGACGTACCGGAGGGTTGGGTTTTTTGGATTTACAATCGTATTATAAAGCAGCCTTGCTAGCCCAATTGTTGTCGTCGATGCATCTCAAAGAAACACCTCTATGGTTACAGTTGGAGAACGCCATGATTTTCCCATACAAACTTCATGACCTGTTGTGGCTTCCACTCCTACCTAGAAATAGCACCATGGGTTTACTACCCGCCTCGATGCTTTCCCTCACGTCCTGGCGTCAGTGGGGTCGCCCGTTGGTACGGCCTTATGACTTATTATATCTCGCCCCGCTCAGAGTTCTGTGCCGCTATATTCCAGACTTAAACTTAGATTCTTGGTTTTTGCGCGGCTTGACGCATGTGTGGCAGCTCTTTACACCCCACTCCCTGAAACCCTTTCCAGACTTGGTACAGGAGTTTGCCATCCCATTGAGTGACTGTTTTTCTTACCTACGTGTGAAGCACGCTCTACACCAGAAGGGCCTGACCTCTTTTACACCTACGAACCTTTCAGCTTTTCACAAACTGTGTATGGGGAAGAAATGTCAAAGGAAACCGCTATCTCTCTGTTACAATAGCCTCTTAACCCGAACCCACCTAAAAAATTACCCTATATGGTTAAATGGGAAAAAGATTTAGCTTTCACGCTCTCCGTAGATGACTGGTCATATGCCATGGACACAATATACAAATATTCTAGAAGCACCAATCTACGTGAGGCCCATATTAAATTACTGTGTAGATGGTATCTAACACCAACCCGTTTGGCCCATATCCCGGGGACTACCGGCTTCTGTTGGAGATGCCTTACCGACCTCGGTTCCCTACTACATACCTTTTGGTTATGCCCCGCGTTGGGGGGTTATTGGGTTAAAATCAGTAGACTAATTTCTCACTGCACTTTACTTAGACTCCCACTATGCCCGAAAATGTATCTCCTACATATCATACCGATTACTATTCAGATCCGTCATAGGAGGTTTATCTCTATGGTACTGGGGACAGCAAAAACGGTCATTGCAAGACATTGGCGTTCCTCATTCTGCCCATCTATGAAAGAAGTTATGATGACCCTTGAAAGTGTTTGTAAATATGAAGAAATGTTCCACAGCGCGAATAACTCAATGTGCCAGTTTGATGATACATGGGAGGGGTGGAGGGTGTTTGTCGAGTCAGGAACCTTGATATAAGATATTTCACTGTGTACGACTGTAGTGCTGCCGTGTTTAGTGTTTTATGTTAGTTTAGGATTATATCTGTTTGTGGAAAATGGAGACCGCACTAATGACCTTATATCTGATAACACTGATGCTTCATTTGCATTGCCTATTGTCAATGATAGGAATCTATGTTTTTGATCTCCGAAGTTTCATCATTTCTGCAATGCTGTATCATTATATGTGTGAACTCCAATAAAAAACTTTTACATTCAAAAAAAAAAAAAAGGGTTACTTGAGGACCGCGGTTGGGAACCACTGGTTTAGATCACAGGTTCCTTATGGTCGATGTCTTTACTAGAGTTTAATTTACTATTAAATAAAACATCTTTTCATTTAAAAAAACCAATTAGAAATAGGATTACCGTAGATACTCGTCTATAGCGCGACCCGAATATAACGCGATGGATAGAGATTTATTATTGAAGTGTGAGAATACTCAAGACTTGAATATAACGCGAGGAGCAAAATTATAAAAGTATACTGTACTGGGAAGCCATTAAATCATTCCAGGTGTTCTTAAAACAGGCTACCTCTCAGGCCAGGGTGCTCTGCTCTAGAATGATTGTAGTTGTTACTAAGTATGAAGCCGCCGACCACCCTTCTTTACTTGTGATAAGATGGCCGGCAGAGCGAGATGACCAACACATTGAATCATTCACCAATAGCCAACACACCGGGAGGTGTAGTTTTCTGACCTCTGGCACCTGCAGGCACGCTCATCTACCGCGTTGTCTGCCGATAATCAGGGATACTTGGGATCCATGAGCAAGTCAAGTTTTTTGTTTTTTTTTACATGCGATGCAGATGTCTCGAATATAACGCGACCCCTCCAATTTTAAGGTAAATTTTTGTCACCAAAATCTAGTGGTATGCTTGAGTATCTACAGTAAAAGTAGGAGTAGGCTTAGAGTTAGAAGTTAGGGTTAGACTTAAGGGTAGGGTTAGACATTAGGGTTGGTGCCAAAATTAGATGTAGCTTTAGGGTTAGAAATTAGGGTTAAAGTTAGAAATTAGTGTTAGAAAGTCCGTTTTGGTTACAAATTAGGGATAGGGTTAAAAGTTAGGGGTAAGGTTGGACATTAGAGTTAGGTTATAGGGTTAAGTTTAGGGATTCTCCAAAAAAAAAGCTGATTTCTTTTTGTACTTATCCCCAACGTTTCTGGCCACGCAGGTGCTTTCCTCAGACTGTTTGTACATTGACCATTGGCTAATGCTTTTTACAGAATATTTCAGACTCCGTAAATGAGCTACATTGTAGGATCTCATTGGACAGAATAATTTTACTCAGAATTTTTATTAGTGGTAGGGAAAGTTAACCTTTATACCATCAAGAACTTTTTCATGAAAACAGTAGTACTGTATGATAACATTTTCTTGAAACATGGGTGTAAGAGAGCTCAGTACCCCGACAGGGTCACATCAGTCAATGCCTCGATGCCGCTTCCTTGCTGAACCCCTGTGTCCTTCTCATGACTCTTGCGCCTTCTCCAGTCCTTAGACGAACATTAAAGATGGGTACACGCAGAGAGCCTTGCTAGCGTCCCCCAGAAATAAGCAGAGGCTGTAGATCTGGAGCTTTTCGTTGGAACAGCGAACTGTATATAGCTGCTGCCCACACCATGAGTTGTGCCTGCATGTAGGGTCAAAATAGAACTCTTTTCATTGGGGACAGGCACACACATATTTATGCAATCAAACCTGGGTTATTTACATACACAAAATCCTCCCCTAGAAAGTGTTGTGAGGGTTTCTGAGGTTGCTGTTCCTTCTGCTTCTCGGAGTGTGAGACCTAATTAGACTAGGAGAATATGATGGAATAAACATTGTGTAGCATTCCTAAACAAGGCAGGACAATGGCAATTGTGACGTCAAACAGATTACAGTCTAAAAACAGCAGATAATGGGGCAGTGTTTGCCTGACAGAGAAGATTAACAAACTACTCGAATATACAGCAGCTATTAACACATTCCTGAGAAAGGTCATGCTAGAAGGCTAATCCTTTTAGCAGATAAAAGGTACACATGGACCATAATGATAGGCAATAACATTATTCATGCATAATTCAGATTACATAACACTCTGCACACAAGGGAGGCTGAGGAAATAATATAGACCATCAGGCCTGCATCTCCCAAATATACCTCCAAGCCCATGCACCCCAAGTCCAAAGTTACTTACGTCACAATTGTTATAGCTTGCAGCAGGGTAAAATAGCAATTTTGTACAAGGATTGTTATTCTATTAATAATAAAGGATAAAAAATTATGTTTTATTGGTTGTTTTTAATTTTTTATCCTTTACAGAAATATTGTTGTGTCAAAAGGTTCTAAACTCTAAATGGCGTCCTTATTCTTGCTCAATATCACACAAGGGGGTCTGCGTTACCAGCATACAGGCAGAAATGGCCTTTGTGGCAGATGCAGTAAATGTGCTGCAGACAGATAATAAAATGGTGAGATCTCCTGCTTATGGGGGTTTGTAGTGATCATAATGAGATTATTAGCAATGCAATGTATGTGCTGCATAATGCCCATGTATGGCAATTACAGCAACACCTTGTATCTGTATGTGCTGCATAATGCCTGTGTATGGCAATTACAGCAACACCTTGTATCTGTATGTGCTGCATAATGCTTGTGTATGGCAATTACAGCAACAACTTTTATCCAGGGGCGGACTGACCCATTGGGCACTAGGGCACTGCCCGAGGGCCCGCGGGTCAGAAGGGGCCCGGGTGGGGTGACACACTGGACCCCCGCCGGTTTCCCTCTGCCTCTGATCATAAAAATTAACAGGCAGCCAGCGGCGCACTGTGAAAATGCGGTGGCGCCTGTGCGGACCCCCTCATGTGACGTGTTACATGAGGGGCGGTGCCAGTGCAACGTGCCTGCTCCAGTGTTAGACTGGGATGCAGGCACGCTGCAGGTGCCACCGCAGCGTTTTCAGACTGAGCCACTCGCTGCCTGTAAATTTCTACGATCAGAGGGAAACCAGCGGAGGCTCACTGTGCCGCCCCAAACCGGGCCCCTACCGACCCGCTTCCAGAAAAAGCCGGTGAGCAATGGGGGGGGGGCAGGGCAATATGTATCCAAGTTTGAGCTGCTGGGGGCAATTAATATCATGTTTGAGATGCTGGGGGCAATTCATATCCTTGTTTGATCTGCTGGGGGCAATTCATATCCATGTTTGAGCTGCTTGGGGCAATTCATATCCATGTTTGAGCTGCTGGGGCAATTCATATCCATATTTGAGCTGCTGGGGGCAATTCATATCCATTTTTGAGCTTCTGGGGGCAATTAATATCCATGTCTGAGCTGCTGAGGCAATTAATATCCATGTTAGAGCTGCTGGGGCAATATATATCCATGTTTGAGCTGCTGGGGCAGTATATATCCACGTGTGAGCTGCTGGGGGCAAGGGCAATATATACCTACATGTGAGCTGCTGGGGGCAATATATACCCATGTGTTGCGTTGTAGGGGATGGTTTTTTTTATGGGTGTGGCCTCCTGTGTGTGCTGAACAAGGGGGCCCCATTACATCCTATTGGCCAGGGGCCCCATTAGTTGTCAGTCCACCCCTGCTTGTATCTGTATGTGCTGCATAATACCTGTGTATGGCAATTACAGCAACACCTTGTATCTGTACTGTACAGGGATTTACACTCATTATAACCTCCTGAATCTTATCCCTGTACAGCAGCGAGTGACCACACAGCTCTCCCTGTATTCTGTCCGCTATATTGCAGCAGTAACGTTTATTGAAACTTTTGTTTGGGAGGGGGTGGCTCCTTGCAGCTTCTTTACAGTACCACAGGTGACAGAGCTGAACTCTCAAAGAGAATTAATCAAAGTTATGATCTGTGCAAGTTCTATTTGGACGCGTAGTGGCTTGACTGGGGCATTTCTGGGAAGTATGTGAGGTTTGCTGCAGCGGTCATCCACGATCACGGCTTGATAATTAATCCACTAATGAACGGTAGAAAATCTTGGTCCATTTCCTCCTTCAACACTCCCCTACCTTTTTTGAAGTTAGAGGCATTCTGTCGTTTGTATCCTTTCACAGAACAGAATGGAACTTTTGGTAAAATAATATTGTCTTATATTCTTGCTATTTTTTTATTGTTTTTATTCACGGCGACCTATTCTTTAAAATAGAAATTCTATTGATAGAAAAAAGTTAAACAATGGAGTGAATTTTCTTTACTGGAGAAAAAAGATATTAAAGGTGGAATTGTACTCAGAGGATTAAGACTAAATAAGACTTGTAGTTTTTATAGGAAACAGCTCAGCGGGGTTTGAATAATACCTTTGATTACTGTTCTGTGAGGATGTATCATTAAGATTAGACAAAAGAAATTAGACCACCCAACCAGTGAGATCAAGCCACCATGAGGAATAATATGAAACTCGTAACAAAAGAAAGCATTACTCAGAGATAAAATGGAAAAAAATATATAACTAGCTACTTATTGAAGGTAAATTAAATGTTTGAAAAGGATCTAATTATGTGAGATTGTTCCAAGAATTAACATAGAACAGAAAAAAAAGAAAGATAACAAACCCCAAAACAAGAAAGATAATGTCCCTTAAACTCTGATTGTGAGTATTTTCCACTGGATTAAAAAAACAAAAACTAATAAAATGAACACGTACAAAAATATTCAGCTGAAAAGCAGTTGGAGATATAAATAATTTGATATTTTTTTCATACTCCTAAACGGTTTTAGAATAATTAGATCAGCACGGTGCACAACGATGTTAAGCGTGCACTAGAGGGATTATTCAGAGAGCACCGAAATGTCAGTGCTTTGTCGTTTGGCACTCTTCGGCTATTTCTGTTCGCCGACCCTGCGGTGAATTTAGCATTCACTGCACGTCCCTGAAGTGCACCCAACAGAGCGTAGAACGCAGCCAAAGACCACCGAACAGACCTCTGAATGCAGTTGATGACCGCCGAACAGACCGCCACACTGGGGATTATAAAAAAAGCAATTTTTTAAAATGGTAAAACTGCATGAAAATGCATGGAAATAATAATAAAGGTCCTATAAAAACATAATAAAAAGGTCTGTTCCAGAATTAAAAAAAACCGCCATTTAAAGAAGATGGGAAGCAAAAATTTGGCCCAGAAAATCCATAAAAATGCCTAAAAAAATTCTAAAAAATAATAAATAAATAAATAAAAAGAATTTTTGTTGCAAATGAAAAGAATAGACGGTTGAATACACAAATTGTAAAAACAGTATTTTTTTTTTACATTGAAACCTATGGGATTCGCCTGTTTAAACCTGTTGAAGAAAAAAACCCACAAAAGTGATCCCACCTGGGACCACTCGATGGTGCCAAACCCACACTCCCTAAGGGTCTAACCCTCCTAGATACAAGAAACCAACAACAACCATATAGTAATCCAATACAAAATTTGCATGGATTGCTAATAGAGGGGATGTGGGTCCCCAATAATACACAATTAATTGTGGGTGTATTATAATCAAACCCATAAATACATATGCTAAAAAAACACATAGGGCCAAATTACAATCCTAGAGTTAAAACGCGGGTGCAAGGGAGGAAAAACTGCACCCACAGTTTTCCCCCTTGCACCCACGTTTTAACACTGGATTACAATGCAGGTGCAAAAAATGCTGCTTGCATTGTTACCTCGCGGTAAAATCCGGGTGCTCGCGGCAGCGCTGAGCGACTTTTTCCCCCAGTCTTTCCCTGCTCCTGCCGGCCGGAGGAGGCGGTCCTCGCCGTGGGACAGAGGGTGAGTATGCGATTCATTTTTTTAGGCTGGTGTTGACGGATTCAGCAGAAGCGGAATCCGTTAACACCAAGTCCTGGCTGTGGTTAACTTTTTGCTAACCAGAGCCAGATGTTAATCAGCGCTAGTAGATTGTAATCCAGCGCTGATTAACACTTTGCGCTCCCCATGTTAAGTATAGGGAGCACAAAGTACAGTAACCTCGTGCTGAAAAGCGCAAGAAACCGAACGCAAATGGGTCATTAGACAATACTGCCTCTAGACAACCTTGCCTAGGCCAGTTTAGAGAGTCCTATCTCCGATTTTCCCCAAGACATTGGTTGTTTAGCTGTATCCTTCCCAGACCATAGTCCTTTAGAGTTTGATGGATTTTAAGAGGAAGCCATGGCCGTATCTCAAACAACTTTTTCCTTATCCTGTGTGTAGTGTATTTTAAAGTATACTATGTTCCAAAATTATTTTAAAAGTCAAAGTGCTTTTCATTTAGAATTCAGGTTCCCGTAGCCCCCACCTCGCGCTCTGCAGTGCTGAATTTAATCTAGGTAACATTTTTGTCAAGGGAAGAGGATAATATAGTACGGAAGCCCTAATCGTATTAATCCCTTCCACTCTAAAGTTTTGTGCAAGAACAAACTGTTATTTTTCACTCAGCTTTATTGTAATCATTTTTCATGTTTACTGCATTTAGTTGCGATGTTGACAAACTGAGAAGTTGTGATGAATTATTTAGGAGAACTTGTCTCATGGTACATTATGATTCTCTAATCTTTATGATCTTGATCAACAGTAACGTAGTGATGCCTGACAAATTTGCTAAGAATCTTATAAGTTGCAGCACAAACAGGTTTTTTCTTGTTTTATGGTTACTGGCAGAGTTTTATGGTCACTGGCAGAGCTACACTTGCAATATATTTCTAGCACCCCAACATACTCCGCTGCATGGAGCCAACTAGGCTCACACATTCGTTTTTCAGTCGGATTTACGGCGATTCATCGATTTGCATGAATTATGAAGCAACGAACCGCCACATGTAAACTAACTAATAACGAGCCTCCACAGTAGCGATGTGCATGCCATTTATTTTCATTTCGGTTCAGGGTTTTTTCTGGTCGTTTTTTATTTCATTTCGGGCCATTTCGGACAGGTTTTGGTTTAGTTTTGGATCGATTTGGCATTCTGATCGATTTGGAATTTCGGATCGATTCGGCATTTTGTTTTAATGGGTTATTTCGTTTTTTTCATTTTGTGAGTAATTTTGTATTGATTTGTATTTCGTTTTTATGCGTTATTTTGTTTTTTATTGGTTATTTCAGAATGGGAAACAGATTACTACCAATAAAATGAAAGTCTCCTTGTATTTATATTTTTTTTGTATTTATATTTTTTTTGGATTTTTCTGGCATTTTTCAGTATTTTTTGGGTGAAAGTTTAGGTTTCCTGACTTCTTTTAACCACTTGGCTGCGGAGGACGTGCTCAGCGCGTCCTGCCAAGTGCTCCTCCTGTGCTATGGACGCGCTGAGCGCGTCCTAGCACAGGAGGCAGCAATCGGCCGGGATTACGGCCGATTGCTGGCCCCGCCGGTGCGGGCTGACATCTTGGATGTCAGCCCGGCACTCCGGGAACCCGGCGGGGATGATAGATGTCATCGCGCTGGCGCGATGACATCTATTTCAGGCACCCCCCCTGCGAGTGCGGAGGAGGTGCCTGAAAGGGAGTGGGGAGGTCCTTCAGACCTCTCTCCCTCCCGATCGCCGGGGGCCAGCGGTGAAAGTCAGGCACCATTTGGAAGAGCATAGCCTGCCCTTCCAAACGGTGCCTGGCTTTAACCCCTTGGGTGCCGGATCACGATTCGGCGCCAAAAAGCGCCAGATCGTGATCCTCTCCCGGAGCTGGCCGACATCTTGGATGTTGGCCAAGTTTCCGGGAACTCCCCCTGACGACTGGCATCATCGTGCATATTGCGATGACGTCAGTCCTGGAGTTAACCCCTAGCTACCACTAATGGTGGTATCTCCCGATCCGTGGCAGCTAGGGGTTAATGTTTGGTATCGTTCGATCAGCCAGAGCACAGCCTTTCCAACGATATCAAAAATGACCATGTAATAGGTAATAAAAAATAAAATATATATTTTTTTTTAATAAAAAAATAAACAAGTTTTTTTTGTTTTGTTTTGTTAATGCAGCAATATTGTTCCAATTTCAATTATAATGTGAACAATGATGCTGCACTAATGATTTTTGTATGGGGTGCGTTTGTTAAAAATCGTGTAATTTTCCCCCAAAAAAATGTAACGAGACCCCATTTCTAATTTTTTAAACAAGCGCAACCCATAGAAAATATAACCGCAAATGCTCGCATCTTAAAATGTGGAAAAAAAACACTTTACACATTGGAAATTATTGAAAATTCAAATTTTATTGCATTTTTTGTTATAATATACAGACAGGACATG